>CM072152.1:23367619-23797254 GCA_036850595.1 Rhyacichthys aspro | reverse complement strand
ATTTTTATTTAACCCTCCTATTCTCCTTGGGGTCAATTTGACCCCTTTCAATGTTTATCATTCAAAAATAATAGTTGCCTTTGTTTTTTTGCTTCATATTTCATGACTTTTCCTAATTTGATGGGGACAACTGATTAAGCATAAACTTTTCATGATGATATTTTTTCAATGTGCTGAACACATACTATACGCATTGGTGTTCCTCAGGGGTCAATTTGACCCCAAGCTGTTTTAGATGTGTAAAACATGTCTGTCTGTGTGTGTGACCTAATAACCCCACACCTGCAGGTGCAGAGGTGATACATGTGATGCCCAGTCCAGCTTTGCCTGGAATATGCAGGTTTACACCAGGAAAAAATCAGGGCACAAGGGTTGTGCTTGATATGGCTGAAGGACTGCATGGGCATAATATTACATGTGATCATTTTTTCACATCTTATGCCCTGGGTGAGGAACTGCTCAAAAGGAAGGTCACAATGTTGGGAACAGTGAGAAAGAATAAACCAGAGCTTCCCTCTGAACTTCTTGCTGTCAAGAACAGGAAGGTAACATCTTCAGTGTTTGCCTTCACTGACTGTCTCCTATTGTCCCAAGAAAGGGGCAAAGGGAAAGAAAAATGTCCTGCTGTTCAGCACCATGCACAAAGATGCTGCCCTGAGCAGCAGAGAAGACAAAAAACCACAAATGGTGCTGGACTACAATCAGACAAAGGGAGGGGTGGACAACCTGGACAAGGTCACAGCCACATACAGTTGTCGGGGCATGACGTTGGCCCCTTGTCATCTTCTTCCATATCATTGATATGAGTGCATACAATGCATTTGTGATATGGAGTGAAATAAACAAGGACTGGAACAGGGGAAAACTGCTCCTGGAGCAGCTTGGTAATGCACTGGTGAAACCTCAGATTGAGAGAAGATGGTGCCTTCCAAGAGCATCAACAGCTGCTGTAGCCATTGTGAGGGACATGCAGACAGAAACAAACACCCAAACTCCTCCAATGGTACAAACTGTGGACAAGAAATGTGTCAGGTGTCAGGTTTGTCCCACCTGAAATGATTCTAAGACTAGCATGACCTGTTCAAAATGCAAAAAATATGTCTTCAAGGAGCATGCGCACACTCTCTGTGCGTCCTGTGTGCAGTGGTGCATCAATCAATATGGTTCATTCTGTGAGAGTCATGAATGTGCACCCCATTTTAGAAAAGATTTGGATGGAAGATTTTCAAGATACACTAACTCTAAAACTCAAAGTTTGACCTGATGGTGGCGCTACAGGAAAGGTCATATCATCACCAAAACCACTAGGGTACATACTCTTGTGGTCATTAATGTTGTCAGTAAATTTGAGAAGATTTGTATGAAAACTTTTCAAGATAAGTTAATTCTAATTTTGGCCTGGTGGTTTAAGTTTGGCCTGATGGTGGCGCTAGAGAACAGGTCAGCTTTCATTATAAAGGGCTTATTTATGTATTCAACAAATAAACAAAGTGTCTGACACAAAAACTCGGGCAACAATTTTCTGTAAATCATTTTCTGGACACAAATATCCCTGGGGTCAGATTGACCCCCGAGGGTAAAAAGTGTTAGTAAATTTGAGGAGAATAGGAGGGTTAAATGTTAAATGTGCAGAGTGTAGATAAACATTATTGATCTTTAAATGTGGATGTAGACATTTTCACAGTGTTTCCTCCTGAAATCCAATCTATAGAGTTTCTATTGGTGAGGTAAACTTTGTCTTGTTCTAATCTTTAATGTAAATGTGCTTTTAAATGAACGTGTACGTGCTATATTTTCCTTTCCAACATGTCCCTGAAGCCTCCACGCAAACAAAGATAAACATGAGTGTGCGTAAACAGGCTGCGTTCACGTCCACATTGTGTTAATGGTCCGTTTCCATCGTTTCCATATATTACTAAGTGAGGTATATTTGAATATTTTGTTGAAGTCACGCACAGTCTCGACTCTGATTGATAAAAAGACTGATAAATGCGGTCGAGTGCGCGGTTGGTGTGGCTTCAGAGAGCGGAGGAGGAGGGCCTTGGAGCAGAGTCCCACACGTGATTGACTGGACCCTCCTGCAGCAGCGGAGCAAACCCAGAGGACAGGACTCGGAGCTGCATCTCTCCCGGTCGCTTCCTCACTCGGACCAGTCTTAACCGGTCTCTTCCATCCTCCTTTTAGGCTCCAGCACCGTGTCTGCGTCGCTCCGGTCTCTCCCGTCCTCGTCTGGGTTCGTGTGGCGCTCCAGTCGCACTCTGCGCCGTGTTGTGGATGTGTCGGCCGGTGTTCGCGGTGCTGCTGACCGCCTGGCTCTGCTGCGGTCCGCCGGAGTGCGCCGCAGCGAGGAGCCAGCAGCTCAACTACCGCCCTGTCATCGGTAAGACTCCGACACGCACTGATGCCTCTGAGCTGAGGCTGTGAGAGGGAGGGGGCAGCTGCAATTATGTAATTCTATACCGAGAATGTTCCGGAAAATGTGCAAATGATGGTGACTGTGCCTTAAAGCAGTGAATATTACCATTTTATTGAGATATAACGAGCAGGAGTTAACATTAAAATAGGAAAGGCATCATTGGGACTTTAATATTTTGGATCTAAATAAGTATGAGTCTGTTTCTTTGGTGTTTTGTGCTTCTGTGGTGTTCTATTAGTGTGATTCTATTGTGCTGTAGTATTTGTGGCATTTGAATGACTATAAATAGCAGCATATATCATCTTGTTGCTAATCTGATGAAGGGCATTTTGCAGAAAGTAAAAGGCAATCCACAGCATTCACGGTTTGTTGTTCAAAATGTCATCAGGATGCCTTCTTTTTAACCTGTTTTATTGGATTTCAACCAAGATCAGGTTTGTTCAGAAGTATTTATTTATTTTCTATATTATTTAAAGCCACCTGCGTAACTTTTAGCCCTAAAATGTATATTTCCCAAATCATTTTCATGGTTTTTAGACTGAGATCAGTAGAATCATGCATATCTCAATGACACAGTCCCCTCAGCTGGACATAAACCTCCAGATTACATGAATGAAGCGCTCTACCACAGTACACATATAATAATATAATAAAGGGCAACACACTGGGTCTTAACAGAGTCATATTTGTACAAAATACACTAAAATGAACCTAAAGTCACAAGAGACATGCTCCTTTTTCCAAACTTGCCGTCTTAAACGTCTCTACTTGTAAATAAAGATGGTGGATGCCGGAGCAGTTGCACACTCCACTCTTGTCCAAGTGTCCAACACAAAGTCTGACAAATATCAAAGAGTGTGAGTGACTCTGGGACTGCACTCACTCTCAGAAAGATTGGGGTCAGTGGCTGGGTTCTAGCGGGTCTCACTCTCGTCCTAATCCACTCATTGAACTTCCAGAGTGTTTCAGGTCTGTTTACTCTCACTATTAGACAGCTGTAGGTCACTTGATGCTGACATAGACAGAATACAACATAAAGTTCTCCAATAATACCAAGAATTCTGCTTTTCTGAGCTTGGTCTTCCCTCAAGACAAACATTAGAGACAGGTCTAAAGCCAGAAAACTCAGTAAAACCTGTTCCCAACCAGGACCAGCATGATGTCATTTGACTGAAAACAAGTTAGCAACTTAGCATCTTCTCATCACTCGAAACAAATCATCTTTTCATTGTCTGTGAACACACCTTATAATCATTTTACTATTTATTTGTGTTATTCTTTATTGTGTTAATGGGTGTGAATGTGCTTATATCTGAAGTCTTGCAGGTTTAGTCCAAACTCAGTGGACTATGATGAAGTATTTTTGATATTCTAACTTAGTGTGCACTTTTATCACTTAAGACTGTTCAGATCAGCTTCTTTTCTTCATCAAGGTCGTGCTACTCTTGATAATTCACAGATAATTAGACGCCAAGCCTTTCCTCATCTTTCCTTGTTATGGCTCTGATACATGCAACACTTTATAATCTTTTACATATGGAAGTAGAGCCAGACATGAACGGTCAATACTGTCGCGTTGTGTTCAGTTCTGGGTCTGTATTGACTGTAATAACCTTCTCCAGCTCAAGTCTCCAGTCTATGTTTTTAGTGAATATAAAGAAACCTGTAGAGCCTTTAATATATCCACCATTCATGCATTAAATCTGTGACGTTATTAGCAAATGCATGGAGGAATATTTAAGTACAATCTTTCAATTTCCACTCAAGCCTTTGTTAAAATGTAATACTTGAATGGTACATATAAGTCTTTGTCCAAAACGCTCCAACAAAACATTCCCAAAGATTACACATGTCAAACTCAAGGTCCAAATGTGGCCCTTTGCAATGTTTTATGTGGCCCTTTAATACATTTATTAAATGATATTTCTGACACTAGGTTTTAATTGGATTTGAACAGGTTTTAGTTGGATTTGAATAGGTTTGATTTGCTACAAAGATAAATTAAATCTGTTCAAATTCATCCAAAACCTGGTCAAAACCATCTCAAACCTGTTTAAATCCAATAAAACTTGTTCAAATCCAAGTAAAACCTGTTCAAATCCATCTAAAACCTGTTTAAATTCAACTAAAACTTGTTCAAATCCAAGTAAAACCTGTTCAAATCCATCTAAAACCTGTTTGAATCCAACTAAACTTGTTCAAATCCAAGTAAAACCTGTTCAAATCCATCTAAAACCTGTTTGAATCCAACTAAACTTGTTCAAATCCAAGTAAAACCTGTTCAAATCCATCTAAAACCTGTTTGAATCCAACTAAACTTGTTCAAATCCAACTAAAACCTGTTTAAATCCAACTTATTCTTGTTCAAATCCAATAAAACCTGTTTGAATCCAACTAAACTTGTTCAAGTCCATCTAAAACCTGTTTAAATCCAACTTAAACTTGTTCAAATCC
The DNA here is from genome assembly GCA_036850595.1 of Rhyacichthys aspro. Classification (NCBI taxonomy): domain Eukaryota; kingdom Metazoa; phylum Chordata; class Actinopteri; order Gobiiformes; family Rhyacichthyidae; genus Rhyacichthys; species Rhyacichthys aspro. The sequence goes on along the minus strand of CM072152.1, from coordinate 23,792,384 downwards.
AATAAAACCTGTTCAAATCCAACTAAAACCTGTTTAAATCCAACTTAAACCTGTTCAAATCCAATAAAACCTGTTCAAATCCAACTAAAACCTGTTTAAATCCAACTTATTCTTGTTCAAATCCAATAAAACCTGTTCAAATCCAACTAAAACCTGTTTAAATCCAACTTATTCTTGTTCAAATCCAATAAAACCTGTTTGAATCCAACTAAACTTGTTCAAATCCATCTAAAACCTATTTAAATCCAACTTATTCTTGTTCAAATCCAATAAAACCTGTTTGAATCCAACTAAACTTGTTCAAATCCATCTAAAACCTGTTTGAATCCAACTAAACTTGTTCAAATCCATCTAAAACCTGTTTAAATCCAACTAAACTTGTTCAAATCCATCTCAAACCTGTTTAAATCCAACTAAAACCTCTTATTACCTATCGCAGCCCCTCACCACTTTGAGTCTGACACCACTGCCAAAGACCATGTGTTTAATGTAAATAATGAGACTCCTGTTGGTAATTGGCACCTGAGTGGACTTACTAAGACTGTGGTTATGACAAAAGGCCTGTGGATATGAATAATGTTTTGTCATGTCAAGTGTGCGTTGCCAAGACCTTAACCACAAACAGAAATAATAAAAACACAGTGGTCAAAGTCAGTGATGTAAGTTAAAGTCAATGTTCTGTTCTCGTAGCTCTTAAACAGACAAAAGAAAATCCCCCCGAATCCTACACGGCCTCAAGACTGGGCAAGCTGACACCTGTGTGGGACAAGACCAGCATACCTCCACAAATATGTTCTCTTTTAGTCTGGATGTGACATGAGGAGGTTATGTAAGCTGTAACGTGATGTCTCCTCAGGTGTTTTGGCTCAGGAGAACCTTCCAGGAGATCGCTTTGCACAAGGCTCGTCCTACATCGCGGCCTGTTATGTCAAATACGTGGAAGGAGCTGGAGCCAGAGTGGTTCCCATCAGGTACAGACTCTACACAAGAGTTCATACATCAGCAGACCACAGTTTATTAAGAGATGGGCGTATTAAACTGTTATCTTTATTTTGATTAAGTGTATGTAACAAAGAACAGGATTTCACTTATTACTTTTGATTGTTTCGTTAAATCTAATGTTTGATAGATCATAAATGAGCTTGTGTGACTCTTTTATGACTTTGGCTCTGGGCAAAGCCTGAGCTAATCCAATATAATCATCATTAGGCAGAAAACTCTGTATCGTTTCTGCATTGGAGTATATAATGGTGTAGATTTGCTTTTACTTTCCTGTGGCTAAGTCCTGTTTGCGTTTTAGGGTAAAGTCTAACACAGGAAAGATCCCACTCAGAAATTAGAATCAGGGAGACTGTGTTTCTAGGGTTGGATATGCTTAAGGAAAACAGGAAAATTAAAAAAGAGCAAAACTTCTGATAGGATCATGATTCAGACACAGTTGCCACTAAAAGTCACGTGTGCATCAGTCGTGGGTTCAGGATGCTGTTTGTCCCTTTGAGCGAATTTTATCAAATGAACTAATAACCTGCAGTGATCATTGCTGTTTAAAGTAGCCTGTTGTAATTAGGGGCATCAGTGAGCACTTATTTAGTACAAAAACATCATTATTCTAAAGTGTGAGGCAAATTTTAGCCAATAACATTAACTTTAAGAAGTTTAATGTGGACAAAACGTCAAGAACTTTTTGTCTGAAACACAAATAAACAGCACTTATTTTTAACAACACGAGGGAGTCCTTTTATAGAACTCCTACTGGAAAATTAAAAAAGAGCAAAACTTCTGACATGACCCTGGTTCAGACTCTGATCCCAGTAGAAGCCACATCAACATCAGCCACGGTTTCAGGCCACACCTGAAGCATCTCACTTCAATGTTGTGTAAATGAGCAGCGCTGGGTGTGGTTTAAAGTGGGAGGAGCCTGTGTGATTCAAGAGGAACTCATTTAAATAACAATAATGATTAGAGGCTACAAGATGACTGTTGATTTGTTTGCGAGAGTCGGTGTTATCTATGCGTTTCATTAGTGATGGACGTGGTTCGAGACTTCGAGTAGTAGAGTGATTTACGAAGGTGTAGCTCGAGCCCATTTAGTGCTCTCTTCATGTTCACTAACACATTTACTGCCCCTGACTTTGTTGAAACCTGATAGTGACTGTAATTTAATCTGTGGTGCAGGAGATGGGAAGTTCAAATCCCAATGGAAGCGCCGCTAACAAAAATAGCACAGAGTTTGTTTCATTTATTTGTCAAAGTATTACATGAAAGATACTGTTCATGAGGTGCATTTATCAAGATGAACTCATTTCTTTTACTTGGTAGTCATTCCCCTGCACTGCTAAAGTACAACAGCCTATTGAGTGCATTACATATTGCTTATATATCTGTCTGTCTTACAGTCTTTGACCAGCAGGGGTTGTGTTCACATGAAGCCTCCAGAAATGAACCTTTTTGTGAACAGTTTGGCTTCAAGAAGCTTCATTTCACCATCACTAGAATTAAGTCTAACACAGAAAAGATCCCACTCAGCAATTAGAATCAGGGAGAGTGTGTTTCTAGAGTTAGATATGTTTTTTCTCATTTGACGTGTGAAGAGGGAGCCCTTTTATAGGCCTCCTACTGGAAAATTAAAAAAGAGCAAAACTTCTGATAGGATCACGATTCAGACACAGTTGCCACTAAAAGTCACGTCTGCATCAGTCGTGGGTTCTGGATCCTGTTTGTCCCTTTGAGCGACTTTTATCAAATGAACTAATAACCTGTAGTGATCATTGCTGTTTAAAGTAGCCTGTTGTAATAAGGGGCAACAGTAGGGAGTTATTTAGTATAAAAAACATCATTATACTACAGTGTGAGGCAAATCTTACTATAACATTAACTTTAAGAGGTTTAATGTGGACAAAACGTCAAGAACTTTTTGTCTGAAACACAAATAAACAGCACTTATCTTTGACAACACGAGGGAGTCCTTTTATAGAACTCCTACTGGAAAATTAAAAAAGAGCAAAACTTCTGACATGACCCTGGTTCAGACTCTGATCCCAGTAGAAGTCACATCAACATCAGCCACGGTTTCAGGCCACACCTGAAGCATCTCACTTCAATGTTGTGTAAATGAGCAGCGCTGGGTGTGGTTTAAAGTGGGAGGAGCCTGTGTGATTTAGGAGGCAACACATTTAAATGACATTTAATTATTATAGGTTACAAGATGACTATTGATTTGTTGTGTCAGTCTTTTCTGTGCTTTTCATTAAACATCAAAAAGGGGGAGTCTTTTTATAAAACTCCTGCTGGAAAATTAATAAAGAGCAAAACTTCTAACTCCAGTTTGATTCAGATCATGACTCTTCTAGAAGTCACATCTGCTTCAGTCATGGTTCAGGCCACAGTTTCATTGTTTTTATGCAAATCTCATGCATTCCCATCTCCTTTATGTGTAGATAATCAAATATATTCTAACCTAATGATACACTGCCACTTATATGTGTTTTAAAAGGTGTTCTGTTCATTTAATCGCATTAAAAATAAGTGTTGTTTTAAATTTACTGTCCTTTTTTCCTGTTGAGTCACATTTTGCTTTTCTGTGGAAATAGGATTTATTTTAAGCCTTGTTTCAGTTCAGTACAGGACAGTTTGTGACAGATAATCCCTGGAAGGACACGTTTCCACTGCTGGGTTCAGAGGAGACACGTCCAGCTGGAAGTGATAAGTTCAGATTAATTAAGAGAGTATTTTCCTTAACAACATGAAGGGAGCTCTTTTATAGAACTCCTACTGGAAAATTAATAAAGAGCAAAACTTCTGACTGGACTCTGCTCCAATCCCAGAGCCCATTAGAAGTCAGTGCAGCTTCAGTCATGGTTTCAGGAGTCGAAGCCACACCTCTCCTTCATTATTATGCAAATGACACGGGTCCATTAGCACATTGTGGTAGAAACAGGCTAAACAGTTTCTCTTTATTGTCTTTTTGCAGATAAAACTGACCATTTAATGTTTGTTTTGCTTTTTTTTAACAGAATAAACAGAACTGAAGAGGAATATGCAAAGATTTTTAACTCAGTAAATGGGTGAGTTTTATGTTTGAACCATTTTCTTCCTTTTTGAGCACACATTTGCCATTTTAATGTTATTACTGAAGAGTTTTTAGCTCATGATTTCTATTCCCTTTTTCCAAAGAGTTATTTAATTATTGTTACATAATGTTGATTTGTCCAAAGGCTGCTGTCAGACATAAATCATTCATTATATAAGATGTTATTGTTTTATTTGATAAAGCAGTTAGTCAAGTCTACATGTGCGTTTAAACTGATGGCTGTGCTGCAGGTTGTTGCTGCCCGGGGGAGACGTCGACATCGAGACGTCACAGTTCAGTCGAACAGCCAAGATTTTCTACGACTTGGCTTTGAAGGTAAAACGAGCCGATCGTATCTAACAACGAGTGTAAAGATCTAAAAAACTACTACAACGAGAGTGTTCACCTTCAAAGGGACGCGGTACCCAGGTCTTAACCAGGAACTGGATTTCTCCCCATTTCTATAAAAAGAAAAGATGTTTATTTTGTCTGCAAGATGTTTTCTGGGGTATTTTATTCCTGTGAAATGCAGCCATCTTTTTAAACATCTTACTTTTCAAACAAAGAGCCATGTTTTAATAACATCTTTTTAAACATTTCACCTTTTTTGAGTGCCTCGGTGTTCTGCTTTTTAACATACATGGGTCATTTGGCACCTTTTAATCTCAGATAATAGCATTTTTTATCATTTCATACAAAAGTACACATGATTAAGTGTGTTTCAATGTATTTTATAAGGGAACAGTTGGTGTAGATTTGTAAAAAAACAAAACAAAACAAAAACATATCATATAACCATTAATGTTTAGATTGGACGCAGTAAAATAAACTTACAGACAGGAATATTTACGCTAAAGACACGAAAGCATCCCAACATTATTGAAAAAACTTGGCCAATTCATCAAATTGGAACAAAACCTGACGCTTTCTTTTTAGAACATCCTCTCTTCATTCTGTGTTTCCTGTTTTCTGTAAAAGAAAGACAAATAAAAATGCACTAATTGAATTCTCTCCACCTCTCACTTCCATCTCTGCCTCAGGCCAACGACGCGGGAGACTACTTTCCGATCTGGGGAACGTGCCAGGGTTTCCAGCAGCTGTCCGTCCTCACGGCGAACAAAAACCTGCTGACGCTCACCGACACCAAGGCCGTGGCTCTTCCTCTCACGCTGACCCCAGGTATCGTCCTCAGTTCTGCAAATCCTGTTTTTTTTGGTTTTTAAAATGTAGGAGCTAATTTATTACCTTTATGCACACTGCCAGTTTGGAAAAGCAGACAGGAGCAACACCACAGAGACAGAGGAAACTGATTTTAAACACTTGACATTAACAAACAGTGAGATACTTCTGCGTCTATTTAAATGTGTGATCCATAGTTGATATTTCCAGTGTATGTTGTTGAGAAATAAGAAACAAGCTTGTTCTGGAGAGTGTTGTATAAAAATAAAACATTAACCTCACTCTAAATAAGGAACCATTGCACCAGGTTTTAGCTTGTTGCTAATTCGATCTATTACAGAAAGAAATCTTTTACACACCTCACTGTTTATGTCTGTTCTTGTGCATTGACATTTACTTTAATCGATTTAATCCGGTCATTTATTTGTAGTGTGATCCTAAAGGAATGGATAGGGTTTGAATCTATGAACTTGGAGTTAAATTCAAGATACAGTTTACAAGATAAATGTTGTAGCTCTTGACCAACACTCCAGCTTTTCTTGTTCTATTTATAAATTCCATCAAATAGCATGTTTCAAAGCATACTATAATATAATCTCCTGTTCTGCCACATATTTAGGCCTTTTCTTCCTTTATACTTCTCTAAACTCGAGCTATGTACATTTCCTCTCAACGAAGCAGGCTTACGTTTGAAAAATGAGAGTTTCATGTTACATTTTTCTGCTCAAAACCTAAAGATCACAAGTGAAAACGTAGTGCTCAGGACAGATACGGCTCAAATTACTCACAGCTCACTGTCTCATGATTCCTGTCAGGATGTTTGTCTTACCATTACTCATCTTTTAGTAATACAACACAGCCCAGCCATGAGCAAACATTTGTGTTCATTTTTGGATTTTTTTTTACTAAACATTAAAATACTAAAGGCCGTTGACAACCACAACCAAAGCCTAGAGATAAATGAAATATTTATAATCAGGATTGTACTGTGACCTCTTAAAATATGTTGCTCACTGTTACTGTTCCTTACTTCTTTTCTCTATAAAATGCAGTTTGGACATATTTTACAGTAAATAATGGTGACAGCAGTAAAGCAAACATTAAAGAAGGCTTTGTTACAGTAAATAGGCCTAAAAAACTAGGTCCTTTGGAAAAAAAGTGGTACCAGGATCTCTATAATTATAAAATATTAAATTGTGGGTATTATACAGTCTAATAAATGCTTCATAGATAGTGAGTTTAGGTTTTATTTGAACTTCTTTAAGATGAGGGGAAAAAACAGCTAATGATGTCAAAATCTGGTGCATCTGCAAAACAAACTGAGATAATTGACATTATACAGTATTTTGGGGGAATCCTTTTATAGAACTCCTACTAGAAAATTTTAAAAGAGCAAAACTTCTGAGTTGTGGGAATATTAAAGGATGAGCCCTGAAGACGTCATGTGACGATCAGTCGTGGTGTGAGTCGTGTGATTAAAGACCTGACTGTGAAGTTCTGAGAGTGTCCAGAGTGTGTCCAGAAAGTATTTAAATAAACCCATGTTGTTGTCTTTTACCGTGTCGTCCTGCAGCCGCCCAGTCCAGTCGAATGTTCAGGAGTTTCCCCAAAGATCTGCTCCAGTCTTTGGCCCAAGAAAACATCACAGGAAACTTCCACAGCTGGAGCTTGTCTCTTCAGGTGGGTTCTCATGTTCATGTTTCACCCTGTGACTGAGGTCAGAATGAGGCTGAAGATGGATTGTGACATTTATCAGGCTCATACAGATATGGATTGAACCCACAATATGCCTCACACTTAACCTCCCAGTTCACAGTAGCTTGCTTTACTGAAGGCTGTGGGTCAAACTAGTGATTAAGCCCTTAACGATGTCTACATAGAGTTTTAATTGCTAATGCAGAAGGTTCAGGTGAGTGTGATTACAGTGTCTTGATTTAAGACTGACTTGGTCCCTTGGTCTTTCATCTAATTAAAGGCATGGATGGGGATTGAACCCATGATCTTTGGTTTACGAGACCAACGCCTTACCACTTGGCCACAACGCCTTGAAAATGCCCCTTTAGACGAACTACAGTAAATCATACTTTCATCGTGTAAACGCTGGCACAAACAAGAAAATGGATTGTGACTGATTATGACTATAAAATACTTGTCATATTTAGTGTGGACATAAACACATGAGTTGAGGGTGATCATACATGTCTGTGTCTTCCTGCTGAGTCAGAACTATCAGGGTGACAACTGGGCAAAGCTCCTCTTTGTTTCCAAGAGCTTTCATCTAATAAAAGGCATGGATGGGGATTGAACCCATGATCTTTGGTTTACGAGACCAACGCCTTACCACTTGGCCACCACGCCACATTTGAACAGAGGAGGGGGTAGTACAGTGAATCTTATTTTGGTGGTGTGTTAAATTGTGACTAAGCTAAAGTCACTAATCATACTTTTAATATTTAGTGTGCACATAAACATGCAGTTACAATATTTGACTGTAGCTTGCTGTAGGTTAAAGTATTACAAAATCCAGCACTTCTTCATGAAATTGTACTTTCTAACTAAAATTATAAATAATGATGGCCTCTGAGTGTGCAGACAGTACAAAGAGTAATCACACATCTCCTTCTGTATGCTTAGCCTTACCAGTATGACGCCTCAGGACATGCTCCAATGTTGGTGCAAGGTGTTTCTAGTTGAATTAAAGGCATGGATGGGGTTCGAACCCACGATCTTTGGTTTACAAGACCAACGCCTTACCACTTGGCCACCACGCCACATTATCTGGAAGGACCGGTACTATTGGAAAGATTCCTACTGGGATTGTGTTTTAAAACCTTTTAAAAAAAAAAAGTTAAATTGTGACTGAGAGCCTCCAAAGACATTTTGAAATCTTAAACCCATATTCCCATGTGCACACAGATCATGTGATAGTAAAGTATAGTAAAGGCTAAAGATGGGTTTTGATATTTAGGCACAAAAATAGATGAGGATTGCACCAACGATCAGTGCCTTAACAAGGTCTGCAGTAGCTTGGTTTAATAAAGGGGTCAAACCAGTCATTTAGTTCTAGAAGTTCATAGCTGAATCCCTTAAAGTTGTGAATGGGGCTTGAACTCATGATTTTAGGTTTATGACACCAACCTCGTACCAGTTTAGTGTCATGTTTTTTATGGTAAACAATAAGGGGTCTATAGTAGCTCAGTCTAGTTGTTTAAAAGGAAAACGGCAAGGGATATGTGGTCTGAAAATGACAGTAACTAAACCTAACAGATGCACTTTTAAATCAACAGAATTACAGCCGAAATGCCAAACTCAAAAGGTTTTACAAGATCCTGTCCACCAACACAGACGGGAAGAAAGAGTTCATCTCTACAATGGAAGGTAGGCCTCAAGTTTAAACACTGCTGCGTTTAAAGTCGTATCCAGAAGATGGCAGCGTCACACCATCAGCCTCTAAATGAACTGATATTTAAATGAAACTATGACTTATTCCTCAGCCTATCGTTACCCGTTCTACGCCGTGCAGTGGCATCCGGAGAAAAGCCCCTTTGAATGGATCGAAAAACCCGGGATGGTCCACACGGTCGCTGCAGTAAAAGCCTCCTTCTACACGGCCAGCTTCTTCGTCTCTGAGGGTAAGAAAAAAATGGACATAGTAATTATAATGGAGCTAAAAGCGACTGAAAACAGGAAATACTTAAACGTCTTTTTTTTTCTTTTAGCAATGAAGAATCAACACAAGTTTTCAAGTCCGCTGGAGGAAGAGACGGCCCTCATCTTCAACTATTCTCCTGTTTTCAGAGGAAATGATGCTGTGTTTGTGCAGAACTATTATTTTGATTGATAGTTTGACTGACTCTAGACACTTTAAGAGGAAACCATTCTTCCAAATAAGTTTACCCATGATTTAAATATTGTATTCCTAAACAATAGCTCACCACCTTAACAGAATATCAAGAGAGACAGGAGAAAAAACAACAAAAAAAACAAACAAAAAAAACTATAATCTGTATAAGATTTACTGAAAATATGTGCACAGTGACAACAAATGTGCAAAAACGCATAGGCATGACTGATTTTCTTCAATATTTGACTGAAAACTTTCATCTCCAGGTGTTTGGGACATAAATACCATTGATGTTTGCCCCTTATTGGATCTTTTGGCGTAAAACTAAAGGCTATGACTAGAATTGTAATAAAGCTGTGAGCATAGGGTCCAAAATTGAAATATTATAGTGATATTAAGTTGAAAGCCACACCATTGTGTTTTAATACTTGACAGATGTCTGAATTAACCTCATTTAATGAAACAAAAAGGAAAACATTATGTTATTCTCAGCTTTATTAAAGAAAACAGACCCGTGTGAACCGTTGAGCAACAGGTCCACCTCAAAGTAAAATACTCCAAATCATTTTATTCCCAATTAATAATGTCATTTTCAGTAATAACCCAGAGTTTAACTAATTACATGACTAGTTACACTTTCCATTAAACGAGGAGAATGCAATTTTTTATGCATGTGGAAAAAAAAGTATTATTTAATCACTTAACATCATCTTGTAACAGTGAAAAAAACAAGACTTTAAGACATCATCTTGGCTTTATTATCAAGGATTTGAATAGATGAGAATTTTCAGTCATGAATAGGAAGCTTTGGCCAATCACAGCTCAGTTCTGGAAAATGGAGCGCTCCCATTGGTCGACACTGATGTCAATAAGGAAGTAGTGGCTGCTGATAAACAACACAGCAAAACAGCGCAAAACGAACAAAAAAACGACGCTAGACTCGGGGCTAAATGTTTATGGTAAGCGCTAAACTTCAGTTTTGTGTAATGTATTAGTATTTTGCAGAGCATTTTATTTTTTTAATTAAATAAAACAGAAAAGGTCCCTCTGCTGCTGTTGGAGGAGAGTGGCGTCTGACACACGGACGGCAAAAAGAAAATTAGGTAGTGCTACTTTAAGTCTTATTCTCACCTAAAGACGGCTATGGACCAAAAACATGGCGTCTGTGCTCTTTTATTTGATTGAGATATAAATGTCACTGTTTATTGTTTTCTCCTTTGGTCTAACCATTTCTACCTGTGTTTTATTTCAGACAGAATATGTTAATGTGATGCTGCCCTCTGCCTTTTATATTTTAGACAGATTCAATATTTTTAGTTGACCACTAAATAAATAATCTGCAGATGAATGTACACCCTGTTCTTCATGTTTCAGACGATCAAACAATAAAGAAAGTCCAATAGTAAACTTCCCTGTGTCTTTTTGACCTCTTTTTTTGACATATTTAAAGACTACAGCTACATTAAACAAGAAAAAGGAGAGAATTCACTGATAAAAAATAAATAAATAAACAAATAAAAGCCATTGGATTGACTTAAACCTAATTGAAAACACAAAAGATCAGGGCCCCAGTTCCTAACGTTCAAAAACTGTTTTATACATTTATTTTATATGTACACATAATAAGAAAATAGAGGACTCCATCAAGTTAAGCTAGAGTTGATCTTGTCCAGCAGATGGCACCATAACACCACGCAATAAATGACTAGAGCAGCAGCGTCAAACTCAAAGTGGTGACGGGCCGTGATTGTTAATGAGAATCCATTCAGGGGCCGAAGATGGAGACACTTGGGAAGCTTTGATTTAATTTTAAATGAAAGGTTTTATTTTCATTTTAGATGGATTTGAACAGGTTTTAGATGGATTTGAATGGGTTTTATTTGGATTTAAACAGGTTTTAGTTGGATTTGAACAGGTTGTAGATGATTTGAATGGGTTTTAGATGGATTTGAAAAAGTTTTAGTTGTATATGAATAAGTTTTAGATGGATTTGAACAGGTTTTATTTTGATTTGAACAAGTTTAAATGGATTTGAACGGGTTTTAGTTGGATTTGAACAGGTTTAAGATGGATTTGAACAGGTTTTAGATGGATTTGAACAGGTTTTAGATGGATTTGAACAGGTTTTATTTTGATTTAAACAAGTTTAAATGGATTTGAATGGATTTTAGTTGGATTTGAACAGGTTTAAGATGGATTTGAATGGGTTTTTAGATGGATTTGAAAAAGTTTTAGTTGTATATGAATAAGTTTTAGATGGATTTAAACAGGTTTTATTTTGATTTGAACAAGTTTAAATGGATTTGAACAGGTTTTAGTTGGATTTGAATAGTTTTTAGATGGATTTGAACAATTTTAGATGGATTTGAATGGGTTTTAGATGGATATAAACAGGTTTTAGTTGGATTTGAATAGTTTTTAGATGGATTTGAACAATTTTAGATGGATTTGAATGGGTTTTAGATAGATTTAAACAGGTTTTATTTGGATTTGAGCTGATTATATACATCTTTGCTGCAAAAACTAGCTTTAGCTTTCAATGGCCTGTTAAAAAAGGTGACAAGGAGTCGGTCTAAACAATCTCAAACGTGGACTGCGCGGCCCTGGTCACTTCAGCTCAGGGAGAAATGAGATTTAAATGTAACCACAAAGAGGACTGGTGAGCCCATTCATCACTCAGTGCAATTACACTGTTTAATTTGCTCATGTAATCCTGATCCTCGGGCGCACGGCTTATTTTGTAATGATGAATTATTGCTCTGTGACCTTAAGCCATGCTCTGCTCTGTTCGTTATAAAAAAAAAAAAAGACAGTTTAACTGAAACAAACCAATGGCTCAAAGTCTAATACCTCGTCCGTCTCCTGTATCCATTAACATACTTTCCACATGAATGTAATATTATAGTATTTGATGAATGATGCTCAAAGTTTTTAATTAAATATCGGATCGGAGCCAGCACTGTGTCGAGTTTGGTAATAACTCACTTTTTCTCTTGGAGGGTATTATGTGGTGGTTTCAGACATTTCATATTCATTTTTGTTGGCATTACCTGCTTACACCTGGTGTGCTAAAAGCTGGAGCCTGCCTTTAATCAGTGAGCAAAACTAAAGCTTTGACAGCCCAGAGGAAATGTCTTTCTCATATTTTTATTAATGTTGGGGAGGTTTATGATTGATTGAAACTGTAAGAAGGATCTGCTGTGATTGCTTTTTACAAACTACTGTTCTCCCTGTGACAGACACTGTACTAAGGATGTGCTAAAGTGCCATACGAGCAGATTTTAAGTTAAAGGAAGCATTTTTCTATCAGTAAACATATGCTCTAACATTTCATTTGTGCATTTTCCACTGATTATTCTTTACAGGTCACGAGGGGCTGGAGTCTATCCCAGCTTTTTTAGTTAAACAAATTGTATTTATTGTCACAACCAAACTTAAAAAGCTCAGACAGAGGGGAAGCTTGTTCATAAACACCACACGATGTACCATTAATCTGGAACTTATGAAGCTCCATAACACCTCAGTTTCAAAATTTTAGTTGCAAGATGTATTCACTAGTAGCAGCTTTGGAAAATGTAATCATTAAATGGTAATTCAGCAAAGGTTATAAAAGAGTTCTTCTCGATCAAAGAGCAGTGTTTTCATGGAGATAAGTTTAATCGTGTGTTGTATTTGAGTGAATCTAAAGTTTTGGAGCAGAACCACAGCTCAATCCTACATCTTCCAGCCTCCATCTTAAAAATAACCTCCTGTTTCATTCAACAGTGTTCTTGTATCAGAGCCAAACTCCTGACTGTTGCCTTCTTTAATGTAGTTGAAGTGTGCTCAGGTCTGAATGCCGGCTCTTCCCAAAGAAGCCCCACACCACAGTCTGTTACTTTTGACAGGTTTTAGATGGATTTGCACAGGTTTTAGATGGATTTGATTGGGTTTTATTTGGATTTGAATGGGTTTTATTTGGATTTGAATGGGTTTTATTTGGATTTGAATGGCTTTTATTAGATTTGAATGGGTTTTAGTTGGATTTGAACAGGTTTTAGATGGATTTGAATGGGTTTTATTTGGACTTGAATGGGTTTTAGTTGGATTTGAACAGGTTTAAGATGGATTTGAATGGATTTAATTTGTATTTGAATGGGTTTTAGTTGGATTTGAACATGTTTTAGTTGGATTTGAACAGGTTTTAATTTGATTTGAACAGGTTCAAACAAACAAACGACCAATCCATTTGTTTTTGACATGTTTTAGATGGATTTGAATGGGTTTTATTTGGATTTGAACAGGTTTTAGTTAGATTTGAACAGGTTCCAACAAACAAACGACCAATCCATTACTTTTTGACAGGGCTTTTCATGTGTAATATCATGTCTGACTTAAGTCTTTAGTCAAATCTCACCACATTCTTAAAAACGTTAGCTCAGATTCAGTCTTTTCAAACCTCCATTCTCCATTCACAGCAGTGTAGACTCTCTCTTCAGGTTTATCCAAGTGTGAATCAAACCCACGCTAACACCTATCCACGCTGCTCTCAGGAGAGTCGGACTTTATTAAATGATTAAGTGTGGTTGTGACGGTAGAATAAGCGAGTTAATCTCCATCAGACATGCTTTATGAGTTACTGTAGAGCTCCACTCAGGCCCAGCTTTAACTCTTAAATCCACTGCTCATCAACCGTTCAACGCACAGCAGCCTTTTCCATCATTATCGCCGTGATGATCGTCGTCTTCCTGGCGGCGTTTCAAGGGCTTCAACGTTCATCTTCACACCTCATTAACCGAGACGCGAGGATGTCTCCATCAGATGAACGCTCGTACACACAACAGACGCACACAAAAGCAGGCGACGGCTCGTTCATGCAAATCACACACGACAAATACTCACTTTTTATGCACAAGTAGACCGCACGAGCCTCTACAGCAGCAGCCAAGAGACACCTGCAGCCTGCAAAACAGAGCCAATCGATCATGTGCATCCCTACCCCCTCATTACAGCGTAACGTATCATCAGACCAAATGAGACCATCCACATCATTATCAACCATGAGATCTCTGTCTGGAAATGGTTGAGGGCTGTGGAATCAGGAGAGACAAGACTGTGTTTAAACGAGAAAACAATCAAATCTGTAACAGAGACGGACGGCTTTGTGTGAGGATGACTCTTGTTTGGTTCACGGAAATAAAAGGCCAAGTCCCAAAACATAAATATAGTTGGATTTGAACAGGTTTTAGATGGATTTGAATGGGTTTTAGTTGGATTTGAACAAGATTAAATGGAGTTGAATGGGGGTTTTAGTTGGATTTGAACAGGTTTTAGATGGATTTGAACAGGTTTTAGATGGATTTGAATGGGTTGTAGTTGGATTTGAACAAGATTAAATGGATTTGAACAGGTTTTATTTGGATTTGAATGGGTTTTAGTTGGATTTGAACAGGTTTTAGTTGGATTTGAACAGTTTTTAGATGGATTTGAACGGGTTTTATTTGGATTTGAACAAGTTTAAATGGATTTGAATGGGTTTTAGTTGGATTTGAATGGGTTTTAGATGGATTTGAACAGGTTTTAGATGGATTTGAATGGGTTTTAGTTGGATTTGAACAGGTTTTAGTTGGATTTGAACAGTTTTTAGATGGATTTGAACGGGTTTTATTTGGATTTGAACAAGTTTAAATGGATTTGAATGGGTTTTAGTTGGATTTGAATGGGTTTTAGATGGATTTAAAAAAGTTTTAGATGTATTTGAATAGGTTTTAGATGGATTTGAACAGGTTTTAATTGAATTTGAACAAGTTTAAATGGATTTGAATGGGTTTTAGTTGGATTTGAATAGGTTTTAGATGGATTTTAAAAACTTTTAGATGGATTTGAATGGGTTTTAGTTGGATTTGAACAGGTTTTAGTTGGATTTGAACAGTTTTTAGATGGATTTGAACGGGTTTTATTTGGATTTGAACAAGTTTAAATGGATTTGAATGGGTTTTAGTTGGATTTGAATGGGTTTTAGATGGATTTTAAAAACTTTTAGATGGATTTGAATGGGTTTTAGTTGGATTTGAACAGGTTTTAGTTGGATTTGAACAGTTTTTAGATGGATTTGAACGGGTTTTATTTGGATTTGAACAAGTTTAAATGGATTTGAATGGGTTTTAGATGGATTTGAAGGAGTTTTAGATGTATTTGAATAGGTTTTAGTTGGATTTGAACAGGTTTTATTTGGATTTGAACAAGTTTAAATGGATTTGAATGGGTTTTAGTTGGATTTGAATAGGTTTTAGATGGATTTTAAAAACTTTTAGATGGATTTGAATGGGTTTTAGTTGGATTTGAACAGGTTTTAGTTGGATTTGAACAGTTTTTAGATGGATTTGAACGGGTTTTATTTGGATTTGAACAAGTTTAAATGGATTTGAATGGGTTTTAGTTGGATTTGAATGGGTTTTAGATGGATTTGAACAGGTTTTAGATGGATTTGAATGGGTTTTAGTTGGATTTGAACAGGTTTTAGTTGGATTTGAACAGTTTTTAGATGGATTTGAACGGGTTTTATTTGGATTTGAACAAGTTTAAATGGATTTGAATGGGTTTTAGATGGATTTGAAGGAGTTTTAGATGTATTTGAAAAAGTTTTAGATGTATTTGAATAGGTTTTAGATGGATTTGAACAGGTTTTATTTGGATTTGAACAAGTTTAAATGGATTTGAATGGGTTTTAGATGGATTTGAACGAGTTTTAGTTGGATTTGAACAAGTTTAAATGGAGTTGAATGGGTTTTAGTTGGATTTGAACAGGTTTTATTTGGATTTGAACAAGTTTAAATGGATTTGAATGGGTTTTAGATGGATTTGAATGAGTTTTAGATGGATTTGAACAGGTTTTATTTGGATTTGAACAAGTTTAAATGGATTTGAATGGGTTTTAGTTGGATTTGAATAGGTTTTAGATGGATTTTAAAAACTTTTAGATGGATTTGAATAGGTTTTAGATGGATTTGAACAGGTTTTATTTGGATTTGAACAAGTTTAAATGGATTTGAATGGGTTTTAGTTCACTGCACACTGGTCAACATCAGTTAAATGTTTGTGATAAAAAAAAAAAATCACAGCTGTTTGGGTTCTTAGTCATCAAGTAATAGCAATGGATGGATGGACATTTTTTTAAACAACCAGACTCCATTAGGTTCTGGTTCTAACTCTGGTCTGGTTTCAGAGACCAGAAACTTTTATGCTTTCTGAAAAAAACAAGTCAATAGTAAAAATAAATGAGTAATTTTAAAGGAGGATACAGCCCAGAGTAAAGAATCAAACCTGAGTCTCCAGGGTCCCTCTTCTGTCTGGGTTTTGAGCCTTAAAGAAAGTTCAGTTTATGGAAACTTAAACAAAAAATGGCAAGAAAATGTAAGAAACTGTCCAGAGGATATTTGACCCAAAGGATGTCTTTACCCAAAAGTGTCCATGAATGCATTATACAGTATTAGAAGAGTTGCATCTGCACTAAAGTCAAATAATGGGATTTAGAAGTGAATAAGAGACAGAGAAACTGCAACTGAGGTAAAATAGGCAGAAAAAAGAGAAGTGGAGGAGAAAAATGATGATAGGTAATTGTAAGATAAAATGGGAATCATCCACGAGAGGGGCAAAGATTATGGCTCTACTTTTTCATTTAGGTGTCAGACCCTGAAGAAACGGGGCGAGAGGCGGGAAACAGGAGCTACCCGTTAAAGAGTCGGAGAGACGACTGGGAAAAGAAAAAAAGACAACTGCAGAGAAAAGACGAGGAAAGGGACCGTTCCAAACCACTCGCTCGCTCCTCATCCTTCTTCATAATAGAACTGTCAAATCAACGTGGAGTTTAAGGCCGGCCTCTCTCCGATCTTCTGCTCCGTTCGTTTGACTCGGCAGACATTTACTCCCACTTTTGTCTGTTCTCAGCTTTCTTTCAGACACTTCTCTCATTTCTACAGTCACTCTGTGCTTTTAGTTTCGAGTTAATGCTGTGACTTCTTGTCTCTAGATCTACTTTGACTCTCAATCTGTTTTTATCACTGTCTTCTTTATATACATCATCCTCTATACTTTTTTAATTCTAGGTTTTCTCTGGATGTAGGACTTTCAGAGGATATTTGTGGCGGTCTATAATAACAAAATGTGAGTCTATTTGCACACATTCTGTCTGTATTTTCCTGTTTACATCTGTGTTTGGGATGTCGCTAGTCACTCGGTAGCTTTGGCATGACTCGGTGCAAAAAGCTTGTTCGTTTGTCTAATTAACTTAAATGAGATGAGAGAATAGTTTTGTTTGTTTTTCCACCAACAGTACAGGAATGGCACCTAAACAGCTATTTGCCCTAAATATCAGAGATTTTGTTCTTTTACGAGTAAAGGAAGCTGTGCAGTCACAAAGTTCAGGGTTAAAACTATGAAAATTCTCTCAGAGATATAAACTTCAGACTTCATCCTAACTTTATCTGCGTCTGTGCGACACAATCCAACCAAATGTCTCACCCTATACTTCCTGTGTTTTGTTGGTTAAATGTTCCAATAAACAGTGCACCAATAGTATAAAAAGTGACATAATAATTGGCACTTTACATTAAGGAGTTGGCTCTTTTTTCCGCCTGGTTTGTGTTGTTGTTGTGTTGTTCTGTGTACGTCATGCTAAAGATGCTGCTGCTCAGTTAAAGCAAAACAGCTCCTGATGTGAACAAACAGGTCAGAAGAAACTGAAGACATTCTCTACAGAGATGGGATTAAGATGTCAACAGTCCTATGCATCTTTAAGTTAAATTATTAAAGTTCAGAGAATCAAATCTGTCAAACAAAAGGTGTAAACCCTGGAGATACGAGATTTGTCAATGTCACACAAAACAACTAAGTTTATTCACACAAAACAACTATGTTTTTATTCTTTTAGGCCTCTATAGGAGACAGAATTTGTCACAAATATAGCATGTTACTTGATATCTTCAAGTTATGTAATTAGTTCTTTTTTCCAACTTTTTTTCTAGCACTCAACGATGATAAATTCTTAATAAAAGTCAATAAGAAGCAGTATTTTGTTTGTCCTTTCCAGCTGGTGGAGCCTGGATGTACAATGTTGTTTTCTGCCTATTATTATAGACAGAAAACCTGTGACAAGGTTGTGGGTCAAAAAAGTCACTGCTTTTGAAGGTTTAATCTGTGACCTTTCACCCCAGACCCTCGTTTGGATGATGAGAAGAGGAGGCCCGAGCTCCTCCCTCAACCACAGCCTCCTTCTGCCTCTCATTTCTCGGTCCCTGTTGGGTTAGTTGGGCTCAAACGATGAGCGATGTCTGCTGCTGAAGCTCCTCTGAGCAGCGTCACACGGAGAGAATGATTCCTCTCTCTTTCCTCCAACATTTGTCTCACTGTGAGCCGCAGAAGAAAAATACCATCGAACGAAAGGCTCCATTTCTCTCCCTCGGTCTCACCTTGTGTGCTGTGACCTCTGTATTTCAACCAAAAGCCTTTTATCAAAACATAACAGCATCACTCTTCTGCTAACGCTAAAGCAAATATGTTTAAAAGCTCACCCTCATTATGATTCAGATATCACTCCAGTTCATTGTGATTGTGTTTAAATCCTGTCTGAACAGATTATTGATCAAATCATTGCACACAAGTATTTTTACAATTGACATATCTCTTGTTATCATCCATTACACTGGATCTTCATCTGGAGGCTGCAGTCTCATATCAGTCGTTTGCTGAAATGAAACTTGAGTGTTTTGTATTTTTAAAAATGTGATCTAATTTCCAGTTTTTCACTTGAGTTGCTCGTGACTGGATTTTGAAATTCAGCGTTAGACAAATATCTGTCGTCAGTGAGAATTTTTCATTTGTTTGAATCGAGTGAAACTTTGTGTGAGATATTTTGAAATGTGTTAAAGAATCAGCAAAAAGAGAACCCTATTGTCATAAATGATTGAAAATAAAAATGTCTGCATCTAAGTTTCATTAAAGCAAGAGAGAAAAATTTAAATGTTAGTTTTGGTCGAGTATCTACACAATAACAACTGTAGTCGTTGTAAAGAAGTCGTCAATAGTCCTTCTTCAAAAAGAGGCAAAATATGAATTGAATATGGCAGATATCTTTAAATTAAAAAGGTAATTCATCTAGCATTTCAGGTAATTCCAGTTTTTGTTATGAGTCACTGTCTCAATAGTCAATATTTTTCCTCCAAAATATCACAAAGACTTTCTTAAATTGTCACACGTGTTATTTTGTGGTCATCTCTTTTCGCATTTATGTATTCCATGGTCCTCTGCTCCATATCTACAGTATTTATGACCTTTTTAAGTAAGTATTTCTGCTCCTTCAGCATCTTGTAGCCCTCTTTCTACTTATTTTTCTCCATTTTTAGCTACTAAGACCTGTTCAGTCACCCATTTCTCACAACAGTTCCCCTGCAGTGTGGGCTTTTCTACGTAAAATGTGCCAACGTAACACGCTTAGTCTTTGTGTGGCTCACGTGTCGCCAAACCAAATCAAAAAAGGCTGCTGTTTGCACTTTCAGAAGGACTGAGACAAAAAGGGAAAGAACTAGAGGAAGCAGAAGGACGCTGAAATGGAAAGAGGATCTTGAAGGATTGGCAAAGATGTGGTGAGAAGAAAGAAAAGATGGGAGGAAAATGGAAAAGAAGTCGATGGGAGTCTTGAAGAATAAATGTAACTTGCATTTTCAGTGTGAATATAAGACTCAAAATGCTGCATTAAAACGTTTTATAGTTGAATTGAAGTCACTGTGAACATTTGAATAAGAAAATCTATTTCAGCTCTTTTCTTTCTATTTTACGACTCATAACATTATGGTATTTTATTTACTCCACATTTACCAGTTTCTATCTGAAGGTCTTTTCCTTTTTTAAAGCAGTATATTTAATATTCATAGTGTTTCTGGAGCGTTTTTAAGAGTCAGATCCCGCTCCGTTACTTAAGTTATATGTTCTTTTATTTGCATTACTTCCTGTTTTATTTAGTTTCTTCACAAACCTGTCGTGTCTGTTCAGATTAACCTCCTGCCCTTGTGTTTTTCCTCCGTGTGATGTAAGTTTTCTTCTCTGTGTGTGATCACCAGCTTCTTTAAGACCTTGACGTCACTTTCTCTCTTTGATTTTGTTGCTCGTTTGGATTGAATTCTAGTCTATGACCACTTTTCTGGATTAAACAGACCTTCCCTGTGATTTTATTTTGTCATAAATGTAGACGTTAGCTCTTTGAAAACCTGAAGACCCTTCCTTAAACCATTCTGTCACATATTTGATTCAATTTTGAATCTATTGAAGCTGAAACTATTTTCACTCATGGCACTTGTGTGAGGACAAACTGAGCACTTGTGTTTTTATTTTATCACGCATTTGTGTAACCCATGAATAGAACTCAGAGAATCAGACCTGTATTTATATTTCTTTTTTATTATTTGAACCACATGTTGATTTAAGGGCAATTATTTTGACGAGAAAAGAATAAATATTGGTCACATTGAAGTCTATAACGTAATTGCGATACAAAAAAAAAGGTCTTTGAACGACAGATATTGATAAATTTGTGAGTTATTTTGCAGCAATACTTTATGAACAGATATTTTTATTGTCCAACATCATCTTGTGTTTTAAAAAAGACTGTGAGAATTGATATTTGCACATTTGCCTCATCTTTGTCTCTGTTCAATGTCAAAAGGAAAGCAACACAGTACAAGATAATAATTGGAAAATGCTTAAAGTAAACCACTGGATGCCAGAAGAATTATAAATTGTATAGATCTTTAAAAGTTCATGACGTGTTTCCCCGCTGAATACATTTACAGATTAATGAGCTGTACATATTACCCACAGACTAACTCCTTTGTGTAAAATGAGACTTGTTTACCGCGGAGCCACCCACGAGACGAGAGCTAACGCCGACCGCGGAGCGTCTTAAACTGACGCCTCAGACGTGTTGTTGATGAATGACCAGGACAAAGATCACAGCGAGAGAAAGGCAACATTTACATTTATCAGCGGCGCCTTGTGTTATTGTCATCCATCAACCTTTTCACTGTCTGCGTCCGGATCAGAGCTAATGACCTACGGCTGTCTGCGAACCATCCAACACTGTCTGCATCTGGATTCACGCTCATTTTTACATTTTATTTCAGTAAATAACACTCAGTTGTGAGAATATCCAATATATTTGTTTAAATTTAACACAATATGAACAGATTTTGATGTGTACTGCATAGAACTATTGATTTCTATACTCAATTGTTGGTTTTGGGACATGCATAAGGAACTAATGAGCAAGTGTTGAGGTTAAACATCTGTAACGACACAAAAAGATTATTTATATTTGTTGCTTTAAATGATTTGGTTCCTCCCTTTCAAACGGACTAACCTAATAAGCCAAATAAATGCTCGTAGAAATAGGTGAACAGTAGATAAAAGTTATCATTTTCACTGATAAGCTGGTGTCAATGTCATATATAACGGTAGATATATGGGCCCGAGGTATATTTCTTTGTTCCTAAAAATAATTTCATGCCCCTTTTGTTTTATAGTTTCCTCCTTCCTCCTCCTGACACACCTCTTCTTCACAGATCATTAAAGGACATGATGGACTGATGAATAAATGATAAATAGCAGAAGGACAGGGAAAGACAAACAAACACACCACTGAACACGCCTCCACTTTCAACACGCCATTTTTCTCACAAAGCACCTGCAAAGTCTTCATTTTTTGCGAAGTATCTCTCCACATTTGCAACAAAGGTCTAACTCGTGGATTTATAATCATTTACTGGATCAAACAGGCCTCATTTAACCAATATTTGTTCATGATTTGATCAGCTTTTGGAGCTATTCACGTGTTTTTCTTCAATGACGTATCATTTTCTCAAGCTTTTAACTTTTATTTTAAATTTTATTTTAATTTATGGACAAGAAAAATGACACAGAACCTAAACAGATCTGACATAACGAGCTGCTTGGACTCAAAGGCAGTCGAGGTTGTTTAAATTTATAGTTTTACTCCTTTTTACAAGAGAAGCAATGGAAAAATATCAGTTTATGTATTAAATTCCTTTACACAAACCTACAAAGAGATTTATTTTAACTGGTTAACATGTAGATTGTAAAAAGAACAATAAATCAAAATAGCACAGACTCCACTCACCATCAAAAGTGATAGAGGTCTTACATTAGAAAATATAAGAAACCAAATTTTCTCTCAAAATACTCATACATTGCACCAAACTGAAGTTTAGAGCTAAACATTTAGCTCTGACTTTAGCATTCGACTGATACCTGATAATTATCTCCTCCTCGTTTCACTTTGCTTCGCTTTTCTCCATGTTTTCCTTTTTTGCACTGTTTCGTTGTATAAAAAGATATATTAAGATCTGGATGCACTGGACCAATGAGAGCGCTCCTTGTTCCTGAAGCGAGCTGTGATTGGCCAAAGCTCTATGACAATCATTGATTATAAAGTCTAGAAGTTTTAAGGTCTTTTTTCACAGATGATTCCCGTTACAGTTGTTTTTCATGTTGTCGGGTGATTAAATGGTACACTCCCTGTTTAATTTATTAAGACTTATTTATTTATTTACAGCAGAGACCATGCAAAGTCCATTTTAATTCATTTATGTAAGATTCCACAAGTTAAATGGTTATGTGCACTGAATTTTGATTTTTGTGGCTCTTTTCTTTCCACAAACTTTCTGTGTCACAAACTAGCTGCGTTGATTTTGCACTTTTTCATAGTTTTTAAGTATTTTTTTACCCGCCTCACATCACTTTTACAAACGGCAGGTTCATCCAACAGTGACAGAGCCTCGGCGTAAATGTTTGAAACTGTTGAATCTGATAAAGTCATGTATCTCGTATCTAAGATTTAACTGGACGAGCTTCTCCTACAGGATGGTGACTGACAGCTCAGTATCTGATCATCTCGTCTTTTCAACTGTGAAATATACACCATCGCATCTCTGGAAATCTCAGTTCAAACTTCAAGATTAAGTGTATGAATATATATGAATGCTAGAGAATTGTAGAAAGATAAGAAAATACCATCCACCTTCATTTTGCTGCTGTGTTTGCTTAGTGTCAATCTTTTATCTGTTACAAGAAACAGTAGCAGAGGCTTTTAGTTAGAAACAATACTATACAATTATAAAGTCATGATCATAATTATATAAACTCTCAGCCACTAAAATGGACTTTTACACATGTGCACATTTGGTCTGATTTTTGACTCTCACTACTGTGTTTTCAAACTCTTCCATTGATTGTGTTCCTCTTCTGATGATCACTTGTCACGTTTCCAGGTGTTTTATTTTATTTTATTGCTTCATATGTCCTCACCAGTCTCACCTCACCAGCTGTTTTTCTGCATATATTTCTAATCTTGATTGGAAGCTGGATAGATGTGTGATTGTGTGTGTTCACTAACGTCAGGAAAGTGCTAATGTCTGTGTTTTTAGCTCCTGTTTTGTTTGGTGGACGGTCCTTTTTTTCTCTTATTGTTATATTCTGTTGGCGTTACCTTTATAAGACGTAGGGATAGGCTTGTTTCCTTGTTTTGTGTAGTTCCGACCAATCACAACCTTAATATTTACCTTTTGCTTTTTCTTTTCTTTTAGATCTTTCAGTTGTGTAATACTTTTTGTTTTCCCGAATCCTTTGTTTTGCTTTACACTTTGTCTGGTTTAAGTTAACGTTAATATACTCTGTAGTTTATGGTGAGACAAAACTATTCTTCTGCAGATTATCAGACTGTAAGTATAATCGCAATGTTGATGACAAAAATGTCGTAAAATGCATCCCTTTTTCATTTTTTGGGATGTTTGGGTCCCACTATTACCTCCAGCAACACCAGCACAAATCTTTGTTAAAATACACAAAACTGCCAAAAAGATTTTCTATTTTTCCTTAAGTTTCTGCATGTGTTTATTAACTTCTCAGCAATTATTCCTTTTTTTGTTAAAATTTAGCATCAATACAACTAATGCAACCTAAAAAACACTCAAACCTTCAACTAAACAAAGACTGTAATCTACCAGAACCAACCTAAGCTATAAATATACATAAATAGTGTCTTTATTTTCCAAAATCCGCGCTCTTTTGTCTCCATGTTTTGTGCCTGACCCTCTACGTTCCCTTTTAAGGCTCTTCTCTTCAATCTGAGACTAAAACTGTCCAGCGTTTACCTGCAGGGCTCCCACACATTACTGCGTTCTCCGACCGGGGCCGTCTTTGTGCCCGGGCCTCGAGGCGAGCGGCGATAATACGAGACAAACAGCGGCCGTTATTGCCGTATAAAACCTTTCGACACGTGGCGGGACACACACCGGCTTCACGTCGAGCGGCTGTATGACTGCGCGCTCATCCACACGCGGTTAGATCATGCTGCGCTTTTGTATCAGACATAAACATGCAATTACGCTTAAGCCTCCTGCAGCTGCTGGTATTTGTTGTTCCTGTGAACCGCAGAGAGAAATTTAATGAAGCAGCCACAGAGCGGTGGGTGGGCTGCATTTCTCACGTCTGTAGACAGTTACTAAAGCACATTTAGTCACAGAAGGACTGTCATGTACACATTCAGTGCTTTATTGGTTTAGTTAGAGACACACTCCATAGTTTATGTTGTGGACTTACTGTACTTTTGTTCTTTTGATTGTAGGTTTGAGATGAAGACGTTTGATCCAAGAGACTTTGTCCACTCAGAGTTATTAGTTACAGAATTAACAAAGTCTCTTGTTTGAGGAATGAAACCTTAAACCTACGTCCCTTGAATATGTCCCTGAGACTGAGAACCTCCAAAGACAATATTCCTCGTTCTACTTTTGTATGACTTCAGATACGTCTTGGACATTCGACCGACTTTAAGACTGGTTCTTGGTCTTGTCTAAGTCTAATCTCAGGATTTAAGGGAACTCAAACCGAACTATTTACTGACAATTATTCTCCTTTTAAACCTGGAATACAACACCTGCTCATTTAAGAGAATTGGAAATATTAACATTATTTACCAAAGCATTGAAATAATGTCTGTTTGAAGGCCAAAGATGTAATGATAGTTTATTAGTCTAGAGCAGTGGTGTCAAACTCAAAGTGGTGAGGGGCCACGATAGTTAATAAGAGTCCTTTCAGGGGCCGAAGGAGATAAAATTTTGAATGTGAGATTTCATTTTCATTTGTGAACAGGTTTTACTCAGATTTGAACAGGTTTTAGTTGGATTTGAACAGGATTTAGGTGGATTGGAACAGATTTTAGATGATTGGAACAGGTTTTAGTTGTATTTTAAAAGATTTTAATTGGATTTCAACAGGTTTTATTTGGATTTGAACAGGATTTAGATGGATTTGAACAGGTTTTAGTCCGATTTGAACAGGTTTTAGTTGGATTTTAACAGGTTTTAGTTGGATTTCAGGTTGTAGTAGCTAGTGGTAGGTTAATCTTTGTAGCAAAAACAAACCTGTTCAAACCTAGTGCCAAAAATGTAAACTACTAAATGTATTGAAGGGCCACATAAAACATTGCTAAGGGCCGCGTTTGGCCCCCGGGCCTTGAGTTTGACATGTGTGGTCTAGAGTCTCGTTCATTAATTTTATTATTATGAAGTTGTTGGTCTAACTTTAGTCCCACGAGATATTTTAATATTTTTTTATTTATATATCGTGTACTGCAGTTTGCTTGAATGTACTTGGTGTTTCTGTCTGACTGTAATTAAAGGCTATAATCTCACATTTTGAAGTATATAAAAAATAATAAATAAAGTTGGGAAAAAAACAGTATATGTGTGTGAGCGCAGATCATTTTGATTTCACTACGGGCTAGCGTTAGCATTTTAGCATCATGTAAACATTCCCTGTGTGCGATACATTTCAGGAACTGGACTTTTTAGATAAATTTACAAAATCTATGTCCCATACACAACTATAAAGGATTAAACACTGGAGGAGACACGGGTCAGGAGTATATTCCACTGCTGTTGGCACAATGCACAGGTTTGTTTTGCAGGTTTCCAGAAACGCTGACTTGCAGCCAACGCCTCGTGGCCATTTCGCAGCTCGTTTCCAGCCCCAGGATTCTCCTCCCGTTTCGTGCCCGAGTCTGAGTCACGTCTGATTCCCAACGAGCCGGGAACTCTCCTTGAACCGCGCCGCAAACTACCTGCTCTGTCACTTTGAAACGGCGCCAGCTCCGAGTCTTCGAGGTAAAAAGAGCCGTTCTCACATCGGCGCGGTGACTTTGCGTTTGAAAAGGGAAGCGTACGCGGCCTCCAGATGGACCTGAACGCAGCGTGGCAGGTGTTGCTGCCGGAGGCGTCGGGTTAGAGGGACACGTCGTAACAGCTTTCACTAAACCTCCCCAAAAACCTGCTCAGATATTACAAGGCCATGTCAGGTTTCCAAGCATCTGTTCGCTTTGTGTGTTTTTTTTGAGTCAGACCTCTTTTTGTGTGCGACAAGGACAGTTTCTAAAAGATTTGAAAGCGGAATATCAACATTTCTCTGACTCTACGAAGCGGTGTTTGCAGGATTTCTCCGACAGAATGAAGTCTAAAGCTTTTTTATGATGTTTGTATTGAAATAAACAACAGAATAATACGGGAGAAGGTCAAAACGATGCAACTGAGGTACAGTCTTTACCAAAAATGCAAACGTCTGTAATCTTTTGAAATGCACACACAAAGTCAAAAAACAGCTTCAAAAACAGCCTTTCTTGCGTGCTTTTTACAGCTTGTTTTTCGTAGTCGTTTTACTATATTTCTTGGAACGGGGATTTTAAAAAAGTAAAGGAAACTTTCACGTTTTCAGGAACAGTGCTCTGAAAAAGCTGTTAATGTTGGAAGAAAAGCTAATCTCACTCACATTCAATTAAAACCAACTTTATTTATAGTTGGAGTTCTGACTTCGATGAAGGATCTCACTTTTGTTCAACTACAACACACGTCAAACTCAAGGTCCAGGGGCCAAATGTGAAGCTTTGCAATGTTTTGTGTGGCCCTTCAATAAATTTAGAAAGTGATATTTTTGGCACTTGGTTTTAGGTTTTAGGAAAGGATAAGCCAGTTTTTACTACAAAGATAAATAAAACCAGTTCAAATCCAACCAAAAACATTTCAGATCCAACTAAAACCTGTTCAAATCCAACTAAAACCTTTTCAAATCCAACTAAAACCTGTTCAAATCCAACTAAAACCTTTTCAAATCCATCAAAACCTGTTCAAATCCAACTAAAAACTTTTCAGATCCAACTAAAACCTGTTCAAATCCAACTAAAACCTTTTCAAATCCATCAAAACCTGTTCAAATCCAACTAAAAACTTTTCGAATCCAAATAAAACCTGTTCAAATCCAACTAAAAACTTTTCAAATCCATCAAAACCTGTTCAAATCCAACTAAAACCTTTTCGAATCCAAATAAAACCTTTTCAAATCCAACTAAAACCCATTCAAATCCATCTAAAACCTGTTCAAATCCAACTATAACCTTTTCGAATCCAAATAAAACCTTTTCAAATCCAACTAAAACCTTTTCAAATCCAACTGAAACCTTTTCAAATCCAACTATAACCTTTTCAAATCCAACTAAAGCCTTTTCAAATCCAACTATAACCTGTTCAAATCCAACTAAAACCTTTTCGAATCCAAATAAAACCTTTTTGAATCCAACTAAAACCTTTTCAAATCCAATGAAAACCTTTTCAAATCCAACTATAACCTTTTCAAATCCATCAAAACCTGTTCAAATCCAACTAAAACCTTTTCAAATCCATCAAAACCTGTTCAAATCCAACTAAAACCTTTTCGAATCCAAATGAAACCTTTTTGAATCCAACTAAAACCTGTTCAAATCCGACTAAAACCTGTTCAAATCCAACTAAAAACTTTTCAAATCCATCAAAACCTGTTCAAATCCAACTAAAACCTTTTCGAATCCAAATAAAACCTTTTTGAATCCAACTAAAACCTGTTCAAATCCGACTAAAACCTGTTCAAATCCGACTAAACCTTTGTAAGACTCAAATAAAGATGAAGCCAATTCAAAATGTAATAAAAGTTCCCCAAGTGTCTCCATCTTCGGCTCCTAAAAGTTCAGCTACTTGGAGTTTGACACCACTGAACTACAACAAGCTGAGTAGAGCAAAATACAAAGCCTATGACAGTGAGGAAAATAAATAAATAAATAAATAAATGAACTGTCTTGCAGCAGACTGAGCTGTTTGTGGTTGTACTTTACTCCGTGGAGATGTGGTCAGTGCTGTTAAATACTGCATCAGTTCATGTCATACACCAAAAATCTGTAGAGTTCTCACATTTGTCGGGAATTGTAATTCATATTTTGTTTTAAAATAGCTTATGGACTTCAATCTGTGTGTTTTTTTAATAAATAAGTCGTTGCATTATGTATTGTTTTCCTTGTTTCCCCAAAGCTCAACCATTAAAACAGTGTATATTACATCAATATGTGTAAAGTCTTTATGTTTAACTGATTCTGGGTCAGTGTAAATCTATGGGAAATGATCATAACCATACAGCTACAGTTAAATCTAAGCTCAGAATTGTAATATTTGCCCATTGTTTGGGTTGAATGTCAGTGGGCTGCAGTGCAAACCAACACAATATGAAATGTGGTATCATCCTGACGCTTGTGCAGTGTTTATCCTTGTATCTGAACTGCGCAGCTATCACATCACTTCAGAGCGTAATCCTTTAAAACCCTGTCAGTCTTTAATGCTGAAGCCAAATGTGATGTGACACTTTAATAATGGCCCAAAGAGCGCGGCGTAGGTGTGCCGTGGATTAATGTTACACCGAATGTGTCGATACGCCGCGCTCACGAGACGAAAGAAAGTGGCGAGCGCTCTGAGTGGGAGGCTAATGGAGAGAGTCCACATCTGTGTAGAGTGTCATGTGGCGTTCAGGGTCTTAAAGAGTCCAGATGCAAAAATATAAAGATACAAAAGGTCCGTGTGCCGTACATAAAAAGGGAATTTTCCGAAACCTTGTGGGAGTCTTTGTGGAGATTACAGACGCCCACTGCTGCAGATGCTTTTAGTCGTGTGTTGCCTTTTTTATGGTTGAAGTATATATCTTTATTTAATTTATATAAATATGTATCTGCACGAACCAGGAAATAAATGAACAAAACACAAAACAGTTGCCATTAGATTGTTGGTGAAAATATAACCATTCATGATAAATTGTTGAGTCTGTAATTTCTTTTTTCTTTTTTTGCAAAGAATAATAATAATTTTCCATTAATAAATAAATAATTTTCTATTATTGAAGATGTGAAATGTAGACTAATTGTTTTCTGCTGCTTATGAATACACTTTGGAGCCACTGACGAGAACAGAAATATCTGAATGGTCAATGAAAGGATGGAGTTAGCGGTTTATTTTGGACAATTTCAATTTTATATGCATTAAATGTCGTGTGTGGAGGAAAAATATAGTAAAAATAAATAAATAAATCCTTTTTTTATTACTTTTTGTGGGTATTAGGTAGCATTGCCAGCCATTCAAACTTTTTCTATTCTATGCAAGTCATTTTTGAGCTTAATGCAACTAAAGTCATCAACTAAAGTCATCAAACACAATATTCACAACAATTTAAAAACAATGTTGGCTTTGTTTCAGTACCAACATAAAACAAACTGATTCAAGGACCTGTGTGAAATTTGACAAGCATTCAACCAAATAAAGAGAAATGAAGCACTGCATTAAACCTGAGAGAGGATTATTTTCACTGGAAACATGTTGAAATGGGATTAAATTATTGTCATATGTATTTTTTCTTTTCTTTTTTTCCTTTTAACACTTTTGACAAGTTGCTTTTGACAAATGTCCATCAAGAATATTATCTAAATTAACATTTAACACTTTGACAGAAACAATGTCTTATGAATTATGATAGAAAATCTCTGAAAGGATTATTTTAACATAATTAATATTTTGTCTTCAGTTTAAAAAGGTTAAGCACAGTGAGAAAACGTTGATTTTATGAAAGTGTTCAAAAGTCCTAGAGGTTTTAATCATTTAAATAGAGACAGACTTCAAGGTCAGGCGCTTGAATACTTCGACATGTCTCTTTATTTTTAGTTTGCTTTGAGACTCTTCACAGGTGACGGAGCAAGGTACTTTTCAGAGTTCATTCTTTTCTTCTTTAATTGAACTGAATCCTCGAGTTTCATTAGCAGCAGGTGTTAGTTTAAAATCAGTTTATGAAGAGCAGAGGGAGCGAAAAGTCCCAGACACAACATGAACAAAAGAAACGCTTAAATAAAATCAAAAGCACTGTTTCAAGTTAAAAACCAGAATGGATAATTTACTTACATCATGTCTTTTATTTTAATATTTAGGGACAAAATGTCTCTTTCTGTCTATTTCACAATGAAAAGTGAACAAAACAGTGGCTCATGTTAAGGTTAAAGTCAGGATCCATTCCTGGTTTTTGGTCTCTTCCTCTCTTCTGTGTATTGTCTCCTCCTTACCTGGGCGTGAAGTGGGCGTGGCCTGACCGTGGCAGATGGCACACCTGTCTCCAATCCAACCTTCATCAACTGCAGTACAAGAAGCCTGGTTCTTCATTCACTCATCGTCAGTTCGTTGTTGCTAAACCACTAGTCAGTGAACAGTTAGCCCAACTTTGTCTTTGTACTTTGGTAGTTTTTGTACTTACCTTCTCCTTGTCCAGGTGCTGTCTGCCAGTCTGACGACCTGCTCCTGGTTCTGTTTCTCTGCCTTCGTTTCTGCCTGCTCCTCTTCGTCAAGATTACAACTTTTTACCTCAGAGTTATTCTTACATTAAACCTTTTTTGAGACTCACCTGCTGTGTTCTGTTGTTGGGTCCTTATAAAAACTGTTGAACTATACCTACTGGTTTATATCTGCTGCTATCAGAGTTACCTGAATATAACTAACTTAAAGTGGGACTACATTTTCTTTTTTTTGTCCCTGTCTCTCACTCTCAGGGACCTCTCCTGGTTCTCTTTTATTAAAAAATAAAACCGGAACAATTTTACCTTCTCAAAATACTAATACATTTAACCAAACTGAAGTTTAGAGTTTAGCGTAAACTTTTTGCTCCAACTTAAGGTCCAACAATTATCTCCTCTTCGTTAAACACTGAGTGATTTATCCCTGTTTCATGTTGTCTCCTGTGCACTTTCTCCGTTTTATCAGTAACCGTTACTTCCTGATTGAGAGCGTCCCCAAGTCGACGCTTTGCAACAAATGAGAATGTGATTGGCCAAAGCTCCCGTTCAGGTTCTATTCAAATACATGATAATAAAGCCTTGTTTTTTTCAATTTATATTACAATATCATATGACGCTAAATGTTATTTTGATGTGTTTATTCACTCTTGAAATGAGACGGATGTGTTTTATTTTATTCTATAAGCTACAACATTTTACACCCTTCATCTTTAATTGTCTGATGCACAAATGAAGTCAATCGAACTTTTTTTCTATTGCTCTTTTTATAAAGCTTAATGCAACTCAAGGTGCATCACAAAATAAAACCATTAAACACAAAATTCACAACAAATTAAAAGCAATGGTGGCTTTGTTCCTCTTTATGTAACATCAATCTGAAAATCGAGTAAAACAAATGAGTAAAATAAATCAAATGTAAAAAATAAATTAACTATTTATAAAAGACTTTTTGAGCTCACGTTTAAAAATGTCGATGCTTTGGGCTCTCCTCAGATCCTCGTCTCGGTACATCACTCATGATCAAGAAAGAAAACAAACAAATTGATTATTACAAGTTATTTTTAAATGAAATCCCGTAACTCCTGTGATCCTGGGTTTGAAGGTCGACTACATTATCACAAAGATGTCTTTTCTTTATCGACAAAGCGCACAGACAATGCAGCATGACCTCAATATAAACCAAGAGAAAAACAATATGCATCTGTTTTTTTATGTTCATGTGGGTGGGATGGAAACAATGCGTGTTTATCAAATGAATAGCTCCAATAACAGCAGTGCAAGTGCCCTCCCGTGTGACAACAAGCTTAATACCGCCGTAATGGATGCTGTTATCCCTCCAGGCTCGTGCACACACTCCGAGGCCGGTGCTTGTGCTCGGTCCAGGCCCAAAACAGCTCCCGTGGTCCGCACTCGTCGCCGTAAACCGTTCGCCCGTCTGCTCGGCCATTTGGAGCGCCGTTTGTGTCATTTCAGCTCGACAGAAATGTGTGTTGCCTCCCTCGCGTCAACAGGCTTCACAGAGCAATAACGAACACCGTTTTAGCCTATATAATGGTGGCCCCGGGGCTCCGACTCGACGCTGCGGAGTGTAGGTAGACTGATGAGCTCCCACACGGCTTTTTCGTGTTCCGAGTTGTTCTCTAATGATCCTCCTCCAGCCGTCTGAGAGCCAGAAACGAGGGTAACACGTTTTCAGCACGTGGCAGTAAGAGAGCGCTGCATAATGTGGGCTAATGTCATATTCAGCAGCCACTTAGCATCATTTATCCCGACGTGTCTTCGGTGGATCCCCAGACGTTGAACCATCTTAAACGAGGCTATTTAAAGTTCCCTCCAGTGGCTCTTGTATCTGAACGTTTCTCATTCAAGCAGAAGCCTATACCAGGGATTTTTATTGGATATGGCCATGTGAATGTCTCCAATACACTCCCACTGGTCACAAAAGGAAGCAATATAACACTAAAATAATACAAATTCACTGTTTACTTGATTTATTTTTATTTTCCTTTACACAAATTACTGATATTAGCAGGGAATTAAATGGGATTAAACTGATTAGATGCATGAATCTCTCTTGGGCCTTGAAAATGCAACGTAATAGAAGGAAAAATTCACTCACGTTCAAGTAAATTGGTGCTTTATCATGTCGCCAACAACAATACCATGTTTTTGTTTGTTTTTTGGTGATTTCACAATTTCAATGATACTGTCCTCCAGATCTTTCACTGAAAATGTGTGTTTATCTGATTTACAGTTCCACTTTGTCCTCTTTTTTTGGCAAGTTGTTTAAACAAATCCATTACTTTTACTAAGTTTTGCTTTGAGCTGATGTGATTAGTTACTTTTTTGTCATTTACCAGATTGTAACTTGTTTAACTGTCTTATTTTTTCCATAAGCAGCTAGTTTATTGTAATTCAAGCACAATGTCATCGAGTTTTCCCCTAAAGTATTGCCTTTTTTAAGTTCATAACCTGTCAATCTCGACACTATCTAGATCACACAGGTCAAACTCAAGGCCCAGGGGCCAAATGCGGCCCTTTGCAGTGTTTTATATGGTCCTTCGATACATTTGTAAAGTAATATTTTGGGGTTTTAGGTTTTAGTTGGATTTGAACATGTTTCAGCTGAATGTGAACAAGTTTTATATGGACTTAAACAGGTTGTAGTAGGATTTTAACAAGTTTTTATATGATTTTTTCATGTTTAAGTTTGTTTTGAACAGGTTTTATGTGGTTTTGAACAGGTTTTATATGGTCTTTAACTGTTTTTATATGGTCTTGAACAGCTATCAGTTGTATTTAAGCAGTTCTTAGTTGGATTTGAACAAGTTTTAGTTGGATTTATGTCTTTAGCCCCTGAAATGCTTCTTATTTTCTATTGCAGCCCCTCACCACAGACTAGATTGTCTTTTCAGAAAATGACACAGACCGTTCTTTTAACCCAGAAACAGAACATATTATAGTATATTTTCAGTTCCACCACGTTCAAAAATACAAGAAAAAACCCTAATAAAAATTAAATAGAGAAGATAAACACAATAAACCCCTTTTTACGTAGATTCCACACAGAGTAATCCACATTTTCCTCATAATGTCAAAAAAGAAAGCCAGTGCAGTAGATAAAAGTCATTTATTTTTAATAGCTGACAAAGTTTATCTAATGCACTGTAGGTTAATGTCCAGAGGAAGGATAATGAGGATCCTCGGTGTTGTCCCGGTTCAGTGGAGGCTGTCGCTGGCTCTGGTCCCGGTGACGCTTCACTGTCGGCCAACTTTCTGTCAGTCTGTGTGAGCGGAGGCCAGAGAACGAGCGACGGTCGGGGAGACATCGCCCTCTGACTGTCACCTGACCTTCCTCATCCATCTCCAACACCACCTCAGAGCTGTTCCCTGCACGTCATGCTTCAAGCTGCCAAGGCCTTATTGTCCCGTGAAGACCCTCTGAACTGCGGCGTGTTCAAAGAGACGAATGCAGAGTGTTTAGTCTCTCATTGAGTCGGGACGATATTCATGCGGCTCGATAATAAATAGACCGTTCCACTGTTTCAGAGCTTGTTCGCTGTAATTGCTTGTAGTTTGTAACACTGCTATTAGTCAAACTGAAACAGGGATTCAATATTTAGTTAGTTTAGTCCCAACTCCTCCAATAGAACTGGTCCAAAATGTCTCCCAGAATTGTATTTAAGACCGAGACCAGGTCTTGAAGGAGTCTGGAGTGGATCAAGACCAACGCAAGAACAAGACTTTTAGGAATCGATTCAGTTATTCTTCTCTGAATCACAAAAATGCTCCATGAACCTGTAGCGGGACGAGGGGGGACACAGTGGGACCCTCACCCTTGAAGACACAAAACTGTAAAGAAACAAAGTCCATAGAGAGGTGCTGTAGGACAGTTACTGCACAAATACAAATAAAAAAGCACGTAAAGGACACGTTAAAGACAGTTCACAGATGGACAGATTTAGTTTGCTTTTAGCTGTTTGAGATGTCTCTTAAAGTTTATTATGTAGAAGAGTCTCTTAAGGATTTTAACACATTTTTAGACCTGATTTGTTTATTACTTTTATCGTTTATGATCTGATTTTCTCTATTTTTTATTGCTTTATTTTAGCTATAAATATTTTTTCACTTTCAAGAATTCTGTTAATGTTCTTCAGTTTTAAAACTTTGCTCTTCTTTTTGATTGTTGTAAAGTGCTATTCAAATAAAGATTTGATTGATTTAATTGGAACTGAAAGGTATTTACCAGACAAAGCCAAAACTCATAATGGGGTCAGAGATGGAGGTTTGTTTGTTTATTTATTTATTTATTATTATCATTATTATCATTATTATTATTTAAATATTTAATTATTTATTTATTTATTTATTTACAAGATACAAGTTTTCATCCATTCACAAAATAACGTGGACAAAATGATTCAGTCTCCATTTTGGTCTTAATTAAAAGCCCCGAGAACTCTATGTTTGACACCGAGAGAAAAAAAACCATCTTTAAATAATCCCAAACAAATCCGTTTAGGTCAGTTCTTGCTTTTACTTCATTGTGTAAAGAGCCTCATTGTCCTGTCCACGTCTTTAAATGTCATTGAACATAAACGTCCCACGAGGCAGCTCTAAACGAGTCCTCGTGCAGCCATCTTCTCAAATATCCCCCGTTTGCCCCGAGGCTGCTACAGGTTAAAGAACAGAGCCTCCAAACTCCCAGGAGTCCCACCGAGATACACCTCCAACTCTTTAAAGACATCTCCGTTGGACAAGAGCGCAGCTAAAGATCCATCCACTCGGATCTGCCGTTCACCTGAGACGCGATTACAAGAAACACGCCTCATGCAGCGAGTAGCGGGGTGCTTCATTAGTCCTGCTTAATAAAGTGTAAAGGATTTTCATTAGCGCTGACGAGCCAGCTGGAGGAGGACGGAGACGAGAGGTCAGCAGCTCGGGACGGACGGAGGAAAGGATGGAGGGATGGATGGGGAGGAGGCAAGACAGGGTTTTATTTATAGAAGACTTGGTGGTGAAAATAATAAAGAAATACACAAAGAAAAAAAATAATGCAATGGATTAATTTATAATTAATGGATTCAGTTAAGGATGCAGTCACACTTTTTTTATTTGGTAAAAAAAAAAAAAAAAAAAAAAAGGCTGTGTTTGATCTGTTTGTGTGGTTCATCAGGAGTTGATCTGAAAGCTGCTTGAGTTTCACCAAAAACAGAGAGAAAACCCTTCGAGAAATGATCAGTTAAAATGTAAACAGCACAAACACAGACCAACACAGTAAAACATCACATTCACAGGAAAAAAATACACTAAAAGAATAATGTAATGTTTATGTTTAGGCAACAATAAAAGTGAAAAAAGTTAAATTTGACTTGTCCTGATTGTGTTCAGGCAGGAAGACAGTTTTGGTTAAAGTTTGAGGAAGAAAGTGGTTATGTTTAGAAAATATTTTTTTGTTTGTATTTATCTTGCTTTTATTTTGTTCTTTTTTTTTTTTTTTTTTAGCTTTTATTGTATTTTTACTTTTGTGTTAGTTTGTCTTTTACCTCACATTTCTTGTTGTATAAATGAACTTTGACTTTTATTATTTTTTACACTATATTATTTATTTATTTATTTATTTGCTTTTTCCTGTTATACAAAGACCTGCCTTCTCTTTTCAACTAAAGACATGTTTGTGTTACGGCTTTATTTTTATTTTTTATTTATTTTTGTATTTCCCTTTGTGGCTGTAATGATTCCACGTTTATAGAATCTATTCATTAAATATTTAAACTGGTTTAAATATAGCCTAATTGCAATATAGTTTGTAAGCCACTTTTTTCCGGCTACTTTTATTCTTTTACAAAAACAGTGAAGAGTGAGCACAATGGTTTGTTTCTGTGCTTTTATAAACCTTACCTTGGACCAAACCCTGTGTATTTTGTTTAAATGATGATGATTACGTTCATGTTGATGTCCAGTTTAAGAAAGGCCTTGTAATCTTTATCAGATGGTTTAGAGAATGGTTTTAAACTGAGCAGCTTTCAGCACAGATTTCCATCAGAGGCTCATTGGAGACTGTGTCATGGTCTGATGCTGAAGTAAAGTGAAAAATGTCAAAAAAAAGAGAAGAAAAGCATGAAGGTGAGAAGGAGGAGGGATGATTAATGGCACAGACTTGATGGGATGCATTCAATGTAAAAAGAGAGACCAGGTACACAATCAGAGTGGGGCAGGGGTGTCCTGGGACGAGGGGCTGATGAAAGTGGGACAGAGAGAGACAGACAGAGGACGGAGAGCTGCAGGTGAAGACGAGTCAGCTTTATTTAAGGATCTGGTCTCAGAGCTCACACTTAAAACAGGACAAACCCAGATTCATTAACCATCGACCACAGTTTCTTTAGAGCTGCTCTGAGGCCGGGGTTATCCTCCTCCAGGAGCAACGAGAAGGGGTTTGATTAGTTTAGTCAACTCAAGAACAAATGGACATGTTTGGACATATTGAAAGTCCAAACATGGTACGATTTGATCTTTTTTTTTTCTTTTTAATGTTATGGCAAACGTCCCTTTAGCACTTTTTTTCACCATTAACACAAAACTTCACTGGTTACTTTAATATAATATACTGTATATACTTTGTTGTTTATATTGGTTTTTTTTAATTAGTTTGATATATTGATTAAGTTGACCAGATTTAGTTCATCTTAGTTTCTACTTTGTCTTTTGTTTGTTTACCTTTTTCTTTGCGTTTAAAAGCATTTAGATTTATTCTTACAGTGTTATGTTTAACTTAATCTTCCACCATTATTTAATTGTATCTCCCCTGTGTGTCCTAATGTTTATCACCACTTGATTCTTTATTTAAGTCATTTTATTTCTGTTGTTTGTGCTGTTTAGTTAGGAATGAGATTAAGTTAGATTTGACCATTTTGGGTATAGTTATTTTTCACTTGATCTCTTTTTGGCTCAGTAGTGTTGCACAGTATTTATTTTATTTTATTTTATTTTATTTTATTTTATTTTATTTTATTTTATTTTAATTAATTTATTTATTTGTTTATTTATTTTATTTTAATTATTTATTTAATTATTTGTTTGTTTGTTTATTTATTTTATTTTAATTATTTATTTAATTATTTGTTTGTTTGTTTATTTGTTTATTTATTTATTTATTTTATTTTATTTTAATTATCTATTTAATTATTTATTTGTTTATTTATTTATTTATTTATTTATTGTAACCAGTCTGTGATGATTTTATTGATTGAATTTTCTGTTTTAATGGTTTATTCATTATCCTTCGGCTTGATTCATGATCTTTTTGAAGTGAAAGCTAGAGTAGAGGAGAAACACACTTGTGGCAGAGACATTGAGGGTGACAGTGTGACAGTGTCCAGGTCCTGGACCAGACTCACTCAGACTCTCGGGGACGGAGAGTGTCATTGGACCGAGCGTTGTGTCCTTCCAGATCCAGACGAGACACAAAGGCTCCACAAAGTCACTCTAATTTGAACAGTTTACACAGCGGAAAGTCACTTTATACTTTTGTAGAAGAAGTCAGTATCAGAGCTTCATATCATGCTGCGTGATTTAAAATGAACAGAACTTCTCCCTCAACCATCGTTTTAATAATATCTATATTTTAGTCTAACATTACAATGTGTTGCACCAGTGTTTTTAAACTAAAACAGGGCCCACTGCATTTTCAGTAGTGATTTTTATCTGTTTAAAATAATGCAGACAATACATGAAAACATTAAAATATCTGTGCAGACTATAGATGTGTAATGGAGTCATTTAAGTCTGGATATTCTAGCTCTATATCATACACTGGTCTCCATCTTAACTCGAAAAGTCTTTGTCTTGGTTTGAATACACAACACTAATCTATTATATGTTAAAACTTGTATGTTAACCTTTCTAAATAATGCCAGAACTGAGATACTGGAGCAAAATATAACCGGCGATGTATTAGAAAAGATCTCAGAGAGGATTGTGTTAAAACAAAGCTGTTAAATACAGCATCTTAAGAGTTACATTCATAAAATACAAACTAAAACATAAGAGTTTTGAGCTGTTGTACCTGAGGATTTCTGCGTATTTCCGTCTCGTGTCTGGCTCCTCGGTGTTACCTCCAGATAAACCAGAAAACACAATCAAGAGTGAAGAAAATGAAGGCAAATATTGTAGCACACTTTGCAGCTGCCACATCCTCTTCTATTTATATTTGCATAAAACTTTCCTGGCACCTTCCATCTCGGCGCAGAAAGATGGAGGATATTTGTGAGTTTAAATTCCTCTGTGGGAGTTCTCTGGTGATTTGCAGAGAAAACACACTCCTTCTGTTTACAGCCTCCTCCTCTCTGTCTTTATTTTGAACTATGAAATGAGTTTATCTATATTTAATGGTCATTCTAATGAAGATTTCACCTCGTGGCTGTGCCTCTTGAGCGCGGTGAAAAAACACCGCGGCCAAACGCTGCAGAAGCAATAAACTCAAAAATAAACGGTATAAATTGCGTCTGGGTGGGTTTGTGCTTTGTGTGGTTATCAGCGAGCGTAGAAGAGTGCTTATTCTGACTGTTTCTTCACAGATATAAATGTAGAAAGGACTCGTGAAAGCGTGCAATTTACCCGAATTAGTCCCAGATACGATTATGGATGGAAATTGGTGGTGTTTGCCGAGACGAGCAGTGAGTTTTGAGGCAGAATCACAAACATAAGAACCCAACAGAACAGCCTGGATGGTTTTGGTTAAAGTTCAGAGTAGATACTAGGCCGAGGAAAAATGTACAAATAGTGGAAGGTTTTTAATATTATTGGCGAATACTATCATTATCACAACTTTCACTTTTTGAACCCCTCATTCAACACCATAGATCTGCCATATCTCAAGCTTTTTTTCAATGCTTTTTTACGTCAGATCGGCTTTACATAAAACAAAAATTCTCCTTTTTTTTTGGTAAATACAGCATCTTTAATACAAGAGTTACATTCATAAACACAAGCTAAAATTTAGGAGGTTTGAGCTGAGGATTTCTGCTTATTTCTGTCTTATTTACGGGTCCCAAATAAACCAGAAAACACAATCAAGAGTGAAAGTTCATTGTCCGATAATGAGTAATCAAGAGTGGACGACATCAATAGAAATACTAACAAGTCAAGTGGGTTTCAAACTGTCTTCCACCTGAACCCAACACCAATAATCAATTATAATTCTATCATCTAAAACGGGGGAAGCTTTATTTTGTGACTCATGAAGAAGTGAAACTAGTCTTGTCGTCTGTTGCTTGGTCATTTATTTCTCTGATTGGTTTAGTCTGCATCCATTTGTCCCGCCCCCTGGAAATGAAATTATTTTTACGTAATAGAAAAACAATGGATGACAATTTAGCGATTTGTATAGTCTTACAAATTTAGTGTCGTTCCAATCAAGAAAAAACATAAAGAGTCACTTTTGTGTGTTTTATTTACTTCCTAGTTACTCTCTTTCGTTGATGTGTCTTTGTTTTAAAGTCTATATTCTTCTCTTGTTTACTTTCCTGCCTCGAGCGTCAGATTTCTTTTTTCTCTTCATCCAATAAACCTCTTTATAATTGAGCTTTTGTGCTTTTTGAGTCCATTCCCTAGAGTCAACCATCACAACATGACACTATATAATGCCATACAGTAAATGTCATTCTTCAAATCTTCTTATTTATCCCAAAGCCTCACATCAACCTCCATTTAAAGTAACAGACTATTAAGATATAACTGTGATAATAGCGTTTTGTGAGAATATTTGACCTTCCTGAAGAGGGCTCAATGGGAAGCAGCGGAGCTCTCAATAATCACTGGGTCCATTTCCTTTTTCCGTCTGTGATACTTATTCCTGGCAGTGGGCGGCTCCTGGGACACATGAGGCGGGCTGGGAGCGGGCCCATTACTGCGGGGCAAACGTCTAAAAGGCCCCCGCTGCCCGTGGAGATGCCCCGCTCCGATGATGGGTTGCTGGCTCAGATCGAGGTCCGCTTCAGGCAAAATCACGATGACAATGATCCATTACCGTGGCAACAGGCCGTCCCATTGGCTCAGACTCACTCAGTCTCATTCTGTCACAGGGCCTTGTTTACTCTCATACATCTCACTCAGTCCCAGATAATGGCCTTGTACCAAAGTTACTTTTCTTATCATTTATAATAGTTTCAATCATTTGTGTTACTTTATTTATCCAACTGTTTTACCGACATGACCGACATTTACTATAGACCGTCTTCTTTGTTCTCCCTGAGGTTTGTCTTTTTCCCCAGCCTGCCTTTTTGTTAATAAATAAAATAAAATAAAATAAAATAAATAAATTAATTTAAAATAAAATAAAATAAAATAAAATAAATAAATAAATAAATAAATAAATAAATAAATAAATAAATAAATAAATAAATAAATAAATAAAATAAAATAAAATAAAATAAAATAAAATAAAATAAAATAAAATAAAATAAATTAAAAGAGAAATTCTTTCTTGGATCTTTGGCCAATCACATGCTCACTCCAGAATAAGAGGCTCCTGTTGAAGAATCTTAGATGTTTTGTTGTTTGAGGAGGTCTGGCTCCAACTCTGGGTTCAACAAACAGCTGCTCTGTAGAAAAAAAACAATTAAATAAAACTGGAGGTTGTGTTGTTATACTGTGGCCTATTTGGGGAATTATTTTCCGGTGCCACAGATATGTTTGTCTATTCAAAGCACACAGTGGTCATGTGATTTCTACTGTAGGGAAAGGGCTGTAAAGAAGTTGAGGTAAAAGTGTGTCTAATTAAAGCTTCACTGTCAGATAATGAGCAGCATTCTACCATAAAAAGAAAAGGTAGTGAACACATGAGACAGAAGTTGACTTGTAATTGGCTGCACCTGTCTGAGCGTGTCCAGCCGGCTGACCCAGGATCAGGAGAGCTGCAAACACTGACATAAGAGCTCATAATTCAGGGATAACACGCCCATAATCAGCCGCGACGTCTGCCTGCTGTCGCCGTAATGATCCGAGTCTCCGCTCAGACAGACTTAACACAAACTTCAGCGGAAATATCATAAGGATATTTAATGAGACTGATATTACACACAAATTAAAACAGCAGGCGTCTTTCCTTTTGTCTTCTCGCTCCTCAGTCTTTTCCAGTCGGCGTTTCTTTCTCAAGGCGGCTGTGTCGTTTCAATTAAGATAGTGGGTAATTAAATCTGTTTTTAATGAAAGCTAACACACGCCGTCTGTGAATTCATCACTATATGTTTGTGTGCCCTCATTAATTTGTTTTCATTTTGTCTTGTCTGTGCACTCAGTTAAATGCTGTTGATTCAGTTCAGTCTCTGAGAATTCAGTTTAGTGTTTGACAAATCTAAAGATACATGGAACAATGTGACTAACTTTTATTTTTCATTTTCAAAGCTAGTAGTGCTTTTCCAAATTAGGGGACAAGCTTTATGCTGTTGATAATGCATTAGACATTGATATAAAAATATTTTAACAACAAAACAATTTGGTATTTATTTATAAAAAATGACTGAAGCAAATACATAAACAGCAATAATATGTAAAATATGTGTCTCAGCTCCAATAATAAGTGACTTTCTAGTTTTCCCTTTGGAGGCAATTTAAAATATACTGAGTAGAACCAGTTTAGACGGAATATTTAGTGAATAAAAGGAGAAATGGACAGGTTCTGCAACTATTACTTAGCGTCCACGCAGCACATTCTATTTTAGTCTAGTCTATTCCAAAGTACACATGAGAAAAAATAAAAAATAAATGGATAAATGTGAATGCTGCCACAACAAAGTATGCACCAAACATGCACTGAGACCTCTGCGCTTCCAACTGAACTCTGGTACAGTTCAATAAATTGGTGACAAAAACTCAAGAGTAAGAAAAAAACGAACCCAAACGATATTGTCCAACTAGAAAAAAGGCCAAAGAGCAAACATAAAGCTCTGAGAAGGTATTGATAAAATGCCTTATTAGCATTAGCGCTAACAGCAACATCAGTGTGTTTCTAAAACAAGGCATCTTTGTTGTGTTTGGTGCAGTTTAAAAAACCAGTGAACGCTCGGTGGAACGGAGCTGATCGAACTAAATGGATCTTTTTCAGTTTTGTTGCAAACTTAATGAAGCAGACGACATCCGTGAACTCACCCTAAAACTGAAAATGGTCAAAACTTCATGTGAACACCGATCTTATCCAGTGATAGTGGACCAGATGAACAGTGGGAAGCAGTGGTTGCTCCAAAAGGCTGCTGGGTTGTGGAAAGGCCAAAGGATGCTGACTTCAATT
This sequence comes from Rhyacichthys aspro, assembly GCA_036850595.1. Lineage (NCBI taxonomy): Eukaryota > Metazoa > Chordata > Actinopteri > Gobiiformes > Rhyacichthyidae > Rhyacichthys > Rhyacichthys aspro. The sequence goes on along the minus strand of CM072152.1, from coordinate 23,749,288 downwards.
GGACGATTGAGGCTGGAACGTCTGCTCTTTGAGATTAAACTCGGTGCCAAAACTGCTGCAAAGGTTTGAGATACACTCAGAGCGACAGGACAGTGTTTGATAAAAGCCACATTACCTGGAGCAACATCCACTGTTCACCTGGACCCAAACAGATCACTGACTCCACTCTCTGCCTCTTTATAAAACATAAAAACCACCAGATGTCACAGCATTGCAGCCTTTTTTAACTTGTGAAGCAGAAAAAGGTTAAGTCTGTCTCCTGAACCTGATGTTTAGGGGGGCAACAAGACAAGTTTTGGGGGAAAAATGCCTTCTACTGCACTCATTTTCTTTTATTTAGAGAAGAATACAAGCATGAAGAGTTGAAGAATGAAACAATAGAGCAACTGGATTTAGTCGGATTTTAAATTAATTTCATAATATAAAAACTACTGGAGAAATAACCATTCATATTTATTGTGCCCTTTAACTTTATATAATGTAAATTGATTAAAAAAGTAAAAAATAATTGCAAATCTGGCTGTAATCAATCACAATTACACTCAAATTGTCAATTTTTGATAAACAGACTGAATCTTCAATTTAACAAAAGGTAATTAACTTTATTTTTAATCATTTAACTTTTCCATATTTTAATATTTGTATAGCATGTAAACTGTAATTAATTTATACCTTTCTATGTAAAACTTGTTTGTTCAGAGTTACTGCGACAGCCCAGTCTATTAATTAAAAAATGATTTGACAAATAACTTAAAAATAACTTACATAAGAAACCTTTATAAAATTTAAAGCAGAATTGTCCATTTAACACACCAAACCGAAAAAAAATGCAGAAAGTTAATGCACAAATTTTACCAGCTCCACTTTACATACAATTAAACATATGTATGAACAACATACTGTATATTTGCACACATGCCCACATTTAATTTTTTATCAGTCACAGTGTTTATTGTGAACATATTTTAAACAGTAAACCTTTCCACATCTATTGAACATCACTGACAGTCAACTATATTTAAGCAGAAGAGTAAAAGGTCCTAAAATACAGTGAAATAGACGCCATTTTAATCTGAACTGCAGCTAATCCGGTCATTACCCTGAGCCAGAGTGCAACTTCCTCACTGCCTCCTCTTCTTATTGGCTTTTATTTTGTCCTTCACTCTTCCTTCACTCTTCAATGCGACTTTTCTTTCTTCTTTGTTGCTTTGAGTTGAAAACCGAGGTAAGGAACGAAAGATATTGTGACTGTGAGACTCGTGGTGCCACTTTCATGCCCTTTTTTTCTCGTTGAGGTATATTCCTGAAGGTGCAGACACGTTTCCACAAAGTTCATGGCACAAAATAAAAGCCTGTGTGGGTCATAGTGTATTGAAATGCCCCGCCGCACGCACCAGCCTCACAGATAATCCCATCAACACTTCTGCCATGATTTGCTTGGTCCGTTTGTTTCTCCACTGTCTGTGTCTCTGTGTGGATTGTGTCTCTGGGGAATGAGATTGAGACTTGGCCATAAGGAGCCAACATTCCTCCCAAAGGACTTCACACAAACTGCTTCATATTCATGAGGTTTGGCCCAGAGCTGCCTTTTTCTCAGATGTTTATACCTTTGTATTTTTATCTTAGCTTCTTTTTGTGTTTTTCTTATAAAGCTCTGTATATATCTCTGCTCATATGTTTGGTTTACAATGTCTTCTAGAAAAATCCCTCATATATTCTTCCATTTAAAGATGTGATAATGAAGTGTGGTTTGCATTATATCATTTTGTGAGGCACGAAACGACAGAAAATGAAGCTCATTTCTCAGAGTTCAGTGGTAGTTTGGAGCATGAGTCCAAAAATGTCTGTCTATAAAGTTCACGATCAGGTGTAGGACATCCACATTCTTAAGTTACCATTCATCTAAGTGTTAAATATTCACACTTCATTACACCCCAATACATACCTCCATTTATCACATTCATTTAATTACATTGATCAGTTATTCTTTGTGTTGTTCCTAAAGTTTGGATCCTGTTTAGTTTGTTAACCCACAGAAATCCTTTGCTTGTTTTCCGTGTCTCACCACTTTCTCTTTTCTTTGGGGTCACTGGTTGGGGCACTTTCATGGAGGCGCGCCCGTGAGAGTGCAGGGCAGGTGCACTTAATCGGTCTGATTGGACCAGACCACGAGGCCTAGAGGCAGGGGAGGTTTAGCAGGAAAGAATCCTGTTTACTATTTATAATGCGTAGGTTAAGCAACATGTTAGGCATAAGAAATCAAGTACAGTAACTGGAAACAGTAGAAATATATTTTTGTAACTTTCTAAATTATTGTGAATAGTTATTGGGTAAATAAGGGTGAATGAATTAGCCTGTTACTGGGGTTTTTGTGGTTTAGGCCGTCCTATTTAAAGGGGTTTGGGGCTATTGTTGGGGGTTGTCTGTTTTGTGGAGGAGGAGTCCATGTTGGTTGGTGTCCTTGTGTTTGGTGTCTTGAATGAAACTGAAGAGCTCTAATCCAACTCTACGGTCTACCTGGTTTTCTTCAACACCTGTCTCAGATGCTACAGCTATCCTCGGCTAAGTAAGAGGCCTGGTAACATCTAAATCTTACAGTGCTTCTACTACAGCGCATGAACATGTCACTAGGCATTAACTAGTTAACCACATTCAATAAACTTCTACAAACAAAAACACAATAAACAAAATAAATGGTTCAGACACAACTTACCCCAATCAAAATCAACCGAATTATGAGGGTTCCTTCGAGAACATGGTTCCACTGAGTTTGCAGCAGACTCATTTCAGAAACTCTGGACACTGCTGCACTTTCTGACACTACTTTCGATTATTAAAGACAAAAGGCTAAATCTCTCAGTTAAATCTGAACTGCTCAGATGTGTTGGTGTTTCTCCAGAGCCTAATGGCCTCAGGTTGGTGGGAGGAGCCAGTCGTCCAAGACATTTTTGCCCAAGATCACTTAAGGAATGTGTGCCAGATTTAGTCCATTTACAACAATTACAACAACACAACACTCAGTCTGTTCTATTCATGTTTGTGTTGTTTGGTGAATTTAGCAAAGTTGGTCGACCACTAACACTGTTGGAAATAGGGCCTGTATATTTAAGTTTTACTCGTTCTTTTGCCAAAACAAACAAATGTGTCAAATTTGTTGTTGCTCTCGTCATTGAGCTTCCACACATTTAAAGAAATCATATCATATTTCAGATTTATTCTAATATCCAACCAAACCAACTGTGTCTCAGATCTCCTGTTGTTTCACTTCTAGATTCTGGAGGAAATAAACACAAGTCTCTCTCTCATACATTATGCATTAACTTCTAAGTGTATTCAATGTGAACCTAAACTCTAACGTTAACTGTATGTATTTTTCATTAGCACATGCATTATGTATTTCGCCTTATTGTCTAAACTCACACATATCTTGATAAATGTATGTTTCTCAGCAGCTTAAATAATGTTCTTGGCTTCATTGAGAAATACCACAACATCAGAGCAACACAAGATGAGTCAGACAGTTAGAAAAGGCTTTGTCCTGGAGTTTTCAGACTCAGGGTTATTTTTTGTTTGTTTATTTGAGAGCAGTAGACTCTAGAGAAGAACAGAGGTGATTTTAAAACATCAAAGTTATATCAGTGCTTTTATCTGGAACCAAAAGTACAAGGAAGATGACGTGGGGCATGATCTAATGAGGGATCTTGAAATGTCCAGGAGTTGAAAACCAAGATCTGAGCTGGTTTGGGGCTAAATGAAGACCAAAGGGAGCTATAATTGCTATTTTTGATTGGTTGAAAGCAATTATTTTATCATTTAAGTTTCTAATATTACTACATCCAGATCCACCAACATCAAACAAACAACAATATCCTCCTAATATCTTCATTTTCAGAAACAATATACAATAAAACATGGTGTGTATCTCCTCTTTCTTGTCCTTGTCCTTGCGTTGGGATTATGGACCTGCTGCATGCTTCTCTGAGTAACACTGTTGGATTTGTGGCCAGAAAGTGAGCAGTATTTGGGTTTCTTCTCCTCTATCTCGCCTCGTGCAGCGCTCACTGTTTCTCTGCTTCGCTGTGTTGTTTTCCTCTGGGATTTGGATGTTTCTGACTCTGTCCAAATCCATTGTGTGCTGTAGACTCTACCCAATGCTCCTCCAGCTCCTCACCTCTACTGCCTCCTCTGTGTCTCTGCTTCTTGCCTAAATATTATCTCCTCCTTCGTCCTAATCCTATTTGCGTCTTAAATCCTATTGTTTATTTTCCTCTCATACCTTTCCAGGTTTTCAGGGTTTATCTCCTCAATACTCTTCCATGTTCTCTCCTTTTCTCTTCCCTAGATCTATGTTTTCTAACATGTTGTTTCATTAAATCATAATGTGATGTGTACATTATCACATTACTACAGCTTCATTACATCGTCTAAGTTTTCATTTTGACCTTTCTGTGTTAGATCACAACCAAAACACGTCTTTATGTCAGTCCAAAAAGGCCTAATCTTTTTACATTTACCAGTATCTCAAACACTGTCAGACTAAGAGAAATATGAATGTATATGTATGTGTTAAATCCATTAAATATGTTAAATGTCTGGTTTCATTTGGACCATGACAATAATAATTACACTGTATAATAATGTACAATATTTACACTGGTATTTGTCTTGTGTCATGTAATGTACTTTTTTTTTTCATAAAATGTAATGGCCATGTGCTGCATTGAGGTCACTGTTTATTAATAAAGGTCAATGCATTTTCACTGTATTTGATCATCAGACTTTTAGAAATTTTAGTGGGTTCAAGCCATCTCATAATTAGCTCATTTTTAATTTTATTTTTCTATATATGCCCCAAATTTAAATCAGTTAAGGTGTTTTCTTCAGACCTACAGTGACTCTAACAATGATCCTGGTTGTATGCAAGTGTTAGAGTAAACTTTCTCTTCATCTTAAAATGCAGTACGCAATATGTTATTTCCACATATAAAAATAAAGACATAAGTGGGTGAAAACCAGTTGAAAGTGTGAATTATTTGGCTCCCATTGACTAACCTGGTTCCTGGTCATTTAAAAGGCTTCCACCAAAGTCTTCACAATGTGCAGAAACATGATGAAACCCGGATAAGATTAAATGAACCACCTGTCTGTGTCTGAACCATGGTTTTAGTGAAATCTTCTTAACCAGGACCTGGACACATTTGTGTGATTTTGTGAACTCACGATGAAGGTGATCCCTGTTCAATAATCATCATGAAATAAGCCATTAAAAAGTCATTCTAGTTTTTAGATGAAGACTTCCTGTTCTCCTGAGGTCCATCTGTAAAAGATTTTTCCGTTTCACAAGATTTGGTGTTGAATCAGAGTCCAATCAAGTGTGTGGGAGACGACAGCTCTCATCCACATCTTCCTCCAACTTTCTCTTATTCCCTCGTTTGACTCTTCCTCTTTCTTCCCTGTTTATTTCCTGGCTGTTTTCCCTTTCCATCTCCTCTTATTATAATCCTTCTCTTGTCCATTTTACAAATTCACACACATTTCTCAGCATTTAAGCACTTCCCTCGCCGCCGTCTCCCGTCCACTCCTCCCACTCCCGGTGTTTCTCCTCAGAGATTTCCTCCGGAGGACGCAGCAGGAGCTAATCCCACAAAGCTGTTTTATAAAGACCAGATACAGACACAGCAGCCGTTTCCTTCAAAAGAGACAAACACCAGAAGAGCCAGCTACAGCATTTCTCAAGATGAATGACAGACTTTAAATTATGTAAATATCATCATGGAATAATTTTAAATGTTTGATGTACTCTCTTTTTTATTCATTTATTTCAAATATCTGGCTAGGTACCATTAGCATCAGGGACCGTTGTTAGCAATGGGCTAGTTGGGCTAAGCTCCTCCTGTCCTTTAGGCTATGTATATTTAAATTTATGTTTTTTATTTTAATATATCTTGTGGATGATCTTAGAACATAGGGTTTATAAGTTTGAATGCACCAATAACTCTTGATCGCCACAGAAAAGAAAAAAAAGAGGCTATTTTTTACTGCCCAAGCCCCACATCACCTGAGCACCAATCATCTTACTCATTTAGTGATTGACAGGTGTGAAGGCCCGCCCCCTTGAATTACCTACAACACAGAGAAATACAGAGGAACAATAGGGTTAACTGTACTTTTGGAAACGACTGGAAGTGACAGAAAGAGCAAGCTATCATCATATAATTGAATTGACATTAGTATTATTCCTTGGATTTAGCATTAGCATGATAGCATCAGAAAGGTAGTAGACTTGATTTTTGTCCTGGTCTTAGACTCCACTCTCCTCCAACAGCAGTGTACTTGCCTTTCCTGCTTCTTTTATTTTTAAAAAAAAGGTAAAACCAGACCAATTTTTCACCACAAAATACTAATAAGTTTGAAAATTGAAGGTTAGATCTTAGTGATCCTTTAATTATCTCCGTCTCGTTAAATACTGCGTCGACGCATTGCCCGTTTCTGCACATTTTTGCATCTTTTTTGAGCTGTTTCTCAGTAAAATAAGACGTGTTTTTCAACAGAATAACCCAATCATATAATTGAACTAACATTAGCATTATTCCTTGAATTTAGCATTAGCATGATAGCATCAGAAAGGTAGTGGCTAAGGGCTTCACTTGAAATCGTTTTTTGTTTTCCAGTCTCACTTGTGTCGCCTAATGACCATTATTATTCCTGATTGGTAAAACAGAATCATTGAAATATCATTCAGTAATTTCTGAAAGTTGTATTCATTTATGGTGAAAGTCTCGTTCATGTTGATTGTTAATGTTATTGTTATTGTCCCAAAAATGATGTTACTATTACTGTTGTGTTAACTTTAATCTCATTTTATGATCTTCCAGTTTGTACAGAAGCACATAAAAGCACACTTCCCCACTCTCTGGGTCTGGATTTATCATCTTAACGCCCTCGTCTGACCGCTGTGAGTTTGTGTGAAGAGCGCTGTTTGCCGGGGCGGCTCTTCAGGGAGCAGCTGGACAAACCTCACTGTGTAGGCAGCACGCTCACTCAAGCCTGCAGCTATAATGAGGCTTTGTAATAAACAGATAAAGCCATTTGATTCTGTTTCTCAACTCGCTAATGCTCCCGCTTTTTCATCTTAATTGCACAAGCTCAACCGCCTCTGCATTTTATTTCTTCAAAAACCAAAAAAAGATCCCAAAGCTCTTTAGACGATGGTAAACGGCAGGCTTCGGGTGTAATTCATGTGTTAATAAACTCGTAATAGAAATAGCCGTTAACAGAAAGATAGTGTCTCTGAATGAATGAATGAGCAAGGGTGGAAAATACAGAAATGGGTCATAAAACTGGTTTATGGAGACTTGAAGATGCTGAAGTATTGAGCAAGACAAGCTGTACAGGAAGAACAAGAAATACCAAACAACAGAGAGCAACGGAACAAACTGAGGTGTAATTTGTGGTTGACAAAATTATACAGCGCTGTTGCTTTTCTAATAACATACAATTGTCCCTGCTGCCATTTCAGGTAAATAGCAAATGCATTTTTAAGAAACAGAATTTCTATCAACTCAACAGTGGGTTAGCTTCATCATTTTCCTCTGAAGGAGAATCGGAGGTTTCACTTAATGCAAATACCTGCACATTTCTCGTTAACAGTGAACTCTGGATTTGGAAATGTACTACTCCATGCACTGAGGGAACCTGGGGGAACCCATCTGGGATTTATTTTGCCTAATTTCTGACCATTTAACATTTGTTGGACATTGTTTTATAGAATATTCAATGCATGTCAAGTGTATAAGTGTGTGAGGATGTTATGAAGGCAGAAAAATGTCTATATAAAAGGATATAAAAGGATTTCAAATGCATTGTGTTGCGACAAAGGAAAACTATTAGTAAATATGAGTGGGCTCTTGAAGCACTGTATACAAAGAACTTACTATGAACCAAGTATGTATTATAAGAACAAGATGAAGTAAAAGCTATATACCTGAGAATGCAAGATGTTCTGTTTATTTCCACTTCTGCTGTTTATTCCATGGACTTTTGAAGGATTATGACTTTACCAAAGTGTCCTGCCTCAAGGCCATTGTTCACTTTATTTGTTCATGAACTAATGGGCAACTTTGGTAGAATTGAAAGCTGTGTGAAGGTTGAACTGTTTTTGTAGGACAGGGTATGGTCTTATTTATCTACACTCTTTCAATACACACTGTACTCACTTTTTTTCCCAACATTGCCATTTTGTTGTTAAACTTTAGACTCTGGAGTTGTTTTTTTGTCCAAGTCTCCTCCAACAGCAGCGTTGTAACCTTTCCTGCTTCTTTTATTTATAAAAAGGAAAAACCAGACCATTTTTTCACCACAAAATACTAATACGTTTGAAAATTGAAGGTTAGATCTTAGTGATCCTTTAATTGTCTCCGTCTCATTAAACACAGCGTCGAAGCATTGCCCATTTCTGCATATTTCTGCATCTTTTTGAGCTGTTTCTCTGTAAAATAAGACGTATTTTCAACAGAATAACCCATTTCCTTGGTTTATTTCCTTGTTCCTTCGTTGTTGACGTCAGTGTCGACCAATGGGAGCGCTCCTTTTTACCTGAAGTGAGCTGTGATTGGACAAAATCCTGCTGTGGACTGATCATTCTCATCTATTAAAATCCTTAATTATAAAGACTAGATCACGTCTTAAGGTCTTATTTTTTCAGATGATTCCTGTTACAATAAACTTTAGGAGATTACACTGAAAAACTAAATGTAACATTAAAAAAAATCAGGTAATGGACAAAATGACAGTGAAATTAAACAGTGCAGTCACCTCTTCTATGTCCTCAAATGGAAGTAATGATGGAGCATAAATCTAAACCTTAATTCTTATCTCTGTGTCACATGTTGCTCTGGGGTCCGTCCACACACCTCCCCTCTCTCGGTTTAGTGAGTGCAGCTCGGTGATATGCCTCTGCCATCAGGTTTGGAGATTAGACGGGACTCGCAGGCAGATTGGCAGCGATGCAGTCTTTGCAGATGACAGGACTTCTCAGCGAGGGTCTTCAAAACATTTGGGGAAACCTGATGAGTTTGCCCACCGCTCACTCTCAGTCTAAGTGCATCTTACAGGAATTGCCAACATCCAACTTGGCTTTCAGGACCGCTGCTGATATAAACTGCCAGATTATGGGCTCTTTACCTCTTCTGGGAGCAGGGACGGGTTGGCAGCGCAGTCTGAGTGGGAAACTCAGTTGGAGCGGCAGATGCATTTCGATTTTTTTTATTTTTTCCACATCTGTTAAATGTGTTTTTATATTCTAGGGAATGAGGCCCAGCTTTCTTAACTTTCTTAGGTAAAAAACATAAGCAAAATTGGCTGTTACTCCTATTTGAACAAAATGTTAAAGCATAAAGAACAAACAGAATACATCAAATTTAACTATATGTTGAATTTAGCCACAAGCCCAAAGCCTAAAGGATCCATTTATTGAGGCCAAATGTATTTATTTACAGATGCCAGTGATGTTTAATCCAGGAAAGCATGAACAATTTAATAACTGGATTTATTCTTATTTATTTAAAACTGTTCCCAATTTTAAATGTTTAGTGGAGAGTATTTAAACGGGACCTTTCGCCTGATTTAAACACATTTTATGCCAAAACACAAAATACCATTAGCACCTAGCTTTAGTTTACTGTAGTAGTAGTAGTAGTAGTAGTAGTAGTAGTAGTAGTAGTAGTAGTAGTAGTAGTAGTAGTAGTAGTGTATTTACTTTATATTTTCATTTTGTCAGGTACTAATGCTTTTATAAAGTCTTAAAACAACCTTGAGTCTTTATAAAAACTCATGGTCATGGTGATATTATCATCTATAATATTACAGATAATTCCCAGACCTATTATAAATCTATATGTTTCTGAGATTATTTAATAGACTGATATGAGGGGAAAAAATCACAATAACACTATCCTTTTTTTTTGTCACTTCTAGCATTTCTTCTTCAACCCGTTTCTTTCAGTAATATTTCAAACTTCCAGTCTCTGCAGGTGACTAATACTCGATACTTTTGCCTCGAATTAATTGCAATATATATAGTACATTTGTTTTGGTTCAAACCTGGTTCACGAAACAAAATCTAATTTATGTATCTTCACCTTGTTTTAGGTTCATTTAGATTGTGAACAACATAAAACTGATCCACATAGAGACAGTCTGACAGTTTAGAGCAGCCTGTTTCTAATAATAAAAGTGTGAGGAAGAATTAGGTCTAATACCTGAACTACTCAAGCAGCAGGAGTGTGCACCGAGCATCTTTGATTTCCACCATTAAATATTAACAGCTGGTTAATATTTGATAATGCAACACGCCTCTCTGTGGTTTTGGGATGAGCTGCGCTGCTCATTTTTATTACAGATTCCTCTTCCAACACTTTTTTGGCAGCTTTCTGATCGGTATGTTCCAAATAATGCTCCCCGGGAAGAATCAAAACACCTTGGACTGCAACAAGAGACATGTATTTAGACTATTGTGAAGTAAATGTACATGAAAACAAGTGATGCAGCTGACGAATGGACTAATAAAATGAATCATCAATGTTCACCACGAGGACACTTCAAATATTTATCACACAAGCATCATTAGAAAGAATTGGTTTAGTGGAAGGCTGCAGGGTTAATAATTGGTGCCACGAGTGAGAACTATTTGTGTAAAAGTGTCTGAAACTTAAGAAGATAATATAAAACAGTCAATCACATGAGTAAAAAAAGAGAAAAGAGAAAAAAGTTCATTATAACAAATATACTCAACTTTGGTTTGAAAGCACACTTTAATATATTGTATGAAAATATATCCTGATGAATAATTATAACATTATCACATTCTACCAAAATACATGAATGAATGTGAGTTGAATGGTTGTTTGTTGCTGGGATAGTCTCTAGCCTCACGAGACACAAAAAAGGATAAGCATAAATTGAATAAATAAATGTCCAACAATATGTTTATGGATGTTATCTCACAAACTCCTGTCTTTTGGTTCATAAAAAATCCTACAATAGCACTTTTTACTGGATAGCCTTCATGTTGTAATTAAAAAATTAAATAAATGAATAAATAAATACAAATCTGCAAAAAGGAAACCCCAAAAAGCCTGCTCTTATTTTGAAAGTTTAGTGTTATTGATGATATTGTTTTTGTTTTTCTATTTTCTATTGGATTTCTATTGGAGTCGTTCAATAAATGCAGTTACAACTGTCAATAACTTCCTTGATTTAAATGATATCTTAAACATTTTGGTCCCAAATGAGGTTTAAGATGTTATATACAGAATAGTTATTGTATATTAGATGTTTGTGGTAAATGTACATTAATTCATTCATCTTATGTTTTATTTTTTCTGCTTACCCTCACACTGTATAACTATTTAAATCGACTAAATCATGAAGTTAAAGCCAGATAGTTGTCGAGTTGTTTGGCTGATGTGTCAAAACAGTGAGAATAGAGCTGACAAGTTGTATTAAAAATCAAAAACAACACAACTACTACAGTTCCTCTGTTCTTCACCCGCTTCTTTCCTTCGTCTCAAATCTGACCCAGTTGGAAATAAAGAGTAAGAGCTCCACAACAATCGAACCCATCTCGACGAAGCAGCAGGAGCAACACAAAATCAAAGTCCTGAAAAGAGAAGAGGGGGTTTATCAAAGTCATCAAAGACTAATCTCACAATCTCTCAATCCACAGTTTGATCTTTAATTCTGGGTCTTTCCTTCTGAAACAGTGTCTCCTCTGGCTTTTAGTGTCTTTGTTAACGCTGTTTGTGAAGTTGTTTTTGTTGAAAGATAAAGGATGTAGTAGGATTTATTTTCATGTTTATCTGTTATCGGCTTGACTTTTTGCTCTTTTGAGTCTCACTTTTACATTTTGAAGGATAATTACCTCTGTCGAATCATTTTCAGTGTTCCACATTAATTAACTCTCCGCCATGGCTGTCATACGGTCATTTTCTCTTCTAAAATGAGAGCAGTTGAAGGTTATATGTGACATTTTTTAATATTTTGTACATTTAAAGAAACAGTAAGACACTCTATTAACTAGTGATCTGTTTTATAAACCCATTTATTTACCTTCACATTAAGTTCAACTCTTGTGAATCATGTCAGTCCTCGAAGATTATATTGAATCAACAAAAAGCAAATATTTTTGTACCATTTCTTTGTTTCAACTCCATCAAGTCTTTGTGTTTATGCGTTAAATCACTGAAGTTATAGACTTCCTTGTACACAGAAGATGGGCGTGTTTCTTTATAATATAATAAAATAAATAAATATATTCTTGATTTGCTAGAACAGGAACAACAACACTTTTAATGGACTTTTTAAACTTTCCAGATGACATTTGAGGTGGTTTTCCAAGACTTTTGACCATGAAAGTGAGGATTATGAAGTATACCTACTCTTTTTATTTTATTATTAAACCTTTATTTAACCAGAAAAGAAAAACCCATTGAGCCGAAGATCTCTTTTTCAAGGGCGACCTTCTCTAATTTGAAGATAGCTTTTTTTTGTCAGTTCTTTGCTATTTATTCTGGCTTTTAATCACTTCTCTAATGTTGTTGATCCAGAAATTCTGAAGTAGATAAATGCTAGTATTATGCCTCTTTACAACAAGACAATCCATTTCCTGGTTTTGATGATGATGTTTTTGTTTTTCTATTGGATTTATTGAGTCGTTCAATAAATGCAGTTACAACTGTCAATAACCTTCTTGATTTAAATGATATCTTAAACATTTTGGTCCCAAATGAAGTTTAGATGTTTGTGGGAAATGTACATTAATTAGTTCATCTTATGTGTTATTTTTTTGCTTATCCTCACACATTGTATAACTATTTATACAATACATAATAACAGATAGTCGAGTTTGTATATCCTACTGTTCGTTTGTGTTGGTTGCTGCGTCAAAACAGAATAGAGCTGACAAGTTGTATTAAAAATCAAAAACAACACAACTACTACAGTTCCTCTGTTCTTCACTCGCTTCTTTCTCTCGTCTCAAATCTGACCCAGTTGGAAATAAAGAGTATAAGACAATTAGAAAAGTGAGAAAAAGTCATCTGAGAATAAATAGCAAAGAATTGACAAAGGAAGCTTCTCTAAATCAGAGTAGGTCGCCCCTTAAAAAACAGATCTCGGTCTGAATGGGTTTTTCTTTACTGGGAAAATAAAGATTTGATAATAAAATAAAAAAGATCCTCACAAATTGGCCAAACAAGGCCAAAACCACTTTAAAAAGGTGGATAAGCAACAAATTAAAAACTCTCAAATGTTCACACAATGTCCTTTATTAAAACAGAAGCACATCTAAACTAAAATCAACAAACCTATCCAACTATTTCCTTCACAAACCCACTCCACACGTCGTTTAAAACAGAATCTACAGCTCTTTTTGCAGATCTAAAGTGCTGTATCCATTACTGACCAATAGGAGGAGACATTGTAACACAAGGCTGTTGATTTCCCAGCGCTGGCGTCTGCTGCTGAAGCGAGCTCGGAGCAGTTTGACGGATGAACGGCCCACAGTCGGCAGCAGCTCGCACTGATCAGACAAAACACAGCAGTCCAGTCGGGTTTGTACTGACGCAAAGTGGATTCAACTGGACTCAGAGCAGAGGAGGGTTCGAGGAGGACAAGGAACGACAGCTGGTTCACTCACGAAAACATGTCAAAATAAAAAATAAAGTCAATGAATTCAGCTTCACTTAATCCATTACACATTTTGGAGTATATTGTGTGTATTTATTTGCCACTGTACATTTTTGAAGTCTTTCTGCATATTTTTTTCCTTTCTTTCTTCTCAGTTATTTTGTTTGTCCGCCATATATCACATGACTCCATTCCACCAATCAAACGCAGGCAACCACAGAACAAAAAATCTCCATAGAATATGAATGAATGTAACTTAAAGAACTGAGGCTGGGGTTCAACATTAGGACTTATACATTCTCATTCTGTATTGGCTGAGTTTAATCTATTTATTTGGGTTTAAATCCTTGAATAAAGTTGTGGTCCAGTCTCATGAGAAAAGTATGACTGTAATCTTGCTCTTGTTTGTTGTTAAAGCAGTAAAAAAGACAACAATTCTTGGATTATGTTGCGTTTTGGATCATAAAAATAAGGATAGACAAGAAACATGGTTGAAAGTTAGGACAAACTAATTAAACAAGAAAGATGGGCTGCAAGACTGCTTCAAAACTCAAATCTCTGAGCACTTCCTACTGAACTCTGGTACAGTTATGTTAAAATGTGAACCCCAAACGGACCACAGACGTCTAAAAGAGCCCAAACAGGAAGAGCATAATAAATTAGCAACAAAAACATCATGTGACTTAGCTCGAGAGCAGAAAAAAATAATCAAAACAGTGTTGTGCATCAATAAAACATTAGAAAAGGAAAATATAGGGCAGCAAAAAGGTACAAAAGCATTAACATCTGAGCCAACAGCACCCTCTAGTGTGTTTCTGGAGTAATGTTTTGCTTTTTTGTGTTTGGTTGCAGTTTAAAATGCTAGTGAACACTCAGTGGACTGGGGCTTTATGCAGTGGATCAAACAAGTTTTCTGTTTTAATGCAAACTAAATGAAGAAGACTGAGAACACATCCTTAAAGACAAGACATTTGTTTGCAAACCCACTTTTTGGGCCTGACCAACAAAAACAACCTGCTGAACTTCTCTGTTTTAATCTGTAAATAAATGCTAATTGAATCTTGTTAAAATAATTCTTGTTTTAGCACTTTTGAGTTTTTCATATCTTTGTTAAAAAAATGGTTGAACAGGCAAAACTACTGAAAAAGAAGCACAAGAAACTCAAAATACCAGTGAAAAGTATATCCAGGGAGAAAGATGTCACCATTTACCGCCTCCGGGCTGTGATTGACAGCTGAGCGCTCGTAAGTGTAGAGCAAGAAAACCGCAGCTAAACAGTAATGAGCCCTTAGTAGCTCATGTGGAGCCCACGACCAAGAATACACCCCTCTGTAACACCCGAGCAGAAAGTGAAGCCGAGGATTACCGCTTTAAGGATTTCTCTGCAGGATCTAGATTTAGAGTCTCGAAGGAGCAGGGCTCATTAAAACATGGCAGCACCCCTGTCTCACCAGAAAAACCTGATAGAAACGGGAGCCTGTGACCCATTTTATCAGAAACATTACACCTGTGGACACCAGGGACCACACATATACAGTCTGTGACACGCTGCAGTTACGCAACAACTGGCTCCGAGCAGCTGTATAGACCAGAATTAAATCTGAGTTTGGGCCACTGCTACAAATTTGAGGGTAGTGTTCTGAAATGCACAAATATCCTTCACATGATGCCCATCCAGAGGTTAGATTATCGAAGTGGAGAAAGTGAATAAAACTACCCAAGAATTTATGAATAGTGTGCCCTGTGTGAGTTTATATATGAACACCTTCACTTTACAAGCACAGTCAAGACCAAAATGTGTGGAACAAACGTAGGAAAAGATTTACCAGGCAACAGCTTTAATATGGAACAGGCCTGAACCCAGAGAACGACATTTTGATTTATTTAAACAACCTGGACCCAGTAAATGGACGTAGTTTAGGATTATTTTTCTCTTTAAGTTATAAAAACTGTGTAACACAAGTTGTAAACTCACAATTAGCCCTAAAACATGGCACAACGGCTAATATTATTGAACATACACAGTATATGCGCTGCTTAAAACTCACAAAAACAATGAACATGAAGGAAGCAATGACGCCATTTTATTGAAATATCCATTTTTCAGGCTGAAAACTCACTCAACTTTTCTTTGAGAATAAGAGGCTTGTACTTTGAAAAGAAACAAGCATTTTTTTTTGCTTTTTTACAGACAAGTATACTTCCATCTGGCTGTCAGTCAAATCACAATTTTAAAATCAATGTCCATTCAATTCAGAGGAAAGAACTAGACCTTTGAAAAGTGGATTCAAAAGGAAGAGCTGGAAACATTGAGGCTTAAAAGTAACACCATTTTGTTGGACTCAAAAGCCGGTGCAACAAAAGTTTCAAAGCCTGCCCCGTCTTTCATTTGGCAGGATTTTATACGTGTCTAACAGAGACATGAGGCAGTTTTATCAAAGTGAAATATAAACGGCAACAGTCTTTAACTGAATATAAAGATTGTTCGATGTTGAGTTATTGGAGAAGTGCAAATCAGGCTAAATGTAAGAATATGTCTGATTTTTTGGAACAGAAACAGATTAAAAGTAGAAAGGCCAGTGAAACTCAAAGTGCGTCTCATTTGTTTCAAATTGCCGTTAATTACAGCTGAGTCATTAAAACCAGTCGCATGAAATACTCATTTTTGAGTGCATTAAAGACGCAATTAAATCAAATGGATGTTGACAACTGTGGGCCTTTCATTAAGCTCTTCAAATAAATGGTCCATAAAAATAAAAAATGACAGCAGTTACCGTCGCCAGAATCTCGACGCACACAGCTTCTCGTCTTTTCAAATAATCCACATGAATCAGGTAATGGTTATTAAAATGGTTTATTTGCATCAGAAAAGGGTTGAACACAGCTGTTTTCAGTCAGGACCTAAGACTCTGCTGTAGTTTCCTGCAGAGAGTGAAATGTGGCCAAAGCTAATGAGCAGGTTGGAGTCCAAAGAGAGAGAGCGTTTAACTCAAACCAAAAACAAAACTATCGCCCTGTAAATAAAGTGTTTATTATAGTTTTCCACAGTTTAACGACTCGGGTATGGAGAGTTATAAAGTGAAAGTCCAAACTAAGAAACTGGCAAATGGATTTAGTCGATGTCCCATTGTACAGAGACATATCTTCCTCTGTGTATATTGTGTTGTGGGTTTCTAAATAAACTGCAAAAAACTACATCTAAATAATATACCTTCATTAAACGTTGAAATGTTGGAACTGAACCTTGATTGAACTTAAATAATGGACCAATAAAGACAAAGATAATCTGTTTGTTCTGAATGGTTCTTGTGGACATTTACCCTTGAAAGTGCAAAGGTATTGTAAGTTTCCCCCAATTCTGGAAATAAATAAATAAGCGAAGTACCGAAGTCTAACAGAGAGGACAGATTGTAAGTTACAGAATAAAGTTCTTTGACAGTGAGGCCTTGAGGAAGCGGCAGAGGCTGCAGGTGCTGATTTGTTGCTGATTCTGATTTCTCAGCTTCAGTGACAGCTGTGGCCAGTGGTGTTGTATTTTAGGGCTGTCTGTAAAACTGAAATGGGACCGATCGAAGGACAGAGAAAACTCAGGGACACTATGAAGGAATGACTCAGAAACAGGAGGAAACTAGACAAGACTAGAATATATTTCAAACAAAAAATCACCTTGTATTCAACACAATAATAAATTTGAATGACTCCCACATGAGGATCGTGTTGAGTGCTGGGTTTTTCAGGGGTTTTCTTTTCGTGACAACAAGAGGTTTGGATTATAACCCTCCAAGAAGTCTTCAGAATTCATGAAAACAGCAGGAGTCTGTCCAGACCCAGAGAGAAAAGATCCTTTAGCTTTTCTGAAGCATGACTGAGATCTGACTTTAGTTCAGTGAATGTCATTATATTGTGTAAAATGGAACTGGCTGAAGTATATTCAATTGTTTTACATATAATCACATCAAAATAACCCTTTTGCATGTGTTTATTTGGGAGAAATAGACATGTCAAGCTCCAAAATGCCATTTTAGTTCAATTTAATCCTGTTCTTTTTGTCTGTTTTTCCTGTTTCCTAAAGAAGACACACTGATATAAAGTAAAGACTGGAAAGATAAACTTACCACAAGAAAAGAGAAAGCAGAAAAGATTAGAATTCATAGATAATAATAATAGAGGTGTTCAGATTTCTTTTCCTGAAGGCTAAATGTGATCATATCAAAAACATAAACACATGTTTTCAACCACAAACCATTTACATCATACATTATTTACATAAAATTCTTTTTCAACTCTCACGTAACTGGCAGCCCTCTCTGTATCCATTTTTAATGTGAAGAAACTGCACTTTAAACAATTACTTTTTGTATGCTTATTAATGTGGGTTTAGTGAAAGAAAGTGCAGTCTTATTAAAACTAAAAGTCAAACAGTCAAATAGTTTTATTAAATCTGTTTCTTGTCAGTGATCGGTCCATAAGGTAAGCTGTTGTTTAATTTAATGCATGGAAACTAGATTTAAAACTGAAATATTATAATGCCCAGAGCCTCCACACCATTGATTATATGAAAGCTATCATTTCCGTCAAACCCAGCTGAGATGAATACATACTGCCTCCGTGTAGCCCCTCAATTATCACTGCATGGATCTGAATGACAATGTGTGCGATCCATAACTGAGCTGCTACGTAAATGTCTCTATGAGGATCACATTTATCGAGCAGCACTTCCTCTGTTCGGCCTCTCGCGGGTTCACAGACTCGGGGCAGGGGCTGAGGGCAGGGGTCCCGTCTGAATACGCCGTCATACATTTATCTGATGGAGCGATGGGCTGTCACGCCGGTTTGTGATTGGCTGGACGGGCCGTGATAACCTCATTAGACATTCCCCGCAGCCTGGAAACCGTCCCTGAATGCATCTCATGAATGGTATTCACTCTGGGCTCTGCTGAAGTGTCAAACAGCCTGACCCGACTGGGAATAATAAACTAATAGTGGACTGTTTAAGATTGTACTTTCCATTGGGCTTATTACTGGTCCTTGACAATGTGGAGATATAATGAGCTGAATTATGAAAGAAAAAGCTCATTTAACATAAGCATACAGCATTATTATGTGTAAATAAATAAATAAAGAAAAACACTTTACATCCCTGTCCTCGAAAGAAAAAAAAAAGACTAAATCTAATAAAAATGTAAAAAATGTTAATATGTGACCACAGATTATAATCAAAACAAATAAATGTAAAAAAAAACATGTACAATATAAATAAATAAATAAGATATCATTTTACATCCCTGTCCTAGAAAAAAAAAAAAAGGGGAACATAACTAAATCTAATAAAATGTCAGCATTATTATGTGACCACAGATTATGATCAAAACAAATAAATATAACTTACAACCATCACTGCAAGTACATTATAAATAAATAAAAACATTTTACATCCCTGTCCTCGAAAGAAAAAAAAATAGACTAAATCTAATAAAAATTAAAAAAAATGTTAATATGTGACCACAGATTATAATCAAAACAAATAAATATAACTTACAACTTCTTTTTCAATATAAATTCTCATCACTGCATGTACAATATATATAAATAAATAAATAAATAAATGAGATTTCATTTTACATCCCTGTCCTGGAAAAAAAAAAAAAAAAGGGGGAACATGACTAAATCTAATAAAAATGTCAGCATTATTATGTGACCACAGATTATGATCAAAACAAATAAATATAACTTACAACTTCTTTTTCAAAATAAATGCCCAATCACTGCATGTACAATATAAATAAATAAATAAATAAAATTTAAAAAAAGAATATAAGATTTCATTTTACATCCCTGTCCTAGAAAAAAAAAAAAAGGGGGAACATGACTAAATCTAATAAAAATGTCAGCATTATTATGTGACCACAGATTAAGATCAAAACAAATAAATATAACTTACAAAATAAATAAATAAATAAATAAATAAAAGATTTCATTTTACATCTCTGTCCTAGAAAAACAAAAGGGAACATTACTAAATCTAAAAAAAAAAAACAACCCTGTGTAAGTCTGTGTGAAGTGGCCCAGAGCCGTCTGAAGGAGCCGTTCTATCCGTCAGCCCGGCGTTAGGAAGTTAAATCATTTATCACTTATGTCAATTGATCAGGAAAGGCTGAATCCATCACTGCCTAATCATTTTAACATTTAGCAGCTCGACTCGGCAGCCGGGGGTCAACATCCACACTACCCTCAGAGGTCAAGTGGGCGGGACTGATTGACACATTACATTACGCCGCCGTGACGACGCTTCCTCTCCGTCAACGTCTAGAAAATGATCGGTCGGTCAGTGCGCCGAAGGGAAATTAGGGATATGCGCTCGCGGGTTGGTGATTACGGACAGCGGTAGAGGGCGGGCGGCGAAAATGTGTGTGTAATTACTAATGTGAAATGTTGAATTATGGTTTGTGGTGTAATAACTAATGCCGGTGGGGGGAGGGAGCGGAGCAGAGCGGCCATTATGGAGTCATTCCTCAGCTCAAGGTTGTCAGGGCAGACGCACAAACACACCGCACGGCAGAGGATAAATGATTACTTTGCGGTGATTGTCCGGTTCCACCCCAAAGTCCTTAAGGCATCCTTCATCCGGGACACTGTCACACATCCACGTCTGCGTTTTCAACATTTATAAGGACGAATGCTCATAAAAATCCAAAATCATGCAGTAGATATCGGGAATTTAAATGTATATGTTAAGGCAGTGGTTCAAACTGTGGGACTGGTACCATTGGTGGCTTTTTTGAGCATTCAGGGACTTTCAGAAGTTCTATTTTTCAGACTTTTCTTTTTTCTAATGCATCTCCATTATCCTCCACCAGAGAGAGACCATTTTTAAAAACCAACAACGACGACTTGAGGCGATCAAAGTGCAGCTAAAACAGGTTAAAAACTATTAATGTCCCACCAAAACCATTTAGAACCTGTTAAAGTCCAACTAAAATCAATTAAAACCTTTCAAAAATCAACTTAATCATCATAAAACTTCTTAAAATCAAAGTAAAACTGCCTTAGACTCATTCAAGTTCAACAAGAAGTGTATTTAAATTGAACTGAGATCTGTTAAATGTTCATAATCATTACTGTATACGTAGAATAAATATATTATGAGCTGGTATTTGGTGAGTAAAGTTTGAGAATCAATGTTTTAGGACTTTATACCCTCTTAATGGCCATTTAATGATGTTTCAATACAATGTGTGAGAAGTAATTTATGTATTTTATGTAAGAATATTGAGTCTTTTTATATATGAGACCTTTTGATATGCACCAATCTTTCCTCAACAATAACAAAAACATATTGTGCTCCAATGCCAAGCTATAGTGGGTTTTATTATTCATATATACACAGAACTATAACAGCTGCAGAAAAGATCGTACGTGATGGAAGTCCACGAACCGACAACACAAGGAGGCCCTTCATTGATTGGGTTCAAGGAAACTGTCATAATCCATTCAATAAAGAATATGCATTATAATAAGGAGCAGTAAAGTCTTTTTCCTTTTGAGAATTACAACTGGCTCTGACTGAAGGCCATCTTTGACAGTGACAAAGAAAGTGTGGACTTCCAACAAAATACACGATTCAGAAAGATCTTTGACGTTGGTGCCACAAACTGAACGTCCAGATTAACACAAACACGAACACTCACACGAAATCCAATCTATTGATAAAAAAACAACAGCAAATGCCACTTTTGTGTGATTGAGTCTGACCTTTTTTGGAGCTTTTTTCTTGAGGAACGTTAAAAGATCACAAAAGAAACACAAATTCACAGCAGTGGAGTAAGAACTTTATACACTAAGTTGAAGTTTTTATACTGTGGCTTCTATAAAACAGACGTTATTGTCCCGTGAGTTTTCAACAACCAGAAACTTCCTGGAGCCCTTAGGAGTTTTTGTTTTGTTTACAAGCAGCAATCCGATTAAAATAGTTTTGATCAAAGGAACATGCCTCAAGTAAATGTTGATGGTTCCCTGAAAAAATGTCAGAATGTGTTTAATAAACTATAGAAAAAGAAGTGTGGTCTGTACATTTGGTTATTGATTTGTCAAATATAATGCAGTACTTTCACCTGCTTCTTGAAAACACTCCAGAAATAATACTTTTGTGCTTCCTCGTTGCGTACTGGCATCAATATCTGTTTAACCATTACCAATGTAAACCTGTTGGAATGTAACAAAGTAAAAAAAAACTATCTGTACTTTACTTAAGTATGTTTAAAATGGGGTACTTTTACTTTTACTCCTCTACATTTTAAAGCTAAAATCTATACTTTCTACATTTCTCCATTTTCTTTCTTCACGTTTTTACAAATAAATTTAAGTTTTTTAAATTGTTGTAAATGTGCAACACCTTAAATTAAATGTTAAATCAGTACAAAAATTTATACCAAAACTTATAGCGCTGAGTTTTACACAGCACACCTGAACGCGGCATTACATGAGTAGCTTTTCCACTTTTAAGCTTCACCTTAATTAGTCAAATTACTTTTACTTTTATACTTAAAGTACATTTAAAAGCAAGTACTTTAATCCTTTCTCTTAAGAATTTTATTGTGAACATTTCTACCTTTATATCTGTTCTTTTTCTTTCGTAGAGGAATAACTGCTTGTTGCTCTGACTGCATAGATTTGCTTCTTTTATGCTTTTCTCAGAGAATACTACACTGTACATGTTGAATATTTTATTGAACATATACATGCTACACACAGGCACACAGCAGATTCACAGGAGACAGCGGTGAAGTTGTAAAGGTCGTCGGATTCCTCGGAGGATTGTGGGTAAGTCCGTGTTTATCCTGTTTGCAGCTGAGCGTGGAGGCTCTGCGTCTCATTAGCACAATGTCAATGTGTGTTTATGCAGACATCCACTGTCTATCTGTGGCTTTTCTCTATAAAGAAAGGTCAAACTTACTTCTGTTTCTTCTACTTTCATGTTTTATTTAATAGCTGTTACCTTTTTTTTTCTATGTACTTTGTGGCAAAAGCAAACCACAACCCACATTTCATAAATCAGTTTGCCTTACCTTAAAATCAACAAAGCAAAGTCTTATTTTTTCAAACTTTACAAATGGTTTGACCTCATTATTCGTCTTTAATTCACCTGCCTTTTTTGTTGAAAATCTTACCTTTTTCACTCTATAATCCTCAACTTGTACAGTCTTCATCAACCTTTTTACTTCTCCTTGGATCCTTGGGGATTTTGAGGTTTCTTGAGCTAAGTCCCAATCAAAATATAATTATTTAGAGCATGCATTTTGTTTATTTTCTGATTAATGCCCTATAAGCATAATGTAATAGGAATAATCTGTGAAAAATAAGACCTTATCAAGGCTTTATTATGAAGGATTTTAATAGATGAGATTGATCAGTGGGAGGTTTCAGCCGATCAACAAGGAAGTAACAGCAACCATTAAAAGAGAAAACATTATCACTTGCTGTATATGTCTTTTTTTTCTTTTTTTTTTACAGTGAAACATTGCAAAAAAGAATAAGAACAGAGAAAAGAGATGCATATTGACAAGTCTTTCACACAGTGTTCAACAAGAAGGAGATAATGGAGATAATGGCCAGATCTTTTTTTAAAAATGTATTTTATTTGGATTGTAACAGTGCATATTAATGAATGTAGAACGCATATTGACGTAAATACACCACATTTAGCACAAAGTTAGTTTCCATCCGTCGTCCCAGACATAGAAAAAACAAACAAACAAATCTGTCCTACTGAACTCTACTGAGATAAAAGTTTAAGGCAAGCTTAAAACATCAATTCCATGCAATTGAATAGTTTTTTATGGCGTCAAATTGGTCTGGTTTTACTTTTTGGGGATAAATGCTGGTGTTGAGAACGAGACACACAAGAAAATTATCCCGAGACGTCCGAATAGTAAAGTGTAAAACATCCCTCTTTTGTTTCTACGTGATTAGAAATCAGTCTAATTTTTCCGTCGTAATTGTTATTCATTGAAATTCTCACCATGGTCCTCACCTCTGGCCGAGCTTCCTCCGTCTTCCTCGCGGGTGTATGTTTGTGTGCACGCATCCGGAAAATTACTGTTGTCATTTTGCAGAAGACTGAGTAAATCACATCCTGTGCACTGACCTTAGCTGTCACCTGTCACACACTCGCCACGACACACACACACATTACAAATGAATGGTTATTTCCAGCCTCTTGTTAGTCCACTGACCCAAGCCCGTATCCGTATACAACTGTGTGAGTGTGAAATATATGAGATGTTTAAATATTCATCGGTCCGACAGCGGAAAGGGAGCTGGTCACGTCTGTGTAGCGCCAGTTATTCCTCTAACACAGGTAAGTTAATAAAGTATTAATGATAACTTCAGCCACGTATGTATTTGTATTACCCCAGTGCATGACAATACTCCAGACGAAGAGATATAGGTTTAATATTGCTACAGGAATATGTTCTTGTTGATGAATGTGGAATCGTCAACAATATTCAGGACTAAAAGCTGCATGAGATGATTTTGTTTTTTGTCCCGAACAGCAGCAAAGTGACCTTTCCTAAACTGGTAAAACTGGACTAATTTTTCACCACAAAATACTAATACGTTACATTAAATCAAAGTTTAGATCTTACCTGAAGCTTTAATCTTTGGAGTTTACCGTTGTAGACTGTAGTGATCCTGGAATTATCTCATTAAACACTGCATCAAAGCATAGCCAACATTATTCCATGTTTCATTTTCTGCCCATTTCTCTATTTGCATCTTTTTTGAGCTGTTTCTCTTTAAAATAAGACATATTTCCAACAGAATAACCCATTTCCTCGGTTTATTTCCTTGTTCCTTCGTTGTTGACGTCAGTGTCGACCAATGGGAGCGCTCCTTTTTACCTGAAGTGAGCTGTGATTGGACAAAATCCTGCTGTGGACTGATCATTCTCATCTATTAAAATCCTTAATTATAAAGACTAGATCACGTCTTAAGGTCTCATTTTTTCACAGATGATTCCTGTTACAATAAACTTTAGGAGATTCAACTGAAAAACTAAATGCAACAGGAAAAAAGGGCTTGTTTCCTGCAGAAAGACAGTCACATGTCGACTCTAGAATCTCATTTTTGTTTCTGTTTTTTACGGCAGAAGACCCTTAAGATATGAGTCTGGAAAGAGAAGCAGCATTGTTAGAGCTTTTGTGATGATCTAAGGATATCTTTTCATCCAGAATGTTTTCTCCAACATATTTTAAGGTCACAGTCATCTACCAACATTAAGGTAACGCTTTTGGTATTTTCTTTCTTCTTCATTTTACTAATTTCTGCAGTGTTTCGCATCAATAAAACACCCGGACGATTGCGATAAAAGGATCTCTGATATTCTATAACAAGCTGTAAATGTAGGAATGTAAAGCAAATGTGAGGAAAAACGTTGACATACAGTAGGTGTGTTTCCAATTAAATACTATCTTATTATATTGACTGAAAAAAGGACAATAATAAGTCCAAAGCCCCACAAAAAGCTCCAAAAAAGAACCGATCTATATTCTATATTACACTACAATACAATACTGTAGTACTGTTTGTTGTATCTGATCTCCACACACTTAACGTCTGGTATTTACTGCATCATAATGTCATTGTAACACTAGAACCTTTCTATTAATAATGGATGTGCTGCAGTGCAATTTATTTATCAGATTCCGATACTTGTTAAATGAAAATATGGTTTCATAATCCAACATCTGCCGTCCTGAAATGAAAGCTTCAAATGCAGCGCACAATGAATGCAGGCAGGTTGCCCTTTTTTAAAATATGCGTGAGTGACTTTTCTCTTCAAACCTAATCGAATACACAAATCCTGGCGCTTGGTTAAGGTCACATCTGTTTTCATGTTTCTGAGGCGCTGTTTGTCAAAATAAACCGGGCCAAAGAGGAAAGCGATTGTTATTAAGAGACGGCTATTATCACATCCCAGGCTCCAGAGAGATGCAACGTGCCACTTAAAGGACAAAACAGAATAATTCTCCACAAATTACAGGCTTTAAGGCGCCACAATGACAACGTCTGCAGACGGTAGAGGTATAATACTCAACCTGCTGCTGCTGCTGCTGCTGCTGCTGCTGCTGCTGCTGCTGCTGATGTGTGGCTATGTTTAGAGTTTATCTTTAGGGAAACATCCACATTCAAACAAACCAAGTACAGAGCTGTAGTAGAGGGCGATGGAGCTGACATTATTTCAGTAATATTGTCATTTAGTGAGGTTTGATATTGACAGAGATGTTTTAGAGACTTTTCCGGAAACAATTTAACGTGGAAAAAATAAAATAAAATCCATTGGTATCTGCACACAGTGTCTTTAATGTAGCAGGAGCAAAACAACGTTCACTGAAAGAGGCATAAACAATCTAAATACTTCCAAGATTTCCATTTAAATTGAACATGATGGAAGTGAGTGCATTTTGGACAAACAGGAAACTGTAAAGTGTTAAATTAATTCCATAAAAATGTTCACATCTGAAGCGTTACTTTAACCTGAGAGTCTTTGTGAGTCAAAAGCTGCACCTCAGTTAATTTCAGAGCTAAAACTTGAAACACAAACTCTCATTTTCATTTAAGAAGGGCAACTCACATTCACCTGTGTCTTATAAAAAGTTACAAACCTGTTTAAAATGTAAATAGCTGTAAAAATCACCCTTAAGTCATCTTGTCTTTGAGCCTTAAGGCACAGTTGTAATTTTAATGTGTCAGTGTGATTTTCAGGCTTTCTTATGAACAATATGTGGAAATTGTTTTGGTTGTTATCAATTGCAAAGTAACTTTTTCCATTTTGTGCCATTTCCAACACACTTGGGCTCCGTAAACTCAGAACAAAGTCAGAGCATGAAAAGACAGTATTGAATAAGAAATCTGTGAAATAAAGAGAGTCAAGGTGTTTCTTCAGGAGATGAAAAGTTAAGTTCCCAAAATGTTTAGAAATGTCTTTTGGAGTCAAAGGTAATCAGAGCTCATACAACACAGACTAATTCACAACCAGAACGAGCCAAACGTGTTCAACATTTACTCCATGTTTGTGAACTTCAATGTTGCATGATTTCAATCACAGGGAAGCCTCTATAAAAGGAAGGAAATGACATGATAGTTAAAAAACATCTATGCAACATGTTCATGGGGCATATTTAAAGTTGAATGCTCCGTCTCCTGCACCTGGACTGGAATCGCCAAGAAAAGCTTAGGAAACGAAATATCTCCAAAGCACTTCTAGTTTTATTGCTTTGAGACTGCATCACTTTCCAGAGTTCTTTTGTTGGCTTTGTTTTGTAAAGTCAGATTGTCAAAACATGGCAGATGCTCGTTTTCCCAAATCCTGAAGAACCCTCTCCTCTTCTTAATGTTCACCTCTTGACCCTAAAGTTAAAAAAAGAGGTAAGAAAAGGACTTATGAATGAGCTATCTTTAAGATTTAACCATGGACCCTTCACAGTGTCATTGTTTGGACCTGGGACGTTCTCTCTGTGGGGCATCTCATCAGAGAGCTGTCCAGGAGGCATCCCAGAAAAAAAAAAAAAAAAGCCTAATGCCCCAGATTCTCCAGAGATCAACTCCTCTTTTACATCAAATCCATTAACATTGATTCTTAATACATTTAGCTTGTTTTTCATTGTTCATTTCACTTCAAAACAACACAAATGGACTTTGACTTGTCTTTTAACGTTAGATTTTGGTGTAAAAAAGCCTGAAAGACGCTTGAGTGATCAGTGAGTGGAGTCAGAGGCAGGAATTGGACCAGAGGGGTCACTCATTTAAACAGCACAAATGTGAACGAGTAACATTCACTCAAATCCCAGCGATGCCTCGGAGCTACGCTGTTTAGAAGCAAACTAATAACTTATCTCATGCTTAAGCGTTTGTATTTGACACTTCTAGCCCTTTAGCCCAAACCTCTCTGTCTTTTATTTCTGCGTTGATTGACAGGAATTGAAAAGCGGCATCTTTTTCATGTTGCGTTAATGCTTCTCAGAGCCTTCGAATCACCCACGTGGCACCCAGCGGCTTCCTTTCAAAAACTGGAGACATCTCTTTGTTAAGGACTGAAGAATCCCATTAACCTTTGGAAAGCTTTGTGCGTCGGAAACTCCCGTCCTGCCGCTGCCCACCGAGCCTTTGATAAGCTGCTTTTATAGGCCTTTGGAGTGTTTATCAATATGTCAAGGCTGGTTGCAGAATTTGCATGCTGATGAGGACTCAAGTGGTTGTATTTGATTTCAACATGTTTGCTTTCCATCTTTATTGCTTTATTTAAATGTCTTTTCTGCTCGATGTAGGTACCGAACATTCTCTTAATAAACAGCCTTTGAATTATTTTATATGAAGTGATGACCACTTATCTGTGAAGTAGTCTGAGTGGTCATTGCCTGGAAAGAGTTTCTTCTGCGCTTTATGTGAAAAATATAGAAACATTCAGTCCATTATGTGTTTATTAGTGTATTATCACTTCAAAATATCACTCTTTCTGTGTGACTACTAAAGGAATATATACATTTAGAGCTCTGTAACAGGGATTCAGATTGGACAAACTGAGCAGGGCTGAAGAAGAAGCACACAAACACACATTACTGCTGAAAGTTGAGGACATTTCTGAACTAAAATGCCCCTGGAGAGCACTACATACCCCTTTCACACCAACCATAAGTCCAAACGTGGGTGTTTTCTGTTGAACTGGTTCGTTTCTGCACCAGTTTGAGCAGAACCGACTATTCATTGCAATATGTCACCGATAGAGGACACCACTCAACACAGAACGCAACATAAATAACTTTTATACTTTCAACAGGGATTTGTTTTTGTCAAACCAGGCGCAAAGAGCATGACACTGTTCATACAGGCCAATGGTATAAAAAGTAAAGTCTAAACAGTCAAGTCATTACTATTTAATGAGGCCTGAAAGCAGCGTGAGACCAACAGCAACAGACTGTTTGGTTTACGCTGAGAACCGACGTTTCAGACTCTGTTTTTGGTAAAAACACAGGAAGAACTGTCATGGCGTCCGGTCGGTGAGGATGGGGCGATAGCTTTTCAAATGCTGTGAGTTGTGAAATTAAAGTCTGCCCCTTCATCGACAAATATCTCCAAAAACCACATATCCCACCTTCAAAGACAGTATGAGATAATGACAAATCTAACAATGGATTTTTACTTAGATAACAATGAAAATATTTACATACATCTTCAAATAATTCTAATGTATTTTGTTTTGTGAGTGTTTGTGTTTTCTATTATTATTTTATTGTATGAAAGTATTTAGACTTGTACATTAAAAGTCTCCAAACTGTTAGTGTTCTGGCCTTTCTCACAAACAAAATCAATAAACTAATTTACCATGTTCTCAGTCCCATTCCCAACATAATAAAATGCTTAATTGATAGTTTATAGGCTTTCATAAAACTCAAACTATTCTCTGCTGTAAATCTTGTGAGCTTTATACATTTAGGACAATACAAACAGTCACCTTGCATTAGCACAGAAATAAATCTGTCTGATGCAATGTGAGGAACCTAAAAACATACTAGAGTCGAATAGTTATGTTATACACATTCAGGATACAACACCAGGCTGTAATGTTACACTATCAGAGTAAGATTTGTGTATTTCTTCCTCTCCTTGTTTATGAATTAATGTTTTCTTACTCATTTCATTTTAGATTTTCATTCTGTAACTGAACCCAACTCTTTCCGTTCAATAAAAGCCACTGGACAGAAAGTGTGCGTTGATTTGTATCTCGCCTCGTCGGCATCACTCTCACAGTGGTACGTTTCCGTGGTGACAGTCTCCGAGGGTTCGGCGGTGACAGCCTCGCGGTGTCACCTTGACGACAGTTGCCGAGTGATGGAGCAGGTTGTTAAGTGGACCGGACGTGTGATACTGACGCAGCGGGGAGCGCAGCGCGGGACGCCGCCGCTCCACTCACTGTCAGCCAACTTCTAACAACGCAGAAAAAACGTCCTGTGTCGACTTATTAGGCTCCAGTCCAGCCTCGGGGAGCGTCCTGCGGCAGAATCTGGAGAGAGGTAATACTGATGAAGAGGAGTTTGAAAAGGAAGTTTTTAACCAGGGATGTTTGTTTTTTCATAGAAAGTGTGGTAGCATTAGTTGCAGGAAAAGAGAGCAATACAAAACAATGATTTAACTAAATTAAGATTAGATAGTCTCTATTGTCCCATATGGGCCAACCCAAAAAACATACATAAAATAATACTTGCACATAAGTAGTATTAATTTTGACAACAAATGAAGCAAATGCAATTTAGTTTTAGTCATATTTAGTCTAATCCTTATTAGTTTTAGTCGAAAAGAATATAGTCGACAAAATCTGATTGGATCTCTTCTCAACTCGTCCCGTCTCCTCCTCCTTTTGACTGGATTTGGTCTCTGTTCATTTTTATTTGTTGGTGAAAGTGTCGATACATTTAGTCTGGGTTTTCCTTCTCATTAATCACTTTTTATTTTGTTTTTGTTTCGTTTTCAGCCACTAAAGATGTCATTGGCGAGAACTACGATGAAAATCATTCATCAATAAAATAATACTTGCACACAAGGATTGTCACAAAGTCATAAGTTGTTAAATGCAGCGATGGCGGAGGGGATAAAGCTCTTACCTCCACCTGAGCGTCCTGTACCTGTGACCTGATGGCAGCAGTGTGAAGTGTGGATGGAAGTGGTGTTTGTGCTTTAAAAACTGCCATCGTTTTAACAAAATGCTAATAATCCACAGCTCAAATAGTTCCTCAGACGTGTAGAAGATGAGATATTTAGTCTTTATTCTTTATTTACCACCTGCTTTCCTCACACTGATAAAAAAAGCCCATTTGTCTGTTGCTCATTAGTTCACATTAATCACACAGTTTACCTCCAGTTCTTCACTTCATCCATCCATCCTCCTCTTCACTCTTCCTCATCTGCTACAGTTTGTTTGTCAGAGCAATAACCACCGCACTACATTTAGATAAAACATTGACAGAAGTATATTTGGACGGAGTGGATCTTAATTAATGACGTCTAGAACCCAAGACGTCAAGGCAAAACTTATTTTTTCATCTTTAAATATTGTTTTTTATTTCACTTAAGTCACCAAGATTAGATTTTTTCTCTTATTTTGTTGGTAAAACTGATTATGTATGGCGCTTATATGAAATCTTAGGTTTACCATTCACTTTGAAGGTGTCAGATGTTTTGTGCATCATAAAAACGACTCGTGTCTCTTAGTTCAGGTGGGGATTAGTTTGCAGTGGGTCTATATTTGGCTGTAAACCTGAATCTAACACTGGTGGATTCACAGAAATGCTAAATCCCACCTCACCTCCTTCAAAGGTGTCCATGTAATATTCTCTTTGTCCTCCTCGTGCTCTTTCTCTCTGTCAGATCATAAAAAG
The DNA here is from genome assembly GCA_036850595.1 of Rhyacichthys aspro. Lineage (NCBI taxonomy): Eukaryota > Metazoa > Chordata > Actinopteri > Gobiiformes > Rhyacichthyidae > Rhyacichthys > Rhyacichthys aspro. The sequence continues at coordinate 23,718,170 of CM072152.1, read as the reverse complement.
CAGTGTTACAGGTTGACCATGTCCCAGAGTTCAGCTGTAGTTCAGGTGATTTATCAGAGAGTATATCACGGCGCTCTGACTGAGGTCATGTGATCCATCTGACTGATCACATTTACGTCTGGACTCATACGTGTTGCTCTTGAACTTCTGCTCACTCCAAAAACACACTGTAATCCAGGGGAAAATATTACTCCCTAGTGTTAGTTTTTCCAACACTCTCTTGACCTTAAACACATCATGCCCTTAGTCACCTGACTGTAGTCACCTGATTATTTCAGTCCAATCATACTCTTTGGAGGGACTGTTTAAGCTCTTCAATCCACCGTTTCACTCTTTAGATCCTGATCATCGTGTTGTTGGGGACTTTAAAGCCTTGTGTGTCAAGTTGACAAATGGAACTGGTGAGTCTGAATGTTTGTTTGTATTGTGTTGACTGAGTTGACCTGTTAGCATCAAGCTAAGGGCTAGCATTAGCAGCTAAATGCTAACATGTGGTTCTGTGCTTACGTACCTTTTATGTTGATGATTAATTTGATGTTTCTCTATATGTTAGCGTGTGTTTAATGTACAAATACTGCACACTTATTGGACTGATTGTGTGTTCATTATTTATCTCTCAGAATATTGTGTGCACAAAGAAATAAGTTATGCTAAATCAAATTAGCTAACTGACTCTGAATGTAGTCTACTTGGTCCTGTTGTCTAATATAGGCCAGATATCCTGTTTGGGTTTGAGTTTCCGCCCAAAACAGCTCACACTGAACTGCACTACTGCCTCCATATTCGCCTTCAACCTTTGGACTATTGCGTGCACCCCATTTCCCTCCAAACAATGACCTGCAAACCGTCGACTATTGCTGTGCTGTGACTGACAAATCTGGTGTGGTTGGGGTAAAAAACACTAAGATGTTTGTGAGGTGCTCAGTGTTACGTAAAGAAATGTGAATTGCTGTTTGTGTTGATTCAAACTCACAAACACTGACTGAAGTGAGACTTATTCTGTCGGTGCATTGAAAACATTCAGTTCAGATCTGAGGGTAATTACTCCTGACTCAGTCTCATTGGTCACAGGTGTAGCCTCTAAATGAGCCAAAATGAAAGCCATTAATCGTAGCTTGAGGCGAAGCTGAAACTGAGTGATTAGCAACAACACAGTGGGCAACAAACTAAAGAAATGACTGGAGCGTGGAGATGGATGGATGGACAAATGAAGAGTGAGATGGATGGATATCATTATAAAGATAAAAACAAGTGCATTCATTTAAACATAAGCTAAGTGTTTTGAACAGGTTTTTGTGATGGAAGTGCAACGAAAGGCTTTAGATACTGCCAGTATATTAACATTACACACACACTATAGTCTAATTGTCTCATTCCTAACATAAGTGCAAGCAAACGAAGAAGTAAAATCACATTAATATAGATGATAGATGTAAATTCTGCATATAAATCCCATTATAACATACAAAGTGCAATGATGAGTTCACAAAAACTGACAGCACGGGAATAAATGAGCCACAAGTTCTTGTAGAAGCAGTATTATCCTTATTTATAAAAGATAAATGTCTCTGTGAACTTATTGACTTCTGATAAACGTTTGTTTCAGTCATTTCGTTTAACAAGAATGACAAAAACAGTCCTAATAATATAGATAAAATCTGTTCTAAACTCACAGAAGTGCAGTTTTACCCTAATGTAAAACACATCAGTATCAACATCTTTTATCCCAACAGCTTTTCATCTTTTAAATTTTCAGTGGTTTCTTATTAGTTGAGTTTATTCATCTTTTTATAAAATATTTAAGACTTTTTATAATTCTATTACATCAGTGTTTTCTATTGTGCTTATTTTCTGCTCAAATTAATTGGACTCTAATAACTTATCTCTAATAAAGTCGTCTGAACGTACTACTATCACTCTTCCTGAACCTTCACCTCTCATTTTCTTTTCCACTTTCATTCCAGAGTCCCTCCTCCTGTTGCCGGTGAGTCCTCTCTGAGTCTCTTTCATCACTTCCAGAGCGTGGCTTTCTTCTGTGATAAATATTGGATGTGTGTTTTGTTCTTTGATCATTGTGAGTAAAGGGTGATGGACAGGTGCAGCTCTGACACAGAGTCCGGCCTCCGCTCATTGTTTACGCCGCAGCTGCATCACACGGAGCTTCAAAATACTCTTTACAGCGATGCTTTTCTGGAGACGGGAAGCTCTTCTGCAGCGAGGTAAGCACACGATCAGCAGGAATCTACAGGAGGACATGCTTCAACATAAAATAAAATAAAAAAATCATACCCGATACATTTAGATATAGACAAAAAGACATACTAACCGTCTGGAGACAGTTTTGTGAACATAATTAAAGGATTAACATGGCGCCAAGTCAACAAATTACTGATAACCAGAGATTGGTGGAGTTTTAAAAAATGTATACTCTGTAAAAGTAGTTGAAACTATTTATTTTCCACCTCTGAAAATGACCTGAATACATCGTGACCAGAGCAGATCACAAGGACAGACATGGGCCTTTATAAAATCTGTGAAGGTTTATGGTTCAAAAAAAGAAATGGGCATCAAGAAAGAGTCAAAACTTGTACTTTGTCATTTTGGTGCATCATTTGAGGACTCTACAACTTTTTAAGACTTTTTTGCTGTTAAAATCTTGATTTATATGGACCATAAAGTAGTTATTAATGCATTAGATGTACGAACTCATCTCAATACATCTACATTTCCCATTTAAATACTGCCTTTGGCCTTCATCACAGCGAGAGAATTATATAAATGTTGAATTGAAAAGCAAAGAACAACAAACCCAACAGAACAACTCAATTTTCAACAAAACCAATTCCTTGTTGATAAATCACTTTGCAACACTGGAGAAGAACCTAACCCTGTTTGATTGATGCAGTCCTTGGCTCATTCAAACTCATTTTTGGTTCTGTTTATCTGCTTCAGACCCTGGCCACCCATCCAAACTCATTTATTCTTTCCCAGTTTCATTAAACAAAAGAATAAACTCCTTGAAAAGATACTTAACTAATGAAAGAAGAAAGAAAACATCATTTTTAGAGAAACAATTATGAATGGTCAACAGAGGAAAATGCTGCAAGTAGAAGGTATTTCAGATCCATTTTGACGAGGCCATCTGCGTCAATAAAGAAGACTTGATGTGAGGAGAACTTCCCTGTCGTCTCCAAACGAAGCACCTTTATTGTGAACAACCCACAGTCGTTCCTCGTCCTGAACTGCGAGACTCGGAGGTGGACGGTGCAAGTGCGGCGGCGTCTCCGAGGGTTTCCTCCGGATCCTGCTGATGAATCGAACTCCAGCGCGTACCGTATACATCAGCTTACTCACGGTGCGTTTACTCCCCGAGCGCCGCGCGGGGAAACCTTTTGTAGTGCAGACGAGGCCTTTGTGCTTCCAGCCGAGACGCAGGTGAGTCTCTGCGGAGCGGGAATAAAGACGAGCTGAATGCGAATCACCTGCAGCCTGTGGGTTGTATCGCCTCAGGCTGGGCCCTGCAGGGACTCGCCGACCGTGTTTCCGTCATATTTCGTGATTGAAGTGCTCTACCTGAGTTCGGTCGCTCCCTTGTGACTTGTAACTTTGTCGAAAAAAAATGAAACCAGCTGCAGAAATGACATCCCCAACATAATGGCTGATGTGGATTTAAGCAGATTATTGTTTTTCCAATACGGATGATAAATGATAAACATACAGTCGGTATTCAAATGAGCAAATGAATTTCTGTAGCGCTCTATTAATATTTAATAAAGACCAACTCCTCGGAGACACTCGGAGGTTTGGAAGAGACAACAAGTGGAGTACTTCTCATTCTGCAGCGAGGCTCGGGTTATACGCCAATAGAAATCTGATAAATAAATAAACTATTGTGTTGCGCTGCATGAAAAGTTGTAGCTACTTAGACTTTCTGCTGGAAACTAAGCTCTGAGCAACTTAACTATAAAAATAACAGTGAATACGGCCATTTTTTTATTTTATTTTTTTTACAAGTTACATTTCTTTAACTGCATGTGGCAATATGTAGTATTTTGTATTTATAATTCTATTTATTCTGAAATACCCTAATAAATACCCTGCAGTATAGCAAAATATTAAAAAAAATTAAATAAAATTCAAATTGAGCAGCTGGTTTAGTGGTGAGCTACTGCAGTGGACAGTATTTGTCTATATGTTGTATTTTCAGGTGATATAGAAATACATCTGTAAATTGTCTCATTCATCCAAGTTATACTGCACTTAAATATAAATAAGCATCTGGACATTGTTTAAAAGCCATACGTTTTGTTACTGCAGCTTTAATATCAGGTTATCAGTGCCCAAAGAAAATACCCATAAAACATCTGTAAATCTGCTAAAAAACTAAACAACAATTAAAAGTCTGCATAACACATGAACTCATCACCGTTAGGAAGATCCTGTTTAAGACTTTAGATTCTCATTCGTCCATCAAGACTTCTTTAGAGGCCCATTGTGTTACGTATTTACTCATGTTATAATCTACAGGGTTTAAAGAATTATAAAACTATGAAATGTATCTGTTGAAGCTGTTTTTTTGTGTTTGGAACAAGTGCACATGGATAACTTATGACTTTTGCCCTCTATTCTCAATGAACAGACTGCAATTATGAGAAAAATATCTAAAATAACTCCTTCTACAGTGTTCTATGCAGCTTTACATTACTATTTTTTTAAAGATAAGTGTTATTTGACAGATTTGTTCCATTACGCCATGTTACTGTAACAACATTTTACACAATGAACCTTCATAATATTTAGCTGAATGTCTTATACCACATGTGTCAAACTCAAGGCCTGGGGTCCAAACGCGGCCCTTTTGACATGTTTTATGTGGCCCTTCAACACATTTAGAAGAAGATATTTATGGCTCTAGGTTTTATTTGGATTTCAATGAGTTTTAGATCTAAAGCCTGTTAAAATCACCTGTTCATATCCAACCAAAACCTGTTCAGAGCGATTTAAAACCTGTTGAAATCCCATTAAAACCTCTTGAAATCCATCTAAAATCTATTCAGATGCAACTAAAATCTGTTTACGTCCAACGAAAACCTGTTCAAATCCAATTAAAACCTGTTTAAATGCATCTAAAATCTGTTTAGAACCAACTGATACCTGCTCGAATCCAACTAAAACCAGTTAATGTTAAATTAGTGTTAAATAAAGACTCAAATGAAGATTAAATTTCATATTAGCACCCTCTTCAACCCCCTGAAAGGATTTATTAACTATCGCAGCCCCTCATCTCTTTGAGTTTGACACCACTGTCTTCCACAAACAACTAATGGTTAATGAAGATTGGAGCGTTGCATAAACACATCTCAAAGTTACGTGTTCAAATAAAAACGGTAAAATGTGCCGTGTCATATTTCCAAGCGTTTCTGTGGTGCTGTAATTACCTCCTCGATCTGAAGAAACTCTATATTTCAGCAGAAAAGACAGATTGGAGAGAAAAGTTCTTTGAATGTACCAAGTCTTCCAGTTCTGGGCTTAGATTTGAACCTTGAAAGTTTCCAAAGGAGCCGTCTGTGTGCATTTGTGAGGGATTTAAAGATAGATACTGAAGTTTAGGATTGTCCCCTGCAGTGCAATTTCCTACAACACACACCCGGCCGTAGACACTTGAAATAGACGCACATATAGCAGCCGTCCCCTGCAGAGTCTATCTGTCTCTCTCTATCTGTCGTTCTATGGCTGGATGGGCAGCGAGATCCACAAACTCACAGGCGACTCTGCTCTTTCGCAGTGTCATCATCTTCGCTGAAAACCTGCAATCTTCTTCCCTCACTGTCCTCTTTTTTTTTTTCTATATGTTGCACAGTCTTCCCCCAAAAGATCAATTTGTGGAAATAAATGGTAAAGTTAAATGGACGGATGACAATCTGGCACAGTATCCAGACCCGATACAAACTGTTCTCCATCTACAACTTTTCCAAACCCTAAGCTTTTTCCTTTTTTGCAGAAGTAGATCAGCTTCTTCCATAGAACCAATCTGTTCAATATAAAAATATAAAAAGATCCTAAAACAAAATAAATGTGTTAAAGTGAAATTACAGAAGTATTTACTCGTCTGTCGTCGTCTTCTTGTCTATTTTAGTTTTATTTGTACCTGTTTGTCTAAATGTGAAGTGTTGTGAGCTGCTAAACTGTCTTTCGTTGTTTGGCACAATGATAATAAAATCTAAATCGTGTTTGTTAGACATTTATTGATGTTCAGAGATAGTTAAGGTGTTTTTTTGTTGTTTTTTTTTTACTGAGGGGCAGGGGTTAGTAGAGTGAGGGGTTTTAATCTTTTTGAATTTTAATCTAGTGTTTTCAAGGTTGCAAAAGTCCTTGAATTTTGGATAAAGTGCTTAAAAATGCTTGAAATTCTGATTGTGTGGCTTTAATAATTCACAATCTCTCCAGAGACCAAACTCCATCCAATAAATTAACATCTTTTTGATCACACAAATTTCATTTTTGAAGTCTTTTTTTTATGCCACAATGGATTTAAATGAGAAAAACTACATACAGTATATGTCAACATGTCATTCAGTTGCAAGGTGCTTGAAAAACATGAAAACGAACCTTAAAAGTGCTGGATTTGAAGTTTAGAAAATGTGTGAGAACCCTGGATGGTTTACTGTTAGACGTCCCAGTGATGATTGGACCCATCTGAGATCCTGTCCCGACCCATGGACCCCTCCTGACCCCAGTCCCTCTCATATGAACTGTTCCTGTTGATATTGTCATGGACTATATTCATTTTCTTTCATTTATTAACACAACAGACTATTAGCAAAGGATATATAACTATCCTGGACACATCTATTTGAGTCTGTCCGTCTTGAGACTGGATCCTCCTGTGGTTCCGCCTTAAAGTTCTTTTGTTTTTCATTTTTGAAGTTTTTGAGTTTGACCCTGATGCTGTACAAGACAAACAGCCTGTTCATGTGCTGCTTTTAGTTTCTGTAAAGCTCTTCGAGGCAATATAACTAAAACTAAAACTGAATTGAAACATCTAGTTTTACAAGAGAAAGCAAGAGGGCAAAGGAGTTCTATGTAGTGATTATGATGTTGGTATTGCATTTATTCTGTCATAATCTGGCACAGAACCATAAAGAATCGACTGAAGACCAAAAGATATATGAACAATCATGTTTATTTCATTTTTTTCAATCAAGGAATAAACGGAATAATGATTTGGTCTGTCAAGCATCAGTAGGGTAGGTTTTTATGGTGTTTATGGTGCGATACAATGGAAAACTAATTAAATAGCAAATAAAAGACAAAGATAAAAAAAATATAGATAACAAAAATAGATGTGGCAGATTTAAGGTCATTAAACACTTTTTAAAACATACCTTATAATGATAAGTGAAACATTTATTACATTTTTACAACAGTTTAATTCCAATCTTAAACTAAAATTCCATAAAAAATAATGTCAGAAATAGTTTTGGCTCAAGTTGTAACATTATTCTGTCTTCAGCTACTGTCCAAGTCTAACTCAATCCTTTAAGAGTAAAGAGAGCCAAGGGAAACGGGGCAGAAGTGTTCAATTGAATCTGAAATGCACCTTTGGTAAGCGTCTGCTCCAGTTTATCGTTCAGCCCTCGGTGCATTTACAAACCTCTATCCTGCAAACACAACAAGATCTAAAACCAGAAGACATTCAAGTCTCGGGGAAATGGGAGCCTTTTATTAAGAAATTTTAAAGGTTTGATTTGGAGTTCATGTGCTCTTAAAGGCCCTGCAGCTGGAAAATCTTTCTGTTCAATTACAGGTTTACAGTACCCGTCTATTAGTCCTGATGGATGTCTTCAGGCCTAGTTAGAGCCGAGAAAGACATGAAACGAGAGCGTTCACCTCCAATTACTGTCATCCAGATAAAGTGCTCACGGCTCTCTAACGAAGCTGGCACTGTGCCCTTTTAACAAGCTTAAATCAATTAAGACAAAATGATCAATTTACTCCAGTAATTAGCTCGCACATTAGCGGTTATTACCATGAAATACATTCATTCTGCTGTTCTCTTGCTGCTTTTCTTCACCTCATCCTTCCTCTCAAGACTGTACCCAAAATGGGAAGAGTGCAATTGAATTAAATTGATAAAATAATTAGACAAATTAAAATGATTCAATTAATGAGTCAATTATGAAAGGGTCTGTGCGTACGAGGGGTTTCCCATGGGTTTCAGAGGTTTATTAATGATACTGGGATTTGAACGTCTTCTCCGGGGAATGTAATCCCTCACTGTCAGTAACCTAGAAAAGCTTTGCTCCAAGGAGACGCACTCGGAGTAAAAAAGAAATGCACAATGGGACTGTGGAGCTGTCTTCTTATGACACTGTTAAAATCTCAAATAAACTGCGTATTTTAGAAAGAGACACTTAGAAAGAGGCTTAAAAAAAGAAACTAGCTTATTAACACTCAAAAAGACGACCTTTAGCTCTGTGTTTTATATTTTCTAACTAAATAGCAACTTGATATTTTGAACTTAAACAACTAGGTCACATTATTGAACTTAAGGAGTCATATTTTCCTTTTTAATATTTGATTTGTTACCTATAGAATATATATGACTGTGGAGGTGTTTTTGTCTGTTTTCTTTTCTTTTTTTTTATTTCATTATTTCATCATTTTATTTATTTATTTATTTATTGTAAGTTCCATTTTGTAAAGAAACCAACATGAGCTTTTCAAATTTCTAACCAACTAATAATATACAGTATATTCTTAATGTTATATGAAAACAACCAAACACTGACAGATATATTAATATCTATATCTATCACTGTCATATTGTAAATCCACAGTAGTTTTTAAAGATTACAGTGAACTTATTTCTATTTTTGGTCAAACTGATTAAACTATTACAAGATGAATGTAATATTTTTATTAATATATTAATATAAATAAATGAATGCCTATATCATGTTTATGTGCATTTATATGGGTGACTCTTTATTTTACTGTAAGTGGAAGCAAAATCATGTATAATTAACTTTAATATTGTAAACGAATATATTAACATAAGGATTATAACTAAATATTCCCAAAACTGAATAGTATTGTGTTATTCTTAAAAACAAATCTATATATTTCTCGTTTCTGATTGTTTTTACTGCTTCTCTGTTATATTTTTTTACATTATGACCTACATTAAGTGGACTTTATAAGAATTAATGTGTAATTTTGGAGACAGCAGGTCATTTTCTACTTTAATTTTAGACAGAAAACGCTGATATACAACGTAGAGATGTGCAATGTCAGAACTGGGCCTGACTTTTATGGATCTTCTTCCATTACGAGTGCGTTGTGGTGTTAATATGTGCGTATAGAGTTCTGTAAAAAGTCTCCAAACTTGTTTCCGCTCCAGCGATGCTTTGATTTATTTAGTTTGCTTCCTGTTTGTCTGCTGCTCTCGAGAGCTGCTGTAATGAGACACCGGGGTCTAGAGAGTTTCTCATCACGAGGCGACGAGGTAAAAATATGAAGGACACCCTCAATCAGTCGCTCATATGGACCGTGTCACTTTGAATAACTGCTGAGCGATTTGGTAAACACGGGAGGCCGGCGGCGGTAATGGGAACCGATTGATATTTGAAAGTCGGGACAAAACGGCGCTCTTGTGTCAGACTGATGGGCAGCACTTCAGGTGAATTTGTGCAGGAACAGGAACAAAATGTGGATTAAAACTGAAAAGAAATAGATACGTAGCTCATAAACATATATTTCACTGCAATATTGAGTTTACTGCTAAATGAGGAAATGCTAAATCTTTTTCTTACTATAACTACGCAGCATTGTCTTTTGTTTTCAGTTGTTTAGGGTTTTTTCACTGCAATTATTTGTTTATTTTCACTGCAATATTGAGTTTAATGCAAAAGGAGGAAATTCTAAAATAATTTTTGATTTCGACTACACAGCATTGTCTTTTGTTTTCAGTTGTTTAGGGTTTAAAGCTGTCCTGTTTATGAATGGAAGTGCAGGACATTTGCATTATTTATTTAAAATAGAACAAGCTTTTGGTTCCACAAAAAAGGAGCTTAAGGAATAAATGATGTTCTAAATTCTCGTGCATCTTCAGTTGTGTCCGGCTTATTTCATTAATGGGAAAGTTGGCAGAAAAAGAGTTGAAGAAGTGATTTTGTGTTGTTGGAATTGATCGGATGAAACACAAAATCCTGTCTTTGTTCATAGATTTTAGCACCTGTCACTGAAAACACTGCAGAGAAGTTTAGTTTGAGAGTGAATAGTGTTTTTTTTTTTTTTTTGGTAAAATTTTGACAAAGAGGTTAATTTATGAGGCTTTTAGTTCAACGTTAAGGTACAAAAAAAGAGACGGATGTAATTTCTGACAAAAGCTTGTGATGTAAGTCTGCTTCAAAATGCACTTCAAAACTTTAGGCTTAAAAAGGAACAATGAACAAACTTTAATAATTACAGTGGTGCAATTTTTACCTCAAACTCTAGAAATAGCTCAGTCTTTCTTTCTTTCTTTCTTTCTGTTGAGGCCTAATGCTCAACATCTGTGAGAAAAGTAATAAACCCAAGACATTTACGTCAATCTTCTTATGAAAAGTAAAATGTTACACCGCAGCATGTGGCACTAGTATATTCAATGTAATCCACTCTTTAAAATCATCTATAAAAATCAAACTTCTTTCACCTAAGAGCGTATTGAGATAGGAATCATTTTTGAAAATGTGACTGTGACAGAAATGTCATTGTCATGTCATGTTTGTCCAATGAGAATGTATTACTGTCCACTTAAAAGCCCATTACCTGATTTATTTACTGTTTCATTTAGTTTTTCAGTGTAATCTCCTAAAGTTTATTGTAACAGGAATCATCTGAAAAAATGAGACCTTAAGACGTGATCTAGTCTTTATAATGAAGGATTTTAATAGATGAGAATGATCAGTCCACAGCAGGATTTTGTCCAATCACAGCTCACTTCAGGTAAAAAGGAGCGCTCCCATTGGTCGACACTGATGTCAACAACGAAGGAACAAGGAAGTAAACCAAGGAAATGGGTTATTCTGTTGGAAATATGTCTTATTTTACAGAGAAACAGCTCAAAAAAGATAAAAATAGAGAAACAGGAGCAAATAAAACATGGATAAATGTTGCTTTAACGCAGTGTTTAATGTAGATAATTACAGGATCACTACAGTCTACAACAGTAAAGCTCTAAACTTTGATTTAATGTAACGTATTAGTATTTTGTGGAGAAAAAATGTCTCTGGTTTTACTTTTTTTAATAAAAGAAGCAGTAAAGGTTACTCTGCTGCTGTTGGAGGTGAGTCTGAGACCGGGACACACCTTTAATTTACCACAGTGCATGTAAACCTCATGTTGTTTATCAGTAAATGGCTCTACACCTGCACTGACACCTGAACCTGTCACGCCCCTGAGCTCCAAAGTGAACTTAACACCGGACAACACTCTCTGTTTTTAAATTCTCTGTTGTTGTCAGCCCATTTCTTAATCCAATTGAACTTTCCATTCCCTTCGTCGGGTAACTGTCTTTAGGCCTGTTAACGGTCCAATCAGAGCCGTGTTCCCCTGTTTGCTCGCTCCGCATCGCTCTGTCTATTATTACTTACCCACAAGGCATCACTCCGGCGTGGACAAGAGCAATTTAGCACCTTTTAATGCAAAGTGTTTACCAATGTGTTGGAATGAGGCCGGATCGATGGCACATCCCTGTTTCTCTAAACGTCTCTTAACGCCTCACTCGCTGCTCTGCTCGTAGGCCTGTAATTGTTTCTCTTGCTTGTGAGAAAAATCAATGGTGCAATGATTGCTTTCTCTGCCGTTCCCTCAAACCCGCCTCTGTCCTGGCTCTAACGTCCCATCAAGCTTTGGCTCCAAAAAATATACATTCATAACAGTCTTTGTTCCCTTGAATTGTTTGTGAACTTCTTTTTCATTAAGAGACAAAACACCATTTAACGTGGCCTATTATTTGAACAAAATACAAATTTATCACAATGTTAAGAGCTCTATTCAAAAATATTCAGCTTAACTAACATTTTGCAAGTTCAATTCAAGGTTGGTTTAACTGTAAAAATCTGCTTTTATCTCAAACTAACAATAGGACACAGCAGAAAAAAGGAAAAAAATACCACAGTATAAGCCATTTAAAGGATACATAAACATAAGCATGACATAGATTTTTGTGGTTATTGTTTGAAGTGTTAATCATGTGACTCTCTGCTAACTCAGGTGTGTAATCAGGTCAGTGACAGACACCTGTTTGTCTCACTTCAGCTGCTCATCCTCTGAGTTTGAGAGAGTACGTCCTTTGTTCTTGTCTTTGTTACAGAGAGTGTTGAACTTTCTTTGTTTCCTCTGTCGATAAGTGCAGTTTGTGTGTCTGGATTCAGGAGGACTTCATGATAATCATTAAATAACTTATGTAACTGAGTATTAAACCAAACATGTCACAAGATTTAAGAACTCTAAGTGTGAACCATTTTTGTGGAGTTTACAGGTAAAAGCAATAAATCAAGTGCATTTAGCTTTGTTTTTTTTCTTTACCAAAGTACACATCATGACCAGTCAGACTGAGCCCTTATCCACACACACTGTCTCTTTTAATGTGATATCTAATCTCTCTTAAAAGAAAAACCTCATGGTCTGTTTCACAGAACCATCTGAAGGCTCCCGTTGAAAGCATTTGCAAAAGTGAAACGCCTTCTGTTGAAAACCTGTAGGTGATTGGACGAAGCACCGACTAGTCTCCACTTATCATGAGGTTTCTTTAACCAATCACAGCAACGATATGACGTAACACTCTTTGAGCTTCTTTCAAACAAGAAATACTCTCTACTTCTGATCAAACTGAATCGATAGCAGCGTCAACGCTAACGTCTTTCAGTGTAGCCATGTTGATAACGAAGAGAAGTGAGCGCTTGTTGCTTTCGTCAAATTAAAAACCCACCAGTCATTGGTCACAAGAGTCCAGTGAACCCACGGTTCGACTCAAGCTGTTTGCGTGGAGCGATACAAGATGGATTTGTAAACTCCCAAATCTCAGGAGAATCCAGCTACAGCATAAGGTTAGCTCAAAATGCCATTGCAAACACTAACCCAAGTAGAACCCAACCCGAGGGATTGTTTATTTGTTTCAAAACTAAAAGAAGCAGACTAAAAGTGTGAACACACCTTAAATCAATGACTCTAATGTCAGGTTTGGATGAGCCCTTGGTTTTGTGCAGGTCCAGAAGCTCTTTAACCAAGTAAAGATGTGGCATTTTGTCAAAGTTTCAGCTATTTTTAACACAATATGGACTTAAATACTGGACAGTATAAAATAACCTGGATACTCTACACTCTTTTGGAGCTTGATCCAAGTGTCACTCATGCAGCTGTGAGTTTGATAGTTCTTCAAAATGTCTCTTCTTACCTCTTGCCCCTGAGTATAGACTCCTCTGTCAGCTTTCAAAAGAACTTCTTTTTTTTGTGAGCGTGTTATCATCAATTCTGACAAATTCTCTGATCACTTCTCCAAAAGTGCGAGGCCTCTGACATGCATCTGCTGCAGCTGAAGATCGAGATGAAGAGACCCAAGTTCCTGTTTGATCTGGAGCTTTCAAAGTGAGTTCTTGGAGGACAGTAAGGAGTGCAGTACGAGGGGCAGATGGAGGAAAGACGGCAGGACGAGCTGCAAATAGCCCACGAGTCTGTGAGAGCGTCTTCTTTGGCACGAGAGCCACCATCAGAAACAAACGGCGAGGGCTCGGCTGGATGTGACTGAAGCAAAGAAGGAAAAGCTCAGAACAGAAGTTTGTGGACGACTGGCACAAACGTCAAAGAGAAGAGTGGTTGAGAATTTGAGAAATGACAAAAAAAGGTGCAGCCTAACAAAAGAAAACAAAATATTTAACGACAAATAAGATCCATGCAGGTTTATTTGATCAATTTAAGCTATTTAGGCCTGAAAAGCAAACGTAATAATGATTAAAAGAGGATGTTTACTTTATATTTTATTAATCACGAGTCATAATTGCTATTGGTGACTACACACAAGCAAAACTTTCACTTTTTGTTAAGGAAATTTCACTTTGTGGCTCAATGTGAGATAAAAAAATATTGTTTTCTCTCAAAGTTATTGAGAATTTACGCTTGTGACTCTGGACAAATGAAGAACAAACATCATCCTGTCGAAGAAACGCTGCACAACAAAAGCCTGACCTGCAACCAGCTGATGTTGGAAAGGAGCTACATTATATTTCATTTTTTATTTTCTTCATAATTAAGCTCATAGTAAGTTCTGCTTATTTTGATTCCGATTGTAAGTAATGTTTGAATGATCGAATAAACATTTAACGATGTGTTTTGTCAATGCAACGGTTATGATTTAATGTAATTCATAATCTCCAATATTAAAAATGAATCTAAGACTTCTGTAACACTTTAATATAGTGTATAATGTTTTCAGACACAAACATCAATTCGAGAGAAGAAAAATGTGTTCGCATTGATCCACACTTTTACATCTATTTGAATTATTCATTCATTTAAAACAAGCACACAGAGAAATACAAATGCAATACATGTAAAACAACATATAGTGACAGGTCTGGATACTTTAACTCATTAAACTTTTACTTTTTACATCTATATAAGCCCCTGCTTCTCAAAATAACGTCAATTATTCACATGCAGAAAGGCACATGTGCAGGATTTCTAAGCAAATTATTGAAAACAAATCAGTCTTGTCCTTTATTTATCGCCCATCACATTTTGTTGTACTTTGTTTGTCTCGTCCGGAGGAACAGGTTCAATCCCAGCTCTTCCTGTTTACATTGTGTTCTTTGGTAAAGCTCTTGAGAATGAATGAAAGTTGCTTGTGTTTGTGAATGTGGAAGTGCTTTGAGTGCCGAGGTCGGTGAAAAGTGCTCTCTAAATGCAGCCATTAAGTATTCCAACGTTTATTTTTCCTTCTTCAGTGAATTATTAGGACACAAACATGCCTCTTCCAACACAAAAATAAACAGAGGACAGTTGATGTACAGATAAATTCATATCCAAGTTATTCAAAAGGACTGTAGTTACACACACACACACACACAAAAATATCTATTTACATAAAAATACTGCATAATTAAGCTTTATCCAGAGTCAAATGTAACTCTGGGTGGTGTTGGTTTTACTTAAATTCACTTTTAAATGCTATAATTGACAAGAAAATATCAGATGAAATAAAAATGTGCAGGAAATAATGCTAAAGTCTTACTAAAATCAAAGTGTATAAAGGTGACCGTGATGAAACCATTTCCTATTTCCTCTGTAAGACTCTAAAAGATGAACCTTTAGCTCAAGTGGCTCACTCTTTTACTTGCTGTCCACTTTTGTTTTGAAAGACATTGTAAAAAAGTCTGTAAACGGCAGCTAAATTCACTTCTTTTCTGCCACAGCTTTGGATTTCAATTCCATTTAAAGCCTAAAAACCTACTATTTTTGTGAAAAAAGCAGAGGATTTTCTATCTTCCTGTGAAAACGACCTTCTCTCTGAGTGTGATTGTCCCTATGAGCTTTTCAACAGGCTCCTCTTCAGCTGTTTTAATACAAAGCACTGAGAAAATGCCCGTAAAAATAGATCTTTTCGTATAAAATCAATCGCTTCTGATGAGCAGACGACCAGAGGGGGCAGGTATTGCTGTGTAATTGAAGGAGCCCTTTGAGGACTTTTGTAAAATTAGAACCAAGGCCCCGATGTTTTGCCAAATTGTGTTTTTTTTTTTTTGTGAGCGTAGAGCTATGTCCTTCAGAGAGACAGCATTTAATTGGGGTTTGTTCTGTAAGCCAGGTTTTATGGTGCGCCAGAAGTAGTATGAAAGGAAAATCTAGGATGATTATGTTTAAAAAAAATAAATAAATACAGGCATACAGAGATAATCTACATCTATTTTTCTAGTTCCCACCTTTTTATTATTTTTTTTGAACAGTTTGTGCTTAGGGAACCTTATTGTAATTTACCTTTTTGCACAGTTTGTATTCTTAATTATAACCTTTATCCGTGAAAATAGAGGAATTCTTGTGTTATTTTGTTATAAAACATGTAAAAAGCAAATGTCTAACTTGAATCAGACATGTTTGTATTGTTCAAGATGAAAGCAAGTGCATTTTCCTTTTCTTTTACTTTTTATTTTAAAGGTACAGAGTGTAAAATGTTGTACAAAATAGGACACATCAATTAATAATACGTTTTTTTCAATGCATTTTCAAGTCTGCGGTTTGTTGTGTAACTTTAGGTTCCACACAACACCATCAGAGTTTCCTCGAAGCTTTTTCTGTGGTGAATGTGTCTTTTCAGAGGCTCTTTTTACAGTTAAATGAGATTAATGCAATAATCAGACTGGAGCAGGGACTTTAGAGACGTGTTATTATTAAAATAGAGTCAATACAAACAGCGGAAACTTCAAATGCACTGTTTAAGACATGTTTTAAATCACAATAAAGCTCTTTAAGAAACGGTTGTTAGAGAATTTTGGATCTATTGTAAGGTTGTGATGAACAGATAGACTCAGACACCTGCAGATAACATGTCTCCAACCTTGAGCCTTATCTACTGAATAACAACTGAATAACATCTCTTTTGTTATGGCATTGTTTGCGTATTGACCTTCTACGAGGTTTTATAATCTCAGTCCAATGAAAGCATAGCCAGACTTGAATGTTCAATACCACTCTGTGTTGACTGTTCAACTGTCTCCGGGCCTGTATGTGATGGTAATAAACTCCAGTCCTTTTATGTGCTCCAATACTTCGAAGCTCTAAGGCAGTACAGTTCCAAAAATAACCCACAAAAGGCGAAATCCGCGAAGTAGTCAGCTTTATTTTTTACAATTCTATATGTTTTAAGGCTGTAAAACCCTCACCACACACTTTAAACACTTTTCTCAGACAGGCATTAACATTTTCTCACATTTCTCTCAAAGTTCAAACCTTAGCATCTTCTTCTGTCTTTTGGGTGCGACCGCAGGTGCCTTTGTCGGTGCAGAACGTTTCGTCGACATTGTGGGTTTTGTCGGAGAAAACTTGTAAACATACAGCACTTCAGAGTCACACTGCTAGTGATTGAACATTTATGTCAATGTGGCCGAACGCATTCTGTACTGAACATGAGACACGGAGGAGATTGTTGACAATGGTCTACAGTCCCTTAGCCAATCAGGACGCAGAACACAATGCAGGAGCTCTCCCTTAGCCAATCAGGACGCAGAACACAATGCAGGAGTTCTACCTTAGCCAATCAGGACGCAGAACACAATGCAAGAGTTCTCCCTTAGCCAATCAGGACGCAGATCACAATGCAGGAGCTCTCCCTTAGCCAATCAGGACGCAGAACACAATGCAGGAGTTCTCCCTTAGCCAATCAGGACGCAGAACACAATGGTCTACAGTCCCTTAGCCAATCAGGACGCAGAACACAATGGTCTACAGTCCCTTAGCCAATCAGGACGCAGAACACAATGCGCGTTCATACGCTGTAAAAAAAAAAAAAAAAAAAGCATACAAAATTGCACAAAAAAAAATCTGCGAAACAGCGAGTCCGTGAAAGGTGAACCGTGTTATAGCGAGGGAACAGTAGTCCAGTTCTCTTACAACGGTCATGTGAAGAGATAAAGATAGACACGTACAAAAAACACAAAACAATATGTCTGTTTCATATCTTATTTTTTTTAAACCCAACCACATTTTTTTTCCCACATTTCCCTCTGTTTTCTCTTCATCATGCGTTTAATTGGACGTGACTTACTGCCTTTCTTCTAAAACTCCAAATTATCAACGTATTTTCACAGTTTATCATCAGTTTATTGGTAATGTTCCTTCCATTTGTGTCTAAAGCTTCTAACATGACTACAGTTAGTTAATAAAAAACAAAATTTGCCAAATGTGTAAATGCTTTAGATTGAAATACCACCAGAACTGTGTCATTTGCGGCGTGCCAGGCCTTCCTCACTCGTTTCTGCTCTAAACTGTTTGCCTTTTGAGTCACGTTGGTTTGTAATATTGCTCTCAGAGAGGCGCTGGTTAATGAGTTTCTACTTTGGGGCCACATCCATTGAGACGACACAGGAATAGATCTCTCCGTTCCTCTGTCCTCGGCGTCTTTGGCCTGTTCCTCTTCACTGGCTCCATTGCTGTCGGCCATTCGTCCTTTTGTTTGCGGAAAATATACAAAATGACAAAAGATCCGAGGGAGTTATTGCTTCTGTTTGGATAGACTTGGCTGTAGACTTGTTTTTGTGTTGAAATCTCATGTGCCTGTACTCCCTAATGAATTACTGCAAATGCATAATGATGTATAATGTGCTCCTAATGAGAAAGCAGTGAAGTGGAAAATATACATGCTCACTAATCTCTCTGTGTCTCCGTTATCTTTGGCCCACTTCATTCAAAAGACGCCAGAAATAGAGGAAATTAATCTGAAAAAACGGTATGAAGAGTGTGGTGTAACTTCTGCAATTAACAACAAACAAAAAGACTCATGCTTCACAAAAATAAGACAAGAGTAAAAGGTAAAACTGCCGTCAGTAGATTGAACCAGAACCAGAAGCAGTTTATTGAGAAGAGCACATTAGAAAAATATGATTTAAATGATGTATAAAGAATGCAAAATAAAACTCTGAATTTGTCCATCTTCAAATAAAAATAAATAAATAAATTAAACTCTATAAACCCAGAGGAAGGAGGGAAGATTTGGTCCATTTCTTGAGTAATTCCTTTAATTCAATGAAAATATACAAATAATTAAATAAAATAGCACATTCCTCAGGTTATAACTAACTCTTTTTTAATCTCTTATTTTTTATATATTTTATTTTTTAATCACGTATTTTTTTTATTTTTATTTTTTTTTAAGAGAGATTGGAATTTACTTCCTGTTCCTACAGCTGCATACAGGCTACCATAGCTGTTCACATGCTCTAAAAATGAGTCTAAGATGACTTTCTATATCCACTTTGACCAAAGAAGGTAAAAAAAACTACATGCCACATCTTTAAATCAAGCGTCTACAAAAAAAAAAACTTCTTTTTGTTTGTTTTTTTAATGTTTTTAAGTATTTATTTGTGATTCCAGCGCTAGCAGCCGTTGCTAATGAGGCAGCTGTTCTGTTTCTTAGCAACTCAATTCCATGGCAACCACAACGTTCCATAGTGTTTTCTGAATGGGTTCAAGATGGCGTCCTAGTTTTAGGAACTTTTATATCCTTTAAACCAGAAAGCTTCGTATTGACTCAATGGGATCGAGGTCCTGAAGCTGCAGATAAATAACTTGTTTTGATTAATTCTTCTGTCATAATAAGTCGACTTGTTTGGTGAGTTCTTTGGACCTGTTGAATAAATATGGACGAACTCAATATTAAACATCGTCAGATTTACAAAGCACAGGCAGAGAGGGCAGAGAAATAAAAACCCTGACATTTGCGTCTCCTGTGTGGATTCTCACTTTTTTAATAACTTTGGATATTTTGGATGCTCTCTGTGACTTGAGTGGCCCTCTTTTAATAAAACTCTGCTATTCATCCTGCGATTGTTGACTAGAGGTTTAAACCATCACCAAAAGAGGTCACAGAGGTAAAATTGGGTTTTTATATAAAAACTGAAAGGGCAGTTCAGGTAACCAAACAAAATACTCTAAAAGATATTTCCAAACACATCTAAACCAATAGTCTCAGTCTTTTTGCCCAACAACTGCTTGAAAACAATTGCTTACATTGTTTAAGAAGATATAGAAGAGTACCTAAAACTGAGTATTTGCTGATACCAAGAACAAGTACATATATAAGTACGAGTATGTCTTATTTCTGATCCATAGATAGATGTTTTTTTAGATACTTCTTCAGACTAAGGTTCCTAGATCTCTCTGCTTTGGCTTATGTTCCATTCATGCAGTTTTAGTTTTAATTGGATTTTAAAAAAGAGAAAAATGGGAGCTAATATTAAACCTGACTATATAAATGTATGTAATAAAGACTTTTATTTAAGTTAAAGCACAGGAAGACACCAAAGTCGAAGAAACAACTTCATTATAATAACATTTCTTTACTAAATTGAATGTGAACTCTGAGCAAAGAACAACAAATTAAAGATTTTTTTTTAAAAGTTAAAGGAATATTTCACAGATAAAATGTAAAATATTGCACATACAAAATATTTCACCATTGGCATGAACGTTCTTAATACAATCCCTGTTATTGAGCATTTAGAGATTGTATTTTTGTAAACTTTGTTGCTGCATATGGCACGATAAACTAGTTAAGAAACCAAAACAAGTGACAAACAAGTCAGCCAACTCCAGGTTATGTTTGTCAGAGTAAAACATGTCAATATCGCTCTAAACATTGGGTTTTTTTGTTTGTTTTTCACTTGTCTTGCTCTGTTTTGTGTTTTGAAGTCATAGGCTCAACTGTAAATAAGAAAAGAAAAATGTAAATGAACATGATCGCAGTCAGACTGTGACCTTTAGGTGCATTTTGAAAGTCTAATTATTGTCAGACTATGGCAATAATTTGACATTTCTCTCCTCATGAAGCTGTACTGACTGTGAGCCTTGTGTCTTTCTGGCAAGTGTTCAGCTGGAAGGGAAAAATACAGAAAATGTGGAGTTAAAAATGTTTTATTGTGGGTTAGACATAAACTGCAGCTTGGCATCACTGTGAATCCTGTTGGTCTTTATTGCTGCTCAAACCTCTGACTCACGCTGCGCTGTATGTTCAGATAAATGACTAAACCCGACGTGTTTGCTTTGGATCCCTGTCAACAACATTTCAGTGCAGTTTTTTTTTGTGTTTTCAAGTAGATTCTTGCTCTCCATCGTGTCTTCAGGACTCCTACTGGGAACACAGGAGGGAACCTTTTGTTTTAAAAGACACCCGTGTTCACAGACTGAGCCTCAATCATTTATGAGCTGCCGAGATAAAAAAAAAAAAAAAACTGCAGACGAGAAACACCGGTTCCCTCATTAGACGTCCTCTTACTCCTTTTCCACATTTGTAATTCCTTGTGATTTCCCATCAGACAAAGAAAGCTGCTTAATGGAGATTTAAATCATCTTCGGCACTGACCCCTTCTTCATTTTCCTAAAATATAAAACTCTAGATTCAGCAACAACTATGTCCCAGTTTTGTCCATTTTCTTTGAACTTCAACCTCTTCAATGTGGATTTTCTCTATTTGCCCCAGTCTCCAGCCAATCCAGTCTGTAAAATATAAGTATAGCATTAATTATTTTATTTTTACAGACATTATTGTGTCATTTAAGAAAAAGATCGTGTATAATAATTACAGTAAATTATTTTTTTTATTTTTTATTTTTTGTCATTATTGAATTAATATCTATAACAAAATGCTGGTTGTTAATTTACAAATAATGCAAGATAAATTTAGTTTTTTTTCTACTACAATAAATAAATAAAAAATAATTGAAAAATATGTAATAAATAATTTAGACTAAATTTTTTTTTTTTTTTTTTTAACAGTGTATGGTTATATTTATAGTTTATAGTCAGTATAGTCAGTGGTTCTGGTTATGGCATAAACATCATTTACAAGAACAGTGTCCTGTCTTTACTGTTGTTAACATTAGATTCAAATAAACTTTATTTTAAAAAAGCCATAAATTTACTGTAAACGTCCAGAAAACCATAGAAAGTAGCATTTGTCCATAAAACCAAACCTTTCAAATATCTAATGTTATTTCAAACAATAAATAAATATACAACAAATGCTTTGTCTTTTGTCTGTTTTTTTTTTTTTTTTAATTTATTTATTTTTTTACATTCTGTTTAATTTTTTGGTGAAGTCGAGCAAATCTGAGTTGATTAGAAAGAAGCTGAACATATGGCCATTTTCAATTTGCTTTTCTCATTTTCTTTTTGTGCATTTATCTAACTCACAGATGTCGAAACACGGAGTTCACCCATTTGAAACATTTAAATGATGGAAAAACGTGAATTAGAAGTTTGTTTCTCACTAAACGCCAGTGAGGTTAAATGTTTCAGTCAAATATCACATTTAAGCTTCAACACAAGTCACTCAGCTCCATCCTCTGCTGCTGAAATCTGCAGATAATAAATTGAAAGTAGACGAGAGCAGATGAATAAAAGAGAGGGTTTATTTTCTCGGTGTGTGGCACAGAGACAGCTCCTGAGGCAGACTCTCACTGATTCGTTTCACTGATTGTTCACATCTGTCTGAGTCTAATCGCTGGAACGTACACTTCATCCAACAAGAAAAGCAACTCATTTTCTCCTTTGTTTATCTCTATCTCTTCGTTCTGTGTTAGTCACGCTGTGTTGAGCAGCTTTTCCAGTGTCTCCACCGTCTTTAGTGAGTCACAGTCAGAGATTGTGTACTTCTCTCTTGAAGCCGCTCACTGGATGTTTGGCCTGGCTTCCTGTTACATTGTGAGGTCGTTAAGTAACACAACAGCATGATGAAACCAGAAGTAGTAAAACACCGTGTTAGCTAACCTCCGATCTCTTATTTTAGCTAATAATAGTTGAATTATCCATTATCTATCGGTTATCTAATCTATTGGAATGATGAATAATGAGATAATATTTCTGTGGCAGTCTTTATTGGGGCATTTTTTGTGCTCTAGGGCGACATTTATATATAATCTGACGCTACACAAAAAATAAAAATGAAGCAAAATCAAACTTGTTGCCACAAAAAAAATTATTTGCAGTTATTGTATTCAAAATTATTCACTTTTTGTGTTTTTTGTCATATTTTGAAATCAACTTCTAATCACAAAAACTGGTATTTAAAGGGTTGAATCTTACAAACACAATACATATTTGCTATGTATGGACTGGAACTTTTTTTTCTGTGCTCTAGAGCGACAGGTGTGACATTTCTTACGTAATTTGACACAGTTACAGTTCGTAAGTGTGTTCGCTAACTTCCGGTTTCTTATTTTCCGATATATTGATCCGGAAAAATGGCTCAATCGACCTGGAAATGTCACTGTAGTGTTCCATTTTGCTCATTAAACAAGCAGAACCATCCATATTTAAGCTTTCACAACTTTCCCTCAGGTTAGCATCTACGATCTTGCTGCTGAGATGAGACCGCCACATTTAAAAACTCTTCGAGGAAGCATATACGTTTGTGGGCTTCATTTTAAGGAGTTATTATATTTATTTAACCCCTAAAGGCTCTGTCCCATCCAAATTTGCTAAAACCCACTGATAAATGTGGGATAGTGGAAGAGAAATAGAATTATTTAAGGACAAAAATAAACATACATTTACTTTTTTATGAATTTGTCTGCCATTTCTTTTATTATCAAGATTCAACTTTGAAAACATGAGGAATAACATCAATAATAGGTTCCACTTCCACAGATATTACTTTTCAAAGAGATCTATAATGAAAGCCTGGATTAAACCTATTAATAACTGCTCTCGTCCCTCATTTCGTTACTGTCCTGCGTCTCTAATGACCTGCCCTTCGCTGCACCACCACAATGCACCAGTCTTTGGATTACTGTAATGGGGCATGCATCACCCTCGTATGATCAGCCATCTGGGACCCACTGCCTTTTAACGTCTGGTCCGAATCTGCCCCGATGGGTTTTAAGGCGGAGAGAGGGCTAAGCTGCAAAAGCACTAATCTTCTGGCCATTGTTAGCGTCCCCGACGGCCTCTGAGCTAAAAAGGGGGCTAATTGATGTTGCCGCCTGCTTATTGTGGGCCTTTAGAGGCAGTGGATGATTGTTGGAAATAGCAGTGGGTTCAGGAAGTGAGGCAGAGCGGCTCATTTCGGCAAAAGAACTAATGACGGCTGAAGTTTGATGCTTTCTACGGTCAATGTGGAGACAGTCTACGCTTAATTATTAGTAAAGAACTCAAATTTCCTCACTTATCAACTAAAATACTATGACATGACCACTCTCTGTCATTTAAAACCTATTTAACTTGTGATGAATACGTTTATCTGCCTATACTTTACTTTTAACAGGGTTCTTACAGCTTTTTAAGTTCAAATTCCAGCACTTTCAAGGTTTGTTTTCATGTTTTTCAAGCACCTTTCGACTGCAGTAAGTTACATCTTGACATATATATGTAGTTTTTCTCATTTAAATCCATTTTGGTATAAACTGTTTACATTTTTGAATATTTTGGAGCACAGAAAAGGGATAGTTCACCCAAAAATAAACCTGTGTGATCAAAAAGGTGTTAATTTATTGGATGAAGTGTCCCTTTAAGTTTGGTCTCTTTTTACAGAAGACTAATATCTGAAAAATGAGATTACAGTTAGATTTTGTTTGAGTTCAGAACCAAATCTTTGAGTTTTGAGCGTCTCTCAAACACAGTGAGGTAACACTTTATTCTCCACATGAGACATGTTTCTGTTGATCCATGTTTTAGCCTTTTCTTCTTGTAGCCAGCGTTCATTAAAACAGCAACCGCCGATCTGCTCCACCAGGGGGCGCTCATCCTCATTTCTCAGACTACGCTAAGATTGTGAATTATTATTAAAGCAACACAATCAGAATCTCAAGCACTTTATCCAAAATTGAAGGACTTTTACAACCAAGAAAACAGATTATTTAGATTATTTAGCGTCCAATCCTGCATCAGCTCACTTTTTGACCACAGACTAAACTAGAAGCGAATAGAAACATGTTTTGGACTGGATTAGACTAGAAACAGCTCATTTATGAACCTTATTTGTAATCCTTTTGTTCATTTGTTTGTGTTACAGCTGATGAGAATATAAGCCCACATTCAAGATGAAGTCAGTTTATGAAAGATAAAGCATTTAGAGCTGCAAAAAAAACTTTTTAGTCTCGCTAAATTTGTTGCACGACTTACCCTTAACCCAATCGACAAATAAACTGAACAAAAAATCTGTTACATCATTTATTCAGCACCAATAAGGTCAAGATAAATGACCAATTATCTGTCTTTGTGGAATCATTGCTTAAACACAGGTCTCTTACTGCATTTGTCACAGTAACATTAAATAAAAAGAAGCACGGTCAACTTTTACTCCTGAAGATATAAAGAAATGTGTTTATTATTGAATAAACACTATTTGCACTTGTCTTTACAATTGGTTTAATTAGATATGTTTGCTTTTTGCTGATTCACAGGGAGCTGAACTGAACATGTTTACAAAGACCTAAAACTAAAAACATTAATTATAATCAGAAATGCACTGTCAATGTATAAAGCAATGGTTCCTGTTGTTAATTGACTCATATTGTAAATATTATCTCTAGTTTTTATCAACTTTTTCCATGATCCCAGTCTTTAGACCCAAACTTTAATCACTGAGATGCCTTGACTGAGCAATAATTCATTTTATTGCATATTTTTAAATGTCATAGTGAAGAATTACCTTTGATCCAGAGGTGACACTTCTTGATAAGAGCTTGAAATGTCTCCAGAATATCTAAGTTTAACCAAAAGCTGCAAATCACAGCGTTCTCCTCTTTCTTCGACCTCATTAAGACACCCCCAAATCTCCCGTGTGCTCCTGATTTATTAAAATGACTTGTCAAACTGTCAAGTAAACAAGTAAAGCTCAGACTGTTTCGGAGGAAGATGAAGTGGTTTCCGTGTCTTCTCTTTTCAGAACGCATTTAATAAAATCATAACGCTGGTGTAGCTTTAAAACCAAAAAAGGAAAACCACCGTTAATAACCTCGCTCTGTTAATGGAGAAGAGTTAAGCTCACTGTGAATGCTGTTTTTAAGTATTCAGACCTATATTCCACAGCTTATGGGACCTAATTAAATGTTTCTGCAGTTATTTCTTAGCACATGTCTATCACCAGTCGTTTGTCATCGAACAATCCCCAAAAGCTGCAGACAAACAGAGCCCTGCGAGAAGTCTTATTTTTCCAAGGCCTAAAAAAAGCACAAGGCCTGAAGCAAAGCTTGACGTGCAGTTTCATCCATCACCGAGCAAACCGCACCTGAGGAACAACAGTGTCAGACACAAGGCCGAGACACAAATCAGTTCCACACAGCAACATGCAGGCTTTAGATCGACAGCATATTTCATTAAAGAACATACTCACTGCTGATTATCGCTTAGAGACACCTTATCTGCAAAATACAACAAATAAAGGCCATAGTGTGATATGTTAAGTGGATAAATTCATATTTTTGATAAGTTTATGGTTTTCTGATGTAAAAGTAAGTATTGCAGCTTTGGAGTTTCCCCAATGGGCTCTGGCTTGGCCCAAATGGAGCCACTTGTGTCTGAGTGAATTTGCAAAGATTATCAAAGTTCTGTGAATGTTCTGTTTTGTCCTTCCACATAATTCTAGTTTTTGAGCTAAAATCAAAACAATCTGCTGCATCTTCTCTTTTAATACAGTCTCTACATTGTGGATGTAGCATAGAGTCAACCACAAGAATTGTATGAAGTGTTCAAAAAAAGATGGAACTTACTGTTTTATCTTTGTTTTTGTT
The DNA here is from genome assembly GCA_036850595.1 of Rhyacichthys aspro. Lineage (NCBI taxonomy): Eukaryota > Metazoa > Chordata > Actinopteri > Gobiiformes > Rhyacichthyidae > Rhyacichthys > Rhyacichthys aspro. Next base: position 23,691,690 of record CM072152.1, on the reverse strand, counting down.
TTGTTTGTTTTAGCCTCCCCTCCTTGAACCGCCACCTGACCGTGGTGGAGGGGTTTGTGTACCCGAATGATCCTAGGAGCTATGTTGTCGGGGGCTACATGCCCCTGGTAGGGTCTCCCGAGGCAAACAGGTCCTAGGTGACACGGTGAGAGGCGGCGAGCTGGTGTGGGCTTGCTCATAGCCTCCCAGCTCAGCCGCCGTGTGTTGGAGTTTACCCCGGTGAACGAGAGGGTCGCCTCCCTGCGCCTCCGGGTCGGGGAGAGGTCTCTCACTGTCGTTGGTGCTTACGGGCCGAACGGCAGTGCAGAGTACCAGGCCTTCTTGGAGTCCCTGGGAGGGGTGCTGGAAGGACTGGGGACTCCATTGTTCTACTGGGGGACTTCAACGCCCACGTGGGCAATGACAGTGACACCTGGAGAGGGGTGATTGGGAGGAACGGCCCCCCCGATCTGAACCCGAGTGGTGTTCTGTTGTTGGACTTCTGTGCTAGTCACAGTTTGTCCATAACCAACACCATGTTCAAACATAAGGGTGTCCATCAGTGCACGTGGCACCAGGACACTCTAGGCCGGAGGTCGATGATCGACTTTGTAGTTGTTTCATCTGACCTTCGGCCGTATGTCTTGGACACTCGGGTGAAGAGAGGGGCGGAGCCGTCAACCGATCACCACCTGGTGGTGAGTTGGATCCGATGGCGGGGGAGGAAGTCGGAAAGACTTGGCAGACCCAAACGTACTGTGAGGGTCTGCTGGGAACGTCTGGCTGAGTCCCCTGTCAGAGAGGTCTTCAACTCCCACCTCCGGCAGAACTTCAACCAGATCCCGGGGGAGGTTGGAGACATTGAGTCCGAGTGGACCATGTTCTCCACCTCCATTGTCGACGCGGCTGCTCGGAGCTGTGAACGTAAGGTTTCTGGTGCCTGTCGTGGCGGCAATCCCCGAATCTGGTGGTGGACACCGGAAGTAAGGGATGCCGTTAAGCTGAAGAAGGAGTCCTATCAGGCCTGGTTGGCCTGTGGGACTCCTGAGGCAGCTTTAAATTTAAATTTAATATAATATACACATTTTCCATCTTTAAATTTTAGGGTAAAAGCATAGATTGTTTATATTAAGGGTAAGACACAAGGATTTTTATTAAGCATTTTATTATTTTATTTTATTGTATGCAAGAATTATTAAGTTTTGTCTCAACAATTGGTCAGGTTTAAAAACACATAAAACACATAGATTATGTAGTTTTACGTTTTGCGTGGCTGTTTTTCGTGCTTCACTACGACAGATGTCTCCTGTGAAGCTGACCGTTTCCAGATGAGCGTCATATTGATTTAAATCATGTCTTAAACAGTGAATTTAAGGTGTGTTTTATTAATTCTATATTAATAATAACATGTCTCTATAGGCTCTATTGGTGATTGGCCAAAGATTTTACATTGAGATTAGATTCAGATTCTTATTCATAGATAAAGATGGATAATATGGAGGTTTACACTGAAAACCTTCCATCAAACTTCAACAGGTTCTACAAAGACATAAAGATCACATGTTTTATTTAATACGTCATTAATTTAGAAGAACATAAAGGCTTCATGCCCTGAAGGCTAATCTTAACAGGGATATTACTGTATACTATACTTTCTTCTGTTGTCAGAATTAAAAAGAGATATTTTTCTTCATATTCACTTCATATTTAATGAAAACACAGCTTATGTTAGATGCTTGTTGTCGTATAATCTTACATTTCTGAAAACATTTCCAAAAACACAAGGTTAAAGCTTATGGGCTTTATTTTATTTTCAGTTTTATTCAATGCATAGTTTGGAAACAGACTTCAGTTCTACAGTCGATTGGTCTGAGATGAGTTTATATCCTGAGAGGGAGGGGTTCCACCAGAGTTTGACCCAATGAGAGGCTGACCTAGGATCAGTCTGGTTCAGAAGGGTCTGTGCTGGTGTCAATGAAGGAGAACTTACCTTTTGATTCAGCAGATCCAGGTCCAGGATGGGCTCTTCTGGGCTGATACATCGTCTTGTGAAGGAGCTGTTTGGTCTCAGCCACAGATCACTGCACTCCTCACTGAACACACAGACCCCTGCTGGGTTTGTGGTAGGGGTCTAGTCCTGGGGCTGGACCAGTCACTGTCAGAGGGTGTTGTCTGCTTCAAAATGTATCCAACATCTACATTTCAAATCAGGCAAAACCCTCCATCAACAACTGGTCCAGCCCCAGGACTAGACCCCTACCTCAAACAGAGCAGGGGTCTGTGTGTTCAGTCAGTGAGGAGTGCAGTGATCTGTGGCTGAGACCAAACATTAACACCAACACAGACCCTTCACCTTCTGAACCAGACTGATACTACTTCAGCCTCTCATTGGGTCAAACTCTGGTTAAACCCCTCTAAACGCCTATAAATTCATCTCAGACCAGTCGACTGGACAAAGTCCCTTCAGTTGGTGGTGCACTCTGGTCTCACTGTGGTGCTTCAGGCTGTTCTTGTTTAAAGCAGCAGAACCACCAGTCCTACGGCCGCGATGACAGCGAAGGTAATAAGGAGGAGTCCAGTGAAGAAGCCAATATTTTGCAGAGTTTCCTTCCACTTCTTCCAGAAGCTGTCTGACTTGTCGCTCTTCTCTTTGGTGTCATCACCGGTGCAAGCCGCGCTCTCAGCCTCCTCCAAAAGCACTTTGACCAAAAACTCGGGAAGAATGGAAGCTTCCTCATCGTCATCGTCAGTGAGGTCGGCCGTTGTCATCGTGCCTCCGTCTTGGACTTTGTTTTTGCCCAGTTTGAAGCGCTTCCACACAGAAGCCTTCTTGTTTCTGGGCTCTTTCTCCTCTCGGCTTTTGCGGAACAGTTTCTTCCAACTAAACTTAGAGAAACGACTCGGTTGTTCCACTTCAGGCTGGGATCCCTGTGTCTCCTCCAGCAGCTCGTCAACGTAAACCGAGGGTAAAATCGGTAAATCCAAGTCTGAGCTCAAGGACTCGGCCCGGTCTGGAGTCGAGGATGGTCCGGCTGGAGTCACCTCAATCCTCGAGCTGGTCTCACACTCAGACTCCATTTTTGGAGCGAAGATCTTAACCTGATGAAAGACAAAGAGATAAATATGAATATCACATTGGAAATGATTTATGACAACAGTAAAGTTCACACAAAGTTGATGGAAAGTGTCAACATAAACATTTCCAGTAAAAGTACATCTCATTTTCTTCTAGATTCTACATAATCCAACTAAAGCATTACATTTTCTAAAATCACACAGGTTTTTTACTTCTCAACAAAATGGAAACACATTAGGTTTGCATTTTTGCCTCAATTTAATGATATATTTTGCACAAACTCCTCTCGTACCTGTTCCTCTGTCTCGACGGCATCTCCACAGGAAAAAGGGTGGGCTGGTGTTATCTTTCCCTTTTCCATAATAATCTCTGGGAGAGGAGAAGCCTCATCGTCGGTGAGGTCAGCGCTCTGAGACACAAACTGCGTCTCCTGAATCTGATCAGAGTCAGCTCTCATTTTTGCCGGCTCTTTCTTTCGGCCGATTCCAAACAGGCGTTTCCAGCTGAACTTAGTGGAACCACTCGGTTGCTCCACTTTAGTCTGGGATCCCTGTGTCTCCTCCAGCAGCTCGTCGACATAAACCGAGGGAAGAATCGGTAAATCCAACTCAGAGCTTGTGGACTCGGCCAGGTCTGGACTCCAGGATGGTCCGGCTGGAGTCACCTCAATCCTCGAGATGATCTCAACCTGATGACAGACAAACAGAGGAAAATGAATATCACATTAGAAATGATTTATGGCAACAGTTAAGTTCACAAAATCTCAACAAATTTTGATAAAAAGATATGTTTTTGAGTTTAAGTAAATTAGTAGTTTTTTCATGTACTCAGCAAAGGGCAAATAGAAAGAAATACTGCTACAAACTGTCCAGAAATGTGTTTTTATAAATTGTTAAAAAGCCCAGAGACAGTGCGTTTACATGAAAACAGACTATTCTGTTCCTCTGCTGAATTTTAGAAATGTATAAAAAGTTTATGGAAAGCAGCAACACAAACATTTCCACAAAAACTACATCTCATTTTCTTCTGGATTCTACAAAGTCCAACTAAAACATTGCATTTTCTAAAAAGTTGTTTACTTCTCAACAAAATGAAAAGCTCAAAATAATTCTACGTTTTGCACAAACTCAGCTCCTTTCGTACCTGTTCCTCCACCTCTTCAACAGCAAAAGGGTGGGCCTTTTCCAGAGTTTCCAAACGTGAAATCATCTTGTTTTCTTGAGTTTTGTTGAGCTTTGACTGTCTCTTTTCAAAAGTGTGTGTGTCTTTGACCAATGTCTCCAACAGAATGACCCTCAGTGGATCAGAATTTGTAAAATGAAATGGAACAGAATCATGTGACACGTCATGATGTTGGTCGCCGCGGTTACACGGTTTAAACATAAACACATTTACACATAAGTATAATCCCATTTTATTTGACTTTATGAAACAAATGATAATAGACCCAGTTGTTTACTGTTTTACACTGTTCTGGCTCCTCCTTTTATTTATATTTCATGTAAATTTGATCACAGTGATGACAAAAGCAAGTTAGAACTGCATCAAGAATTATTGGCCAAGATCTGCTGAGTACGGCTGATATTTAAATCTCCCGCATTTTAAAGTTAGGGCAGAAAATGACCCCAAAATGACCTTCACATCCAGCAAATGCACTTTTTGTTCCTTTTGCTTCAGAAAAAGATTTCAGAGCATTAAAAGTAGAACTAGTTGCTTCTGTAACAGCTCAGATCCTGAAGCTGTGAGGCTTTCAACTCTTTAAACTCAGCTGAGTCTCCTGTAGGATTCTCACAAAGCACTAGACACTTTCTGACGGTTTTGAACTATGTATTGTTTTTAATTTGGGTCTCTTTTTATGCTTTCTTCCTATTTAATGATATTTACATTGACACATGACATGTATTTATTCATTGATGCACTTAATGCAGATGTGTGTAATTGTTTGTATTGTCTCCCTTTTTTCTTTTTCAATTTTTTCTGAGCAATCACCAAGACAAACTCCAGTCAATGCTCTCGTTGAAATGGCAATAAACTATTGAATTTTGAAACTTGAATCTTGATTTGAATGATGGTGGCCTCACAGTTGAGATTTGAAGTGAACAGCTCGCCTCGCATTGTCTCCATTTTTAGAGTTTCACCCGGTTATGACCTTCATTTTGTGACTTTCTGTTTCTGTTCAGGGGCTTTATTTAGTTTAGTTTTTGCACCACAGCACAAACATTATAGGTTTCTTTAACATTAGTTATATTTCCTGTTTTATTGTCAATAAACCAACAAAAATGTGCAACTCAAATATAAATAGACACTGGATGCTATGCTCAAGCAACGGTGGAAGGAATACTTCGAGGATCTCCTCAATCCCACCTCCACGTCTTCCTCTGAGGAAGCAGAGGCTGAGGACTCAGAGGTGGACTCGTCCACCACCCAAGCTGAAGTCACCGAGGTAGTTAAAAAGCTTCCCGGTGGCAAGGCGCCGGGGGTGGATGAGATCCGCCCTGAGTTCCTCAAGTCTCTGGATGTTGTAGGGCTGTCTTGGCTGACACGCCTCTGCAACATCGCGTGGAGGTTGGGGACAGTACCTCTGGACTCAGACCGGGGTGGTGGTCCCTCTTTTTAAGAAGGGGGACCGGAGGGAGTGTTCCAACTACAGGGGGATCACACTCCTCAGTCTCCCCGGGACAGTCTATGCCAGGAACTGGAGAATCCGGCCGATAGTTGAACCTCGGATTCAGGAGGAACAATGCGGTTTTCGTCCTGGTCGTGGACTGGACCAGCTCTACACCCTCCAGGGGCTGGAGGGTTCATGGGAGTTTGCCCAACCAGTCCACATGTGTTGTGTGGATCTGGAGAAGGCATTCGACCGTGTCCCTCGCGGCATCCTGTGGGGGGTGCTCTGGGAGTAGGGGGTCCGGGGCCCTCTGCTGAGGGCTGTCCGGTCCCTGTACGACCGGAGCAGGAGCTTGGTTCTGTGCCGGCAGTAAGTCAGACCTGTTCCCGGTGCATGTTGGACTCCGCCAGGGCTGCCCTATGTCACCGGTCCTGTTCATCATTTTTATGGACAGGATTTCTAGGCGCATTCAGGGGCCGGAGGGGGTCCGGTTTGGGGACCACGGGATCTCATCTCTGCTTTTTGCAGATGATGTGGTCCTGTTGGCTCCATCAGACCAGGACCTTCAGCTGCACTGGGACGGTTTGCAGCTGAGTGTGAAGCGGCCGGGATGAGAATCAGCACCTCCAAGTCCGAGGCCATGGTTCTCAGCCGGAAAAGGGTGGCTTGCCCCCTTCAGGTCGGTGGAGAGGTCCTGCCTCAAGTGGAGGAGTTCAAGTATCTTGGGGTCTTGTTCACGAGTGAGGGAAGGATGGAGGGAGATTGACAGACGGATCGGTGCAGCTTCTGCAGTCATGCGGTCGTTGTACTGGTGAAGAAGGAGCTGAGCTGTAAGGCAAGGCTCTCGATTTACCGGTCAATCTACGTTCCTACTCTCACCTATGGTCATGAGCTCTGGGTCATGACCGAAAGGACAAGATCCCGGATACAAGCGGCCGAAATGAGTTTGCTCCGCAGGGTGGCTGGACGCTCCCTTAGAGATAGGGTGAGGAGTTCAGTCACTCGGGAGGAGCTCAGAGTAGAGCCGCTGCTCATCCACATCGAGAGGAGCCAGCTGAGGTGGCTCGGGCATCTGTTCAGAGCCTCCTGGACGCCTTCCTGGGGAGGTGTTCTGGGCATGTCTCACTAGGAGGAGGCCCCGGGGCAGACCTAAGACACGCTGGAGGGACTATGTCTCTCGGCTGGTCTGGGAACGCCTCGGTATTCCCCCAGAGGAGCTGGAGGAAGTGTCTGGGGAGAGGGGAGTCTGGGCTTCTCTGCTCAGACTGCTGCCCCCACAACCCGGCCCCGAAAATATATATATATATATATATATATATATATATACACACACACTACACAGTCATTTATTTTAAGTTATTAAATTGATGCAAAGTGAATTTATACATTTAGATTATAATGCAATGAAAGTGAAATCTTTAATCTCCATTGTTTGGCAGCATATTTAAATCAAATATATTCCAGACTGTATTGCTTTGAATGAGGAGAGCATTAATAAATGTAGAAGTGAATAAACATTAATGGAACACTAATGTTTTTGGGATGTATACCCTCTAAAAATGACTTCTGCAGACTTTTGATTGAGACAAATAACCATAAATAATACAAGATTAATTTCATTATTTTAATATAATATACACATTTTCCATCTTTATATTTTAGGGTAAAAGCATAGATTGTATATATTAAGGGTAAGACACAAGGATTTTTATTAAGCATTTTATTATTTATTTATTTTATGCAAGAATTATTAGGTTTTGTCTCAACAATTGGTCAGGTTTAAAAACACATAAAACACATAGATTATGTTGTTTTACGTTTTGCGTGGCTCTGTTTTTCGTGCTTCACTACGACAGATGTCTCCTGTGAAGCTGACCGTTTCCTGATGAGCGTCATATTGATTTAAATCATGTCTTAAACAGTGAATTTAAGGTTTGTTTTATTATTTCTATATTAATAATAACATGTCTCTATAGGCTCTATTGGTGATTGGCCAAAGATTTTAGATTGAGATTAGATTCAGATTCTTATTCATAGATAAAGATGGATAATATGGAGGTTTACACTGAAAACCTTCCATCAAACTTCAACAGGTTCTACAAAGACATAAAGATCACATGTTTTATTTAATATGTCATTAATTTAGAAGAACATAAAGGCTTCATGCCCTGAAGGCTAATCTTAACAGGTATATTACTGTATACTATACTTTCTTCTGTTGTCAGAATTAAAAAGAGATATTTTTCTTCATATTCACTTCATATTTAATGAAAACACAGCTTATGTTAGATGCTTGTTGTCGTATAATCTTACATTTCTGAAAACATTTCCAAAAACACAAGGTTAAAGCTTATGGGCTTTATTTTATTTTCAGTTTTATTCAATGCATAGTTTGGAAACAGACTTCAGTTCTACAGTCGATTGGTCTGAGATGAGTTTATATCCTGAGAGGGAGGGGTTCCACCAGAGTTTGACCCAATGAGAGGCTGACCTAGGATCAGTCTGGTTCAGAAGGGTCTGTGCTGGTGTCAATGAGGGAGAACTTACCTTTTGATTCAGCAGATCCAGGTCCAGGATGGGCTCTTCTGGGCTGATACATCGTCTTGTGAAGGAGCTGTTTGGTCTCAGCCACAGATCACTGCACTCCTCACTGAACACACAGACCCCTGCTGGGTTTGTGGTAGGGGTCTAGTCCTGGGGCTGGACCAGTCACTGTCAGAGGGTGTTGTCTGCTTCAAAATGTATCCAACATCTACATTTCAAATCAGGCAAAACCCTCCATCAACAACTGGTCCAGCCCCAGGACTAGACCCCTACCTCAAACAGAGCAGGGGTCTGTGTGTTCAGTCAGTGAGGAGTGCAGTGATCTGTGGCTGAGACCAAACATTAACACCAACACAGACCCTTCACCTTCTGAACCAGACTGATACTACTTCAGCCTCTCATTGGGTCAAACTCTGGTTAAACCCCTCTAAACGCCTATAAATTCATCTCAGACCAGTCGACTGGACAAAGTCCCTTCAGTTGGTGGTGCACTCTGGTCTCACTGTGGTGCTTCAGGCTGTTCTTGTTTAAAGCAGCAGAACCACCAGTCCTACGGCCGCGATGACAGCGAAGGTAATAAGGAGGAGTCCAGTGAAGAAGCCAATATTTTGCAGAGTTTCCTTCCACTTCTCCCAGAAGCTGTCTGACTTGTCGCTCTTCTCTTTGGTGTCATCACCGGTGCAAGCCGCGCTCTCAGCCTCCTCCAAAAGCACTTTGACCAAAAACTCGGGAAGAATGGAAGCTTCCTCATCGTCATCGTCAGTGAGGTCGGCTGTTGTCATCGTGCCTCCGTCTTGGACTTTGTTTTTGCCCAGTTTGAAGCGCTTCCACACAGAAGCCTTCTTGTTTCCGGGCTCTTTCTCCTCTCGGCTTTTGCGGAACAGTTTCTTCCAAGTAAACTTAGAGAAACCACTCGGTTGTTCCACTTCAGGCTGGGATCCCTGTGTCTCCTCCAGCAGCTCGTCGACGTAAACCGAGGGTAAAATCGGTAAATCCAAGTCTGAGCTCAAGGACTCGGCCCGGTCTGGAGTCGAGGATGGTCCGGCTGGAGTCACCTCAATCCTCGAGCTGGTCTCACACTCAGACTCCATTTTTGTAGCGAAGATCTTAACCTGATGAAAGACAAAGAGATAAATATGAATATCACATTGGAAATGATTTATGACAACAGTAAAGTTCACTCAAAGTTGATGGAAAGTGTCAACATAAACATTTCCAGTAAAAGTACATCTCATTTTCTTCTAGATTCTACATAATCCAACTAAAGCATTACATTTTCTAAAATCACACAGGTTTTTTACTTCTCAACAAAATGGAAACACATTAGGTTTACATTTTTGCCTCAATTTAATGATATATTTTGCACAAACTCAACTCCTCTCGTACCTGTTCCTCTGTCTCGGCGGCATCTCCACAGGAAAAAGGGTGGGCTGGTGTTATCTTTCCCTGTTCCATAATAATCTCTGGGAGAGGAGAAGCCTCATCGTCGGTGAGGTCAGCGCTCTGAGACACAAACTGCGTCTCCTGAATCTGATCAGAGTCAGCTCTCATTTTTGCCGGCTCTTTCTTTCGGCCGATTCCAAACAGGCGTTTCCAGCTGAACTTAGTGGAACCACTCGGTTGCTCCACTTTAGTCTGGGATCCCTGTGTCTCCTCCAGCAGCTCGTCGACATAAACCGAGGGAAGAATCGGTAAATCCAACTCAGAGCTTGTGGACTCGGCCAGGTCTGGACTCCAGAATGGTCCGGCTGGAGTCACCTCAATCCTCGAGATGATCTCAACCTGATGAAAGACAAACAGAGGAAAATGAATATCACATTAGAAATGATTTATGGCAACAGTTAAGTTCACAAAATCTCAACAAATTTTGATAAAAAGATATGTTTCTGAGTTTAAGTAAATTACTAGTTTCTTCATGTACTCAGCAAAGGGCAAAAGGAAAGAAATACTGCTACAAACTGTCCAGAAATGTGTTTTTATAAATTGTTAAAAAGCCCAGAGACAGTACGTTTACATGAAAACAGACTATTCTGTTCCTCTGCTGAATTTTAGAAATGTATAAAAAGTTTATGGAAAGCAGCAACACAAACATTTCCACAAAAACTACATCTCATTTTCTTCTGGATTCTACAAAGTCCAACCAAAACATTGCATTTTCTAAAAAGTTGTTTACTTCTGAACAAAATGAAAAGCTCAAAATAATTCTACGTTTTGCACAAACTCAGCTCCTTTCGTACCTGTTCCTCCACCTCTTCAACAGCAAAAGGGTGGGCCTTTTCCAGAGTTTCCAAACGTGAAATCATCTTGTTTTCTTGAGTTTCGTTGAGCTTTGACTGTCTCGTTTCAAAAGTGTGTGTGTCTTTGACCAATGTCTCCAACAGAATGACCCTCAGTGGATCAGAATTTGTAAAAGAAAATGGAACAGAATCATGTGACACGTCATGATGTTGGTCGCCGCGGTTACACGGTTTAAACATAAACACATTTACACATAAGTATAATCCCATTTTATTTGACTTTTTGAAACAAATGATAATAGACCCAGTTGTTTACTGTTTTACACTGTTCTGGCTCCTCCTTTTATTTATATTTCATGTAAATTTGATCACAGTGATGACAAAAGCAAGTTAGAACTGCATCAAGAATTATTGGCCAAGATCTGCTGAGTACGGCTGATATTTAAATCTCCCGCATTTTAAAGTTAGGGCAGAAAATGACCCCAAAATGACCTTCACATCCAGCAAATGCACTTTTTGTTCCTTTTGCTTCAGAAAAAGATTTCAGAGCATTAAAAGTAGAACTAGTTGCTTCTGTAACAGCTCAGATCCTGAAGCTGTGAGGCTTTCAACTCTTTAAACTCAGCTGAGTCTCCTGTAGGATTCTCACAAAGCACTAGACACTTTCTGACGGTTTTGAACTATGTATTGTTTTCAATTTGGGTCTCTTTTTATGCTTTCTTCCTATTTAATGATATTTACATTGACACATGACATGTATTTATTCATTGATGCTCTTAATGCAGATGTGTGTAATTGTTTGTGTTGTCTCCCTTTTTTCTTTTTCAATTTTTTCTGAGCAATCACCAAGACAAACTCCAGTCAATGCTCTCGATGAAATGGCAATAAACTATTGAATTTTGAAACTTGAATCTTGATTTGAATGATGGTGGCCTCACAGTTGAGATTTGAAGTGAACAGCTCGCCTAGCATTGTCTCCATTTTTAGAGTTTCACCCGGTTATGACCTTCATTTTGTGACTTTCTGTTTCTGTTCAGGGGCTTTATTTAGTTTAGTTTTTGCACCACAGCACAAACATTATAGGTTTCTTTAACAGTAGTTATATTTCCTGTTTTATTGTCAATAAACCAACAAAACTGTGCAGCTCAAATGTAAATAGACGCTCGATGAAATTATAAAAAAAAGGATCTTTTAGCAACACTCTGAAGCCTTGGTGTGGATCTACATCTAATACTAATCATATTTTATCAAACATACTTATTTCCACAGAGGACGCCATATTTACAGTTTACAGTTAGTGTCAAATGAAACTGAATTTACTTTTTCTATTCAAAAACTTTGTATATTTTTGAGACATTCGAGCACATTTTGTACTGGGATAAGCCCAAAGGATAAAATGAATCACTGATTGAACATGTGACACTTCTTTTAAACTTTGAGCTTCAGTTAAAGTGCATTTCCCGCTTTAGTTTAATGTATTTTATCCTTTTCTACAGTTATAACTTCACCCAATCAGTCCTGACGTGTAAAAAGAGGGTTATATTTTCAAACCAGAGCGTGATATACTGTACTGGCGTCGCATTGTTTCATTATAAACACATATGGAGATATTTTTATCCAGCTCGATCCCACTGACAGAGCGTTGATAATGTTGTCTTTATACCACAGTAAGATTCCCATTGAAGTGAGCAGGAGAGGGCAACCAAGAGTCACCTGCAGCCCATCAAAGAGTCGACGAGGCTGGGGGTTGTGTGCGTAAAAACCAAGCAGTGTGACTAATACAGTTGAGGTTGGGATTAACTTTTCCACTCTGAATATCATTGGCTTTAAACCTCCTGACACAATACACTCTCTCACACACACCGTATGCAAATAGCAGACTTCTAAAATAGCAAATGTTTACCAAGATGAAAGGTTTGGCTTATTTCCTGCTCTTCTCTAAGAGGATCCGAGCCAAACTGACTGACTGCCAACAATCTGTGAGTGTGAATGTGAGCATGAATGAAAACTGGCCGTTTTTCTACCTTTTCTCACTTCTTTGGCAGGTCTTCAAACACGAGTGCGTAATGTAGGTCTGTGTCATTGGCATTGTTTACTCTTGTTAATGAACTGTACTTCAACAATCACAATTTAAATTCACAATGGGCCTACTTTTGTGTTTTCATACCTTCAATAGACCCTTTTATGCTCACTTTTGGATGATATCGCTGTCTTTCTTACGTCTCATTTTATTATTTTGTACTCAAACGTTGAAGAATTTAATTTAATTTAATTTAATTTAATTTATTATTTAATTTTTTTATTTTTATTTTATTTTTTATTTTATTTTATTTATTATTTCCACATACTTACACTTTGATTTTAATTTGTAGATAATAAATGATAAATTATTTGATGAAACAAGATTTAAAGATGAACAACTGTGCATTGCTATGGTAGCCTCGGAGGGACATGCTGTAGTAATAGGTCAGATGCTGATTTCACTTTGAAAGTAAAATTAATAGAGTTCATGAATGCTGCAAAGCTTTATGCAAGAACATGTGCTGTTGAAGATAAATGCGTGTGCTTCTCCTTCAGCTGTGCTCAGTTTGTTCACTCAGAGCGACTTTTACAACATTTATTATGTTTTATGGAGCTTTAATCACTGTATTTTTCAAGCAAATTGTGTGTAAAGTATTGAGTTATTGATAATATATTAAATGTACCTCTATTGACTTACACAGAACAGTATTTAAATCGAGTTTTGCAAGTTCTATTTCTTCTTGTGAATTTATATTAGGGGTTAGTCACATGATGATTGTGATTAAATATGGTCACCTGTCATTAGGAAGCTCTTCAAAATGAAATAAAAAATGAATGAGAGCTCTTCTTTCTTATTGTATTACATGAACATTGCATCACGTTCGACAGAAGCATTAAAATGAAAAGGAAACACCTCCCGATCAGCAGAGAGACGACCTCAGATCTGAAATGGTTCTAGAAATGTCTATAAAACATGTTAAATTATATATAAATAATGTGTTAAAAAAGGTAATTTCTTGTTTTGTTTGTTTTTTTGCTGTTTTTAGGGCAGAATTATAGCTGGATATCATCATTTGAGCCTCTCTTGAGTGAAAATGGAAATGCATATCCAAGAATATGGTGCACTGAGCAAACAAGGTCCCTGTTTAAAAGGTCAGTAAAAAACATGAAGACAGTAAAGCATCCACAAAAACAAACGACAATTGTGTGACTGTGGCTTTAACAAAGAACAAAATCCATTCAGTTGCTTTAAAGAATAAATTATAATAGAACGTTTGAAATAGAACTTGCAAAATACATGTGCTAAAACTTTTTATTAATATTTTGTTACTGGTTTTTAGCAACTATTAGCGAATAATTATATAAATAATTAAACAATAACTTAAACTTGTGGAGTGTACAGTCCTGAAACTCAACAAAACTCTTTCTTTGAGACAATTTAAAGCCATGTTTACTTCTTAAAACACAGGTTGAATGCCTTTATTCTCGACAAATCTAACTCTAAACCTGTTGAAGCGCTTCTACAGCAGCTGTTGTGTAGTTTCCACATTGTTCCGGCTGTAATCCCGCGCTCCTCGCTGCAGACCCTCCCCCTGACGCTCTGCCAGTCTCCTCTCGAGCCCCTCTTTATCTCCTCTCAACGCCTCTTCACACGTTTCCTTTCCCCCGACGTCGCCCCGGTCTCGGCAGGTAAAATGAACGGGACGGAGGTGAAGGGAAAGAGCAATGGCGTAATAAAATCAAAGCGGGCTCATTACCGAGGGTCTCCTGAAGGGGCCGGGGAGGTGTGTTTGCTTCAACGAGCCGTCCGTTGCCCTCTGAGTGTGATGTATTGCGCTCAATTAGGACAAACAGCGAGCGTTTGCCGCTGTCCCATTTTGCTCCACGGATGTGTCCTATTTGTTTTCCAGCAATTTTCCGTTTTATTTTCCGACTGTCTGCAGAACGGGGCCAACAATGTACAGATAAAAACTGAAGATTGATATTTGTCAAGGGTGTAATACATGAACGGTACAGAAAAGGATAAATACAAGTCATCAGCAGCAAAAGGCCACTTGGCATTTATTCAGAATCCTTTATTTTTTTGTTACGTTTTGTTTAGAACAGGAGTGTCCAAACTTTTTACAGATGAGAGGAATATTTACAAGGGTCTATTCTCTTCTGAGTCTATTCTTATTCCACAGATACAGGTTTTAAACAGATCTGAACATGTTTTAGATGGATTTAAACAGGTTTTTGGTAGTTTTAGACATGTTTTAGTTTAGATTTAAATATGTTTAGGTGGATTTGAGTAGGTTTTAGTTGGATTTGAACAGGTTTTAGATGGATTTGAGCATGTTTTAGTTGGATTAAAACAGGTTTTAGTTGTATTTGAACAGGTTTTAGTTGGATTTGAACAGGTTTTAGAAAGATTTGAGCATCTTTTAGTTGGATTTAAACAGGTTTTAGTTGGGTAAATATAGGTTTTAGTTGGGTTAATACAGGTTTTAGTTGGATCTGAACAGGTTTTAGATGGATTTGAACATGTTTTAGTTGGATTTGAACAGGTTTTAGTTGGATTTAAACCTGTATATTAATGCTGTGTGACCCTGCTGCTGCTCTTAGGGCCATAAACAACAATTTTTATCAATGAAGCTAAGGGCCGCATAAAATCTCACTTTGTGCCATGTTTGGCCCCCGGGCTGGACTTTGGACATGCCTGATTTAGACTAATACAAAAAAGATAGCAGAAATATAATAAATAAATATCAAAATAAATAAAAAAACCTGTAAAAAAAATAAACAAGCATTTAAAAAATATTATAAAGAAATAAAGAAAACCAATCACTTTGAAAAAAAAACTATATAATAAAGAAATTTACATACAGTATATATATAAATTTACATGGTTATGATGTGTAAATAGTGTGAAATGACTGTGTGTATGATACAATACAGAACATTATGTAGAGTATTATGTATATTTCACATTTGCAAAGACACTTATCAAAAAGAATGGTTAAATGTTTCTCCCTCTCACTTATATTCCCAAATTTTCCTCCTTTATTTCACAGTGATGAGCACTAAAAATGGACCAGGACCTACAAATAGATGTATTCAAAATAATTCACCTGGAAATCTTACCTTTATTACATCTTTAAAAACATGCACAGCAGTGTTTGTTTTAATGCAGTGTTTTAATGCGTCAGAAGAAGAACGAACGGAGAAATATAAATATCCTAAGGTCCTTTAAAAGCCGGCCTCACAGCAAGAGTTAAAGTCTGATTGGGTTGTGCGTCTGAAAGCTCCTTCTGAGTTACTCGTGATGATGCTGGCGATCTGACTGACTGCGTAATGATCGACGAGGCCCAGACAGAGCTGTGTGCTAGACTCAGACGAGAGCGCTGCCAATCTACGCCTCTCACATCGGCCGAGGTGATAAATGGACCCTTCTCGACTCTTCAGCGGCGGTATTACAGCAGGAGAAAGGCTGTAGGCTCACTCATAGAAAACAGGACAAACTATAATGCTCACAGACACTGCAGCAGGCTGATGATCACATCCTTTCACAATAAAAGACTGAAGAACAACTCATATATCGATTACTGTAGACTCTAGAGCTGTATTTAATATGATTTTAATGATAACAACTCCTAATATTACAACTTTCTTTTGTTGAGTCAGGTTATGATCCTATATGAAGCAGAAAAAAGTGTTTGTGTTTTAATTTGTGGACTGCTGACATCAGGAAGGACAAGTTATGAGCTAAGTACATGACATTTTAAATACGTTGGACTTATTTGTGGGGCCAGAACTTGCAGGATTTGCTCTGTACTAAATGCTACTTCAACCTAATCCAGATATGTCTTTTCTATCCACTTCCTTATTTCCTACAAATTTCCTTTTCATCACAGTATGGATCAGTTACCCCTGGTTTCTCTCTGGAGCAAAAAGGACCAATACACCGACAAAAAAGTAAACTAATACTACTACAGACTGCAATAAGGAAAAGATATGCACCATTTTTTGTATGAAACAGAACACTGAAGCACTCAAAAAAGTTAAATTAATTGAAAACCCATTGTTAAAGCATGACTATTTATGCTTACATTCTGTTCAGGATCTGTTGTTTTTATTTTCGTATGAATTTTTAATCTTGTTCACAACACCTACCACTTGTTTATGTGTCTGCCCACTTTTGACGTGTTTAAAAGGTGTATATTTCTGGGATACTGTGTTTGTCCTGAGGATTTTTAACCATTTAACTTTTCAGAGTGCTTTAATGTCCTGTTCTTTAGAGAGATTTTTTGTATTCATAGTTTCGTTGCATGAAATCCAACATGCACGATAGAAAATATTCATCTAACGAGACCTTTAAAAGCTGACTTATCTAAAAATCAAAATCCACAGACTCCAACATAAAAGAAGGCGTTAACTGCTGTTCACTTATAGGCCTTTAGATGTCAATATTTACATAAAAAACCCAACAAACCATTGAAACTTTCCCTTACTCACTCCTCCCGAAGCCCTCCGCCGCACGAGGTTAAACACAGCTTAAGACAATAGTGTGTTTTTAGGTCAGCGGTCCCGTTCGAATCACGGACAGACGCTTCTCTCACACAACACTGCTTTAACGATGTCGTATAATGGACGGCGCGGGCACACTTTCCGGCTTAAAGCGGGGCCTTTTAACTGCTTAGATTAAGCTCCTTTGTGGCACAGAAAGAGCAGTGTACTTTAGGAGCAAAAAAGGGAGGGAGACATTACGACGATACCCTGACAATAGCCCCACGCTTAACAGATTAGACACTCATACGGTTTTGAGACAATGTAAACCGAGTTAAGTCGAGGATTTTCACTTTCGGCCTCTAACCCGTCCCTTTCCGTTCGCTCTTGTACAATTATCCACTTGCTGTAAATGCGGAGATCTTTTCTAAATGCTTTCGAGCTCGCGCTATTTGGAACAACAAGCCGAGCTAAATTCACCGCAGGGATCGTGGATGTAAATGTCACAGCTTTTTCTTATGGGGATTCAGCGATTTTTGTTTCAGTAAACGACACAAAACAGACAAGCGGCGTCTTTGTTTTAGCCCCCCAGTGTGCTGACGGGGCTCGAATGTAAAAGCGAGGATAAGGGGAATGAAAGTCGGCAGCGAGATGATGAGTCGACATGTTTTTAAGTCACTTATTGTGCTTTAAAGACGCTAAAGCTAAAGCCTGATGTGAATGTAGGAATCCCCTGTTTCTGCTCGTTTTGTTAAAGCGAGGATTAATGAATCAATGAATGAGACGTGACCTTATTCACTCTTGACTCTGAATCGTTCACTTTGTAAATGATAGAGAACTGGATTTTAACAGGGAGAAAGTGAGTTTGTATTTTAAAATGAGTGTTTGCTGTAACATTAGTTGATTAGATTAAAGTATTTGTGCAAAACTGTGGGATTATTTTGAGTTAAAGCATCAGCTGCATTGTGTTTATTGACTTGAAAACATGAGCAGAATATCAAACCATGAACTTAAACATTATTGTAGCCTGCTCAGAGTATTGACGTTGATATTCAGTCTTTGTTAATAAGAGTTTTTTGACTTTGTTTTATCGAGTAACTGGATCAGAGAGAAGTGAAGACGCACCTGAAGCACTTCCAGGAGATTTAATGTTGAGAAATACGACTCGTTTATGTGGTGAGACAAATGTACAGTTGTTTGAAAATGACTGAGACACAAAGACAGTAGATTATGTCCATATTTAAGAAGAAATGTCACTCTGTTTCATCTGAGTCATGGATAAATCAGGACTAAACTCAACATTAGAGAGAAAGAAGCTGAAATGTTTCTACAAGATTTTGTTGTACACAATAAAACAACAACAATCAAGATGGCGGCGCGCACTAGTGCAACTTTGTCTTTTGCACTTAATGCTGCTATTTCATTATCTATCAGGGCTGCTAAATGTTGTGCACTTTATTCATGTTTTATGTTATATTTCTTTCTACCAACACCTGAGTACAGTATTTTGTTTTCTTTGAGTACCCGGTGAAAAGACAATAAAAAGAATCCAAACAACAACAAAACAAAAAACAAACTTGAATCAAATGCCTTTGGCTCCAACAAAACGACAGTCACTGACCTGTGCTTAAAGGACGTCATACACATTGCTTCCTCTCAGTTTATTTATATTTAAACAAAAGAGGATGGCAGTGAGTGCATTGAAAAGCAGCGCTCGTTTCATATTTAAAGACAGTAGACGATGTGTGACACTGTTCACCTGAGTCATGGTGATGTGGACAAACAGAAAACAATTTCACAGTTTTACTCATGAAGTGTTCATTCATTCTTTTAATTCTTAAATGTGTGATTATAGCGTAACATAGACATAACATTTCAACACTTTGTAAAGTCGTATTATATTGCTCTATCGATTTTGACTTGACTTTGACTTGTCATCTCCAACCTGCTCTTGTACCAACTCATTAATCCCAATAATCCAAACCACAGAAGTCTGACTTGGGTTAAGTTTAAATGGATCTTTGATTCAGGGTAATTCAGGGTAATTCCTGTGGAGTTTTTGGCTTATTTTTGTGTGGACAGCTCTTGTATTTTTAGTGTTTCTTAGTTTTTTTTGAAGCAATGTCCTTTTAACATCATCTTGTCCATGTTTTATCATCATATCTGTTCCTTCCCATTGTTGGTTTCATCTTTCTTTTGTTTTGTTTCTCATTAGACTTTTGTTTGTCCAATATTTGAATGATTTAAAAACCAAAACGTTAGATAAATGCTTCATCTTTTCTTCAAACTGCACTGCCTTAACGTGGGCTGTTTTTTGATTGTCTCACATCTCGTCCTGATCTTGTGGGAAACGCTGATGTTCATATTGTTGCTCAGATGGCGACACAATGTGCTGTGAGTAAAACCGGACATATTTTCACTGTAAACTGCGCCAGGCTGTTGGGAAGGAGCCACACACGATCATTTTCAGTGAAAATACAAAAACAAGGCCAGTGCAGTGGAGACCGTCTCCCTTTAGACCTGGGCCTTTAAACATCACACTCGGGACGACTGCCACCATTAATTAGCGTCGTCGCAAAAAGAAAAGAGAAAGCGGGGAGTTTTCTCACTTTTTTTCTGCGCGGCTTGAGCAGAAATGTCACAGCAAATTAGAAAATACACAGCCAACGTTGTTTCATATTTTGGCCTAAAAGCGTTTGGAAACCATCTTTTAAGCACTCACTGTATTTGGCAACAAAATTTAGTCTGACATGTTCTCATTCCCAGGATTTAATAGATAACAATAACTAGTCCTTTTGTTAACAATTAAGGCTGATAAAGTCTGTTAAGTATATTTTTGTGGAAATGTAGTGGCTTTGGTGATAATATTTGGGAAACAAAGACTCCAGTTAGTGAATGATTGTAAAGAAGTATCTTGTTTTAATAATTAAGGCAGAACAATCCCTCAGTATTATGCTTTTGTAGAACAGAGTTAACATTTTTTTCAGATATTGTGTACCATATTTTACAAAAAATGGCTAAAAAAGTGCTTTCTCAATGGGTCATATTTCATTTGTAGATGTGCAATGGCGGAGATTTAAACTGTAAAATCATAAAATCAAGAGTCTTTCTATGAAAAATAAATCAAAAATTAAGAATATGGTGCACATACTTTGAGAAATATGAAGTTCAATAAAAGTTGTAGTGTTTATGCTACTCAAACGATATCATTCAAAGTGTTTTATCTCATTAGAACCAGCTACTGATCTGCATTTTTACTGTGATAATTCCATTCACGCTTAATTATTTATTATACTTCAATTTAGATAAAATAAATAAAATAAAATGTGAATGCACACAACTGGCAATTAACAAGAAAGAGATGTTTTTAATGAGATGAGACAGATGTCAAATGTCAGTCTGTGGGATGTTTGTAAATGAACAAATAAGCTCCATTTATAGTTATAGTTATAGTTTATAGCCTTATATTACATCAAATTCAACATTTCCCTCTAAATTACTGGAACACATCAAATATTTCCGATCGTAAGAGGATTTGAGAGCTTTTTACGAGGGCACAGACCGTTTTAAACAACTGTCGTTAAGGATTTAAGACACTGGACCTGCATCATGACTTATGTTTATGTACAGAAGGGATTTAAAGAGAGAAAGGCATTATACCATTAGCGGCCTGACCTTTGAGAGGCTTTAATGTGGGACAATGGTCTGTAACAGGGATCACTGCAGCTTATGAAACCTTATTTAAATGTGACAGGTCGACCACCGGCTTTTCCTACATTTTTATTTTAATGCTAAAGTTCTTGCTCTAAAACAATCTTGTGAAATATTGCTATAAATAAAGGAACCGTGCACCGTGTGGGTGTTAAATAAATGTAACAGAAACACAACTCCTGAACTGAAAGATTGTTATTGATTTGTAAGTTTGCAGCTTGTTATTTGTCATGTATTCAGCTGATGCAAGGCTGAGGATGAATGGTTGTACACATTATACCAGCCAAAAATCTAAAGGAGGTGAATGTACAAATGGGTTATTTCTTGTTTCTTGGTAAATATTAAATAGCTCCTACACTCCAGCCTCTGAATTATTTGAAGAAGACATAGAGCAGGACAACAAGTGCACAAAATTTATTATTTATTTTGTAAAGGTTTGGTATCTAATAGTTTTCTTTATTTCAAGTGTCATGTTTAATTCCATTCAACAATAATTGGGTTATTTTTTGATAGCTTTGTTTATTTTTAGTGTCCCTTCAATACATCGTGTTATTCCTGACCCCTGCCAATTACCACAAGAATTTATTTATTTATTTTTTTTATGGACTTCCATAATGTCTGGATTTATTTATTTATTTATTTATTTTAAGAATTTTTGACATTATTGACTTTAGGTTTTCTTTAGACGACCCAAACAAAATCTTATGAGACCAACCTTTAACTCCTAACACAACTCATTCATTTGGATGGGACTAGCCCCCTCTTGCTGATATTAAATTGGCTTATTTTTATTTAAATTTAATTGCAAATAAGCGACGATAATATCTGACATGAGTCTGTTTATTTTGAAGTTTTCCCTTTTTCTTTAGAGTCAAAGGAGATGGGGTGTTTTCTGTATGAGTATTGCTGTAACATTTGATTCTCAATAAAACTGAACTTAATTAATTCCACTTTCATGCAGTAAACTAGTTGTTTAATCCCTACATAAACAATTTAAGATACAAAATGCACTCATAGATCTACAGCTACATTTGTTTTTCACACTTAATATTAACCTTCTCCTGTTTCTCTTTGTCACATTTTTGCTTTCTTTCCCCACACTCTTCACAAACCTGACAAGCAGAAGTCTAACAATTACCTTTTTCCACCAGAGTACATTTGATTATCTGAGATTCTGAAGGTGAGCTTGTGTTTCAGACCGACATCGCTCACACACAGCGGGCGCCGCTCCAAACACACATCAAAATTCATTCCTTCAGCGCTCATTTGAGAAGTATTTTTCCTCATCTAAACCCAGTTATGATGAACACAGCGGGGCCTGCTTCTGATTGTCTCTCGCTCCGATCGCTGCCGTTCGTACAAAGTTAGAGGATTTGACGATTTATGCAAAGCAGCTCAACAGATGAAATGGATCTTGGTGGGTGGCAAGGTGAAAATGAAGGAAGGGGAAAAAACAAATCAGTGATCTCAAATAACTGTGGCTTCTTTTGTTAAAAAAGACACAGAGACATAACTCCAAAAATATAGATATTTGATAACACTATACAGAAAATAATAACCAAACAAATCAAATATCTAAACAGGGAAAACATGAATTTATGTCTATGCTCTGCTATTTCTTCATTTCATTATGAGGACATAGGTTTATTGCAAACAATGTGGTGCTGTTGGTTTCTCTGAAAAAGAAAGTCTGGTTTATTTTGACACACTTTGTAGTCATACGGGACCAAAATCAGGGTTTAGAGAGACTGGCACGAAAATGCTTTAAAGATTTTCTTTTTTTTGTCCCTGTCTCAGACCCTGCTTCTCTTTTATTAAAAAAAAAACCAAACAACTAAAAATGAACAATTTTTCTTCCACAAAATACTAATCCATTTGACCAAACTGAAGTTTAGAGTTTAGCGTTAGCTTAGCTGTGACTTCAGCGTCAGGACGACAATTATCTCCTCCTCGTTAAACATTACGTGATTGAATTGACAGTATTTATCTGTGTTTTACGTTGTCTCCCTTTTCTCTGTTGATGCTTTTCTTTTTTCAGCTGTTTCTCTGTTAAAAGACATATTCAGCTGAAAATACACTTTATCTGCAGCTATTAAACTTCCTGGAACGTCATGTGACAAGTGTCGACCAATGGGAGCGCTCCTTTTTGGAGCATGTGATTGTACAAGGAGAAAAAGAGAGAGAAATAGAGTAAATAATATAAGTTTAAGATTAATTTACAGCAAATTTATGTATTCATCCCACTCATTGTTTAGTGATTTCATGTATTAAATGTGCATAAATAAACAATGTTCAATAAGAGACGAGAGAAGAAGAAGGGAGATAGAAAATTAGAGTTTTAAAAGTTATTATTATGACAGAGACAGTAGCATGCTCCTGATGAATGTAAACCACTTGCTTTACTTATTTAAAGGTTTGTCATTGACTTGTATATGTCTCGGGAATAAGAAAAGTCCACTCAACTGGAAACAATTTAATATATCAACTTCTTTGTCATTTGTTTTTTGTTTTTCTTACTTTAACATCTGTCCCTGTCACTCTCAAAGCTCATTTTAACAAAGCTGTCCATAATAACATTTCACAACAACAACTTTCAAACAACAGAGAAGCTCATCCCAGTAAACCTGCCCTGTAAACAAAACACTTTTCACTCCATAACTGAGCTTTCCGAGGCAGCAGAAAAAGGCTTTAAGTGTTTAAGCAGCAGGGTTTTGTCTTCCCTGAGGGGGGCACTTTGAACGGAGCGAACATGAATGGAGCGAGCTGATGTTCTCATTAAAATAATTGGGCGAGTGGTTCCCTCACTGCTCTGACGAGAGATTTACCTAAAGACCGGGAGATGAGACAGTCCCCAGTGTTTTTGTTCATTTATTTATTTATTTTCTTCAACGTGAGGTCCAAAACAGTACATAAATAAATAAATAAATAAATAAAATAGATCGCTTCGTTTTGTAAAATAAGTACAATTTAAGACTGATCCTTTCACTTTGAACGTCTTTTCAATCACTGAGACTGAATTGTATGAATGTTTCACCGTTTAATTTTCTTTTCCTTTCTCGATATATCCCTCATAAACATATTTTAGGAGGAAATCCACTTGTTAGTGCAGCACACAGACAGTACAAAGTGTTATTTTCCAAAGAAAGAAGGTTAATAAAAGGTTAAATTAAAATATAACAACAGACATTATTTATTGACTGTAACTTTTCAATTTGTCCACATTTATATTTTTTCTTTTGCTAAATATGCAAATGAATACTGTGTTCTGCTTCTAATCCAGTCTTTTCTTTCTATTCATCCATCTTCTGTTTATCTAGTCCCTCCAGTGTGTCTTCCTTCCAGCGGGACATGCCCAGAACACCTCCCCAGTAATCATCCACAACTGTAAACTTAGATCCAAATATTGTCTTCGGTCTCTCTATACATCCATCTTTTTTCTTCCAGATTTCCCTGTCCTCTCCCTCCAGCTCCTCCCAGAAAAACGTGCTGAAAACCTCATTCTTGAGCCACGCATTTATTTTAAAATGGTTTTAGTGATCTCTGTTTTATGTTTTTGGGGCTATGTGCCTCCGTAGGGTCTCCCAAGACAAACAAGTCCTAGGACAGACAAAAAAACAAAAAACAAACCTTTATGGTGAAGAACACTTTAGGTTTTTGCATCAATAATTTACATTTTCTGGAGTCAGGGCTGGGGTTCAGGGGTAAAAGAGGGGCATGTAGTGATTGAAACTTTACCCATGGGCTTGTCTTACGTCCAGCTGAAATGGGACACCACCAGCAGGACGGTTCAATAGGGACTGGTGCATTTGGGACAACATGTGGCAACAATGAGGTGTTTCTGTCCTGCTTCGGCTAAACATGAACTAAGTCTAAATAAGTCCTGCCCTTTGTTATCACTGCACGGACAGTTAAACTCAAATTAAAAAAACTAAACTATACAAACCTCCCACGAGTACCCCTTGCTGTTTTTGGTCGTCTAAAGGTCAGAGATTACTCAACCTTTTCCTAAAATATCGTGAATTTAATGATGAAGCTGGCAGATCTCTTGCAGTTAATTATCCCGCTGTCTTTCCTTATGAGCTGCTGAATTGAGAACTAAACTTTTCTCCACTCTCCAACCGTCTCCATCTCCCTCTCAGCTGGGTTCTTCTTGGCTCTGAAGTCTCCCTGTTCTCTCTGTTGTTTGCTCGGCTCCTCATTTCTCATCTTTTCTACTTCTCTCTTCCCGCTGCAGCCTTTTTGTCATATTTTTTGAGGGTTGCTTTTGTGCCATTTCAAAGATTCTTCTTTGAGGCTTGAAGCAGGAGGTCTTTGATTTCTCAGACTTTGCTCTTACTTCTTAGATTTGGACAGTGTTGCTTTCAGATGGAGTCCGTGAGGGGTAAGAGTTCAAAGTCATTTGCCAATTTCTAACAGTATTTTAAGCTTCAATGTGAGCAAAAAGCAACACTTAGTATTCTCCAAACAGTGCTGTGCTCTTGTGGAAACACCAGCAGGATTTATTGTTACGCCTTTCTCTCATGCAGCAACTTTTTAACTTTTTTAAATTCTATCTTCATTTTTGTTTTTATTTATTTGAGAAAACATTCTCGACCAGAAGGATGCAGGTGACAATTTTGGTAAAACAGAGTTACACTTTTGACATGAGAGCTCTTGATGAAGTCTTTTTGCTTCCACTAAAATCACAAGAATGTTTTAAAACTTTTTAGAGTAAATGTGTTGTGCTTCAAAAGTCCATATAGTAGCTGTAATGTATAGTGTTGGAAATGGCATAAAGTTTTCCCCAATTAAGAAAACATATACATGAAATATTTTCTGAATAAAATAATGCATTGGAGGCCTATCATCTATATTTGTATGTATTTTAGCACTTTTTTACCCTCTTAGTTAATAAAATGCCACATGACCTTTTCATTATAAGCCCTTCCTTTCACTGAATCCTATTTTCAAAGATAGCATTTTGTTTTTTGATCAACAAATCAAAACTGATTAACAGTATTATTGTTGTTTTGTGGCAGTAAAAAGACCACATCAAGATCACCTAAATTTCACCTAAATTTCTCCTAAAATGTCATTTATACACCTTTTTCTCAGCCTACAATATATTTAATCCGTTTGTGGAGCAATGCAATAAATAAATATTGACTTTTTTATCTGTCAATTGTAGGAAGCCATAAATTTAAAGCTAACCTGTGCTAAAATCCTCCTTTCCTCTGAAGTGTCAATAGTGTCAGCTCAGGTTCTGTGGCTCCGAGCCCACCTCTTCCCTCGTTTCCTTTCCTCTTCATCCCTCCTTCACTTCCCCCACCGCTTCCTCTCGAGGACCCTTGTAATTACACCGCGCAGACTCCAAAAGGGCTCGCAGGCGTCACGCAGAATCATCCCGTTTACGACGCACACATTTGAGAAACACGTGTGAAGTAACGAAGATGCACACGCCGCGATGTCTGCTAACGAGGGAAATGCATCAGCCGCTAACGAGGAGCAAAGCGCTGACAACACCTTGTAGTTTAATGATGTCTGCTAATCAGGAATGAAGGCAGACTCCTCGTTGTGTTCTAACGCGCGCTGACGCTCTTTATAGTTTTCTACGTGACACTGAAGGCATCGCATTGGTATGTCTCGCAAAGTTTGACGAGAAAAAGTAAAAGTAGAGTCTGTACGTGAAGGTCACTTTGTCTTTTGTGTGAAAATAGGCTTCTCAAGTGTCTGTTGGAATATCTATTGTGTAAACCACACGTCAAACTCGAGGCCCAGGGGCCAAACGCGGCCCTCAAATGCTTTTAGTAGGTGATGTTTTTTACGGTTTAACTGGACTTGAACAGGTTTTAAATGGATTTGAATAAGGTTTAGTTGGATTCGAATGAGATTATTTTAATTTGTTCATGAAATCTGAAGCTAGTTTTTGGTACTAAGATATATATTTTCTGCTCAAATCCAAATAAAACCTGTTTAAATCCAACTAAAACCTTTTCAAACCCATCTAAAACATGTTCAAATCCAATTAAAGCCTATTCAAATCCAAATAAAACCTTTTCAAATCCAGTTAAAACCTGTTTAAATCCAACTAAAACCTTTTCAAATCCATCTAAAACCTGTTCAAATCCAACTAAAACCTGTTCAAATCCAATTAAAACATATTCAAATCCATCTAAAACCTGTTCAAATCCATTTAAAGCCTATTCAAATCCAACTAAAACCTGTTCAAATCCATCAAAAACCTGTTCAAATCCAATTAATACCTATTCAAATCCAACTAAAACCTATTCAAATCCATTTAAAGCCTATTCAAATCCATCTAAAACCTGTTCAAATCCATTTAAAGCCTATTCAAATCCATCTAAAACCTGTTCAAATCCAAATAAAACCTGTTCAAATCCAAATAAAACCTGTTCCATTCAATCTAAAACCAGTTTCCAGTTTTAATGGACATGATTTTTGGAGATAAATTAGCTTTTGCTGTCAATTAATGATTAACTAATGGTAGAAAGTTCATCTGTAAAAGAGTTAAAATGTTAAAAAGTAGGGAAACCAAGTGCGCTCAAGTAAAGAAAAGGTTTTATGAAATGTTTTTTATATGGTGGAGTAAATATGACACAAAACCCAATTACCTGCCTTAAATACACGATGAGATAGACTATTATATCACTATCGCAATGAGAAATTGACTTTTTCATTTCATTTATTCATTCATTTGGTTGGGACAGTGGACAGTTGTGGATTAGCACAAAGCTGAATTTTATCCGTAGTTCCAGACACAGAAAAAACAAAAAACAAACCAAAAAAAAAAACATAATACCATTACAAAAGACATAAATGATACAGGGCCAGGATACAGTACAATAGTCATCATAGAACAAACTTAAAGTACAGTTTTAGAGAACACTAGGACATCACTTCCAGTTAGGAATCTTTAATCTTTTTCATTACTTTTTTGGCATCATAATAATATTTTCTTTATATTATACTTTTACAACAAACTATTTGGGGTTTAAACCATTGTCTCCAACTAGAGCAAAAAATATAAGTCTTTTTTTACAGCTTTTTTCAAACTGAATTTGGTTTATCAAACACAACGTGATGTTCCATTCATTTATTTGCCGTTTGGAGCCAGGTTCAAAGTGTTTCCACAATTAAACACTCGACACCTCGAGGCCAAAGCCGCGAACCCTTCACGTGTTGTGTTCAGGAACATGTATAGAGCGTCTGTGTGTAGCCGTGTGTTGGACTGATTTATTTCCTGTTTAATCGGGTTTGGCAGAGGGATGGTGTATTTACGGTTTGTGTGTGCGTCTCACAGACAGTATTTATAGCTTTGGTCCAATCTGTGCTCCATCCAGCTGCAGGCGGGAGATAGTGGCTTCCAATACGACGCCACACAACACGCCTAAACCAACACGTATCACAACATACTCTGAGGAAAACACCGCTATAAATCCTCCTCAGACACATTCAACGCGGGATGGCTTTAATTCCTTCACCGCTTAATGAGTAAATTGTCCGTATTCTCAATAACTTCAAAGGTTTTTCTCACAAATGCAGATTTATGTAAACAATCCATGTGGAAAACTTTTATTTTACAAGTTTTTAGGTTCACAGAGTTAACATTTTCAAATCACAGGCACATTTTTCTAAAACACTGGCATGTACTATATGTTTACAACGAGATATCTTCTATTCTCCTTCCAGAAGCACACAAGGATAAAAACTAATACTCTTGGTTGGAGAAAACATTTGGACTTATTTAAGTTATTACTTTGGAAGAAAATAGTTTCATATTCAACATAAGTCACTTTCAGAGTCTGTCAGAGGTTCAAACAATGATGGAGGTGAAAAGGTAAAGAGAATAGGATCTGTTTATTTATTTTACTCATTATTCATTACTTTAAGTTACTCATTTGTATTAATCCTCAGAGATCCTTGACATTTTTTTGTGGTTTTTTTTTTCTTCATTTTTTCATAACTTTGTCTGTGTGTTTTGGAGTGAATTTTGATTTTTTTTTTTTCTTTTTTTAAACTATATAGTGCCACCTGTGTCCCTTTCGTGTTTTTATTTTTATTTATTTATTTATTTATTTATTTAATTTTATACACTTCCTTTGCAATTTGATTGAAGTTTTTTTTTTTTTTATTTTTTTTACGATTATTATTTTATTATTTTGTCCTAGGTACAGCAATTTATTTTTTTCTACAAACAACTTATTATTATTAAAAAAAAAATCTGAATCATTGCTTTTTGACACTCTTAGACAGGAGATGAGGTTAAATTGTTGAAATGTTTTCTTATGACATAGAAGCTGTGTATGCTCATTAAACAAAACAACAACAACAACAATAAATAATAATAAAAAGAAAACCTTCCTTGAACATGAAAGTGAAAAGTGAAAGTTCTTTATTTACCTATTTACCTTTTGAGTTATTTTTTTTGCTCTAATGCCTCTTTAGGTCTCATTGTGTCACTTATCTACCTCACTATGTAACAGGAAGTCAGATTTACTCTTTGAAAACTGTTCAGCAGAGCAAAAAAAAGTTTAACAAACAGAAACATGAGTCACTTTAGTGTTGGAAACAATTAAGAATGAGGAGAAAGTTTCAGCTGTGAGCATCTCCAGAGTAATTAAAATAACCACATGTCAGTTTGTGTTCATCAGTGACCTTTACAACTTTCCGACATATGAGAAAACAAACAGAGGGAAGTGCAGTCGAGGGGATGCAGTGTGGTTGGGATGTGTGTGTTCTCGTAAATCAACACATTGTTTACTGGTGGGACTGTCTTAACCTCATTAGCCTGAGCCTGCCTGATTAGCATTACACTCTTGGGTGCAGAGAAACAACAATTACTGATGATTATCACCATTTATTTAAATAATGAAGCAGCCTGGGCTTTGTATTGGCAAACGAAAGGTCAGAATTAGCAGAGAAACTGTTCTTTATGTTTGTCTAAAATAATTCACTGAAATTATATGCAATAAATCAGTATATTGTAGTACTTACATTTAGAAAAGTTTTATAATGGCTTGACTACATAAGATGTGTAATAACTTAGTTCAAACTGCTACAAACTCCTAAAAAATGATGATATGTCATTTATTTTAACAATTTAAACTGAAAGTGTGTCATTTAACAAATTCAATCTCTAACTTTAGTGTTAATAGGTTTTAAATTGAAGTATTTTATTTTGTTTTAAGGGGAACTTTTGGCCAGGAGATGGTCCTTTTAGCGTATATAACCATTAACATGATTTAGAAAATATATGTTTTGGGGCTAAAAGTCACCTTTTAAATCACACAATGCAATTTATTTGGATTTGAACAGGTTTTAGATGGATTTGAACAGGTTTTAGTTGGATTTGAACAGGTTTTAGTTGGATTTGAACAGGTTTTAGTTGGATCTGAACAGGGTTTAGATGGATTTGAACAGGTTTTAGATGTATTTGAACAGGTTTTAGATGGACTTCAACAGGTTTTAGTTGGATTTGAACAGGTTTTAGAAAGATTTGAACAGGTTTTAGTTGGATTTGAACAGGTTTTAGTTGGATCTGAACAGGTTTTAGATGGATTTGAACAGGTTTTAGATGGATTTGAACAGGTTTTAGCAGGACTTGAACTGGTTTTAGATGGATTTGAACCAGATTTATTTTATTTGTTTATGAAATCTTACAGGTTAAGCCAGTTTTTGCCACAAAGAGAAATAAAACCTGTCAAAATTAATCTAAAATCTAAAAAGTCCATCTAAAACCTGTTCAAATCCAACTAAAATCAGTTTAAAAAGTGCGTACGTTTTTTTTTGTAGGACCTCCTTGTCGTACAGATCTTTTTTTTAAAACCATTTCCACAACTTCTTTACCTCAGTAAGTAACAGGAACTCAGAAGAAAACTCCATCTTACGGTGACTTCAGGGTGTTTTCTTCACAGACCTCTTAATAAAAAACTAAATCCAGAAAGATGAAGCAGAACATGACGCATTTAAACACATTAAACATCTGCTTGTTTCTGCTAAAATGATGAATCTATCTAATCTCAAGTCATCAGTGTGGACAACGTTAACCTCCATCGTTTTATTGTTTGCCAGCGCTTCTCGTAACATATTGATTTTTATGAACATTTATGTAGAAACATCAATTAAGCGATGCCCTTGTGCCCTGAACAACTGCATGTCATCAGCAACACCGCCCAAGGCTGCAGCTCACTCCTATTTCACCTCTTGATGTGTGAATATTGATTATTGTTGGCCGTGAAAACACCGAGCAGCCGGCAACAACGCTGCACTGTTGAGAAGATGGAGATTTCTGTGTAAAATAATGACATGTCGGGTAACGAGCTCAATAAACCGAAACAGAAATGAGTGAAAACGCTGCCTTTTTAATTGTGACAGAAGGAAAACAGACGCCTACGAAGGAACGAGGACGCAAAGATTCAATTAAAAAGTACATTTCGTCATAAAGACTTTAGAATCTAAGTTTGTAATTACATAAACTTCAAAACAAAAGCCTATCGTCCAAACATTGAGAATGAAAAACGCTTAATTATTAAAATGATTTGTAAAGACACAACAAAATAAACCAACATTCAGACCCTTTCATGATAAATATTCTTTTTAGTTTAATGTTGAGTGTATCTTAATTGCCATCCTTCCTTTGTTTGGTTAAAACGTGATGTATGTTGAAAGCCTCTGTTTGCCTTTGTCTGCCTTACCCACAATGCACTGCGAGTCTTTTGAGAAAACAGCTGTAGAAGAAAAAAAAGTGGCACAGAGCAGCACAGTTTTGGTTTAAATATAGTAAAGAGTTAGAGTTTAAAAGGATAATATTTTCATAATCTTTGCACAGTTTTCAGTTTGTGAATATTGAGGTTTTAACTCTGTTTGTGTTGGGTTTAAACAACTGTACATGCTTTATTTATTTCTCTATAACATCACCAGCTCATGTTAGACAAAATAAAATATATTTATATCACCTGATGTCAGCAACTATTCTGAACAAATCAATGCAGCAAATGTATCTTATTTTTTTTCTTGTCCTGGATCACTATTAATACAATATTAGAGTCCAAAATTATAATCTGCTTAGTTTTATTTTTCATTTATTTATTTTTGTGTAATATCTTCTTAGACACTAACATTTAATTTGACATAATTTATATCAAACTTAACTTAATTTATATCAGCTTACAACTTAAAAGAATTCAATATTTTTATTAAAAGTGTGATTATTGGGGCTTGGGGCGCCTCCACCTGGTAAAGACATATCACATACTCAAGCGACCTGGGTTCGATTCCGGCTCAGATCATGTGCTTTATGTTATTTTTCTCTTTCTCACTCTGTTCCTCTATCGAATAAAGGCTAAAACGCAAAAAAAGAAGAGAAAAAAAGAAGAAAAAAATGAATAAAAAGTTATTAATGTGATTATAAAGTGAAAAAAATGGCATAAATACTGAGAATGTGGGCTTATCTCGATGGAAACCCGTCACTTCTGATCCTGTTTTTAAAAATATTCTTATGTGGAGTCAGTCTGGACTTGCCCTGGGTTCTGAAGACCTAACTCTGGGTAACACTAGTCTGGAGTTGAGTTTCATAAAACTCTTTAACCATAGACAGACTTAAGTCAAACAAAGAAAAACAGATAAGATTCGCTTTGACCCCTTGTTTTTATCACTCCAAACAGAAAAATACAATAACTTTTCTCTCCACATTTGTTTATCTCAATCCACAGTGTTTATTCCGAAGCAGACCAGATTAAAAATAGTTTAGCGTCTGTAAATAATTGAGATGTGTGGCGAGTCCCGTCTGAAGGCGTTGTTGCTGATGTTTTGTGGCCTCACTGTTCGTCCCCGCTGAGAGTACGGGGCCCTCAGAACTGCTCTGAGTTTGGTTATGTGTTTACTCTGAAAATCTCATCTCCTCTGAATCAATACTCCATTTACCACAGGCTCCAAGGACTGACGCTGAGTAAGGACTGCTCCACTTCTGCGTCCTCAGTCCCTCCTCCTTCATTGAGTTAACTTTCATTCATCCTCACCGTCTGCTTTTATCACACTCCTTCTTCACTTTCTTCACTTCTTTTGTTTTCCTTTTCATGTAACGGGTCACAGTTACTATCACTATTATACAGTACAGTCAATTTCCAAACTAAAAATATTGTTACAGTCAAAGTATAACCACGTCTATGTGAATTTATATTACAATTTTCATGTAGTGATGTCTCAATGTAACTTTTGTTTTCAGTATTTAAAGCTGAATACTCATCAAAACGAAATACTGATACAAATACCTAATATTTATCAACTATACTCAGACCCATGTCGATTTTGCAAATGTTCAATTAGTGATTAATTTAATTTAATTTAATTTAATTTAATTTAATTAATTTTATTTTATTTTATTTTATTTTATTTTATTTTATTTTATTTATTTTATTTTATTTTATTTTATTTTATTTTATTTTAATTTATTTTAATTTTATTTTATTTTATTTTATTTTATTAATTTTATTTTATTAATTTTATTTTATTTTATTTATTGTTTAATTTTTATTTAATTTAATTTAAGTTTAGTTTTTTTGTTTTTTTTTCTTTTTAGATTTCTTTACTGTATTATTATTGTTATTTCCTGATTAAATATATATATATAAAAAAAGAAAGAAAAAAAGGAGAAAAGGTGAAGAGAGATTGAAATACTCCAAATACAAGAGACATTAATATCTTTAAGTAGCAAGCACTATCTGCTCAATTATGTTCTTTACAGTCTTCCCCAGTACAAACAAATGAACAATATATGCGTGTAGTTGTACTGTATATAATATATTTCATTTTCCTCCATAGACAATGTTTGCTGAGTATAATAATACATAGAAAACGTGTCGTCATTATGAGTATTAGTGGACAGGTTATTCCATGTGTCTGAAACACAACAGTAACATACGTCGAACATTTCCCTCCCTGTTCCTTCTGCCGCCGCGTTCAAGAGATTTAATCAATTCCTCCGTCGCCGCGGCTTCCCGAGCGACGCCGGGCCGAGCTAATTTAAATGTGAAGCATTTAAAATGTCAATTACAAGCTAATTAAATTAATGGTACAATGTGATTTAGCCGTTTTGCTCCCTCTCGCCCTGAGCCATGGATAAATTGTCTGGGCTCAGGAGAGGAAAAGGGCTAAGTGTTTAATACAGCCGCTGCTTGACTCGCATAAACACACACTCAGTCCTCACGCGACCTGAGCGGAAATGAGTTTTCAGAGAAGAAGAGGAGAGGATGAAGAACTGGAGATGGAGAGGGTTGGTGGAGAAATGTCAATGAAATAGTCTGAAGTCTAAAGAAAGAGAGTTAGTAAAACAAAGGATGGGTAAATGGAGAATAATCTAGAACAGTGGTGTCAAACTCAAAGTGGTGAGGGTTAATAAGAATCATTTCAGAGGCCGAAGAAGGTGAAATTTGGAGGCTTTTATTAAATTTTGAATGTGAGATTCCATCTTCATTTGAGTCTTACATACGTAGTTTTTAACATTAATTTCCTCCTTTTATGGAAACTGGTTTTAGTTGCATTTGAATATGTTTTAGATGGATTTGAACAGGTTTTAGATGGATTTGAACAGGTTTTAGATGGATTTGAACAGGTTTTAGATGGATTTGAACAGGTTTTAGTTCGATTTGAACAGGTTTTAGATGGATTTGAACAGGTTTTAGTTAGATTTGAACAGGTTTTAGATGGATTTGAAGAGCTTTTAGACGGATTTGAACAGGTTTTATTTAGATTTGAAGAGCTTTTAGACGGATTTGAACAGGTTTTAGTTAGATTTGAACAGGTTTTAGATGGATTTGAAGAGCTTTTAGATGGATTTGAACAGGTTTTATTTAGATTTGAAGAGCTTTTAGACGGATTTGAACAGGTTTTAGATGGATTTGAACAGGTTTTAGTTAGATTTGAACAGGTTTTAGTTGGATTTGAACAGGTTTTGGATGGATTTGAACAGGTTTTAGTTTGATTTGAACAGGTTTTAGTTTGATTTGAACAGGTTTTAGTTGGATTTGAACAGGTTTTAGATGGATTTGAACAGGTTTTAGATGGATTTGAACAGGTTTTAGATGGATTTGAACAGGTTTTAGCTCGATTTGAACAGGTTTTAGATGGATTTTAACAGGTTTTAGCTCGATTTGAACAGGTTTTAGATGGAGTTGAACATTTATCTTTGTAGGAAAAAACAAATCCATCTAAAACATGTTCAAATCCAGTTAAAACCTAGTGCCAGATGGTTTTAAAGGTTGACTTATGGATCACACATGCATCCTTCCTTCACCATGGATTCGGCCTAAATTAATTCACATTTCCCTGAATAAAACACACATAAACAAATACAAAAAATACTCACCGACCACTGTATTTTTATTGAAATATGTAAAAGAAACTGTAGATACAACCATTTAATTTGAGAATCATCTTGAAAAAAGCAGAACGCACATAAAACACAAGAGAAAACACACTTGAGATGATTCTGACATCGAGCCAAGACGAGAGAAAGTCTTATCTACTGTTTTCCAGATGTTGTTGGGGTGAAAGGTCATCTGTTGAGCGGCTCACGCGCTGCTTTTGGACCGAGGGCTACAGACTCGAGACAAACACGACGACCGAGAGCATCTAACTCTGCAGCTGCTGAGGTCAGAGGTCAACAGTCAAAGATCTGTGTTATTTATTGTTATTGTTATGAATAATGGAGGAGGTTATCCTATTGAAACACATTAGCATTTTGTTTGTTGGAATATCTTGTATCTGGAGCACAACTTATACTGACTCTCAACAAGATTAACAAGAACGAGATGTAAATTACACAGTGAGCATAAAAATACTCTTTTTTGTTACTAGCGAGGTCTACAGATTTATAATACGGACATACAGCCAGTTATGAGCTTTTATTTTACCTTAAAAGTCCATTTCCTGATTTTTTTTTTACAGTTGTATTTAGTTTTTCAGTGGAATCTCCTAAGGTTTATTGTAACAGGAATCATCTGAAAAAATGAGACCTTAAGACGTGATCTAGTCTTTATAATGAAGGATTTTAATAGATGAGAATGATCAGTCCACAGCAGGATTTTGTCCAATCACAGCTCACTTCAGGTAAAAAGGAGCGCTCCCATTGGTCGACACTGATGTCAACAACGAAGGAACAAGGAAATAAACCAAGGAAATGGGTTATTCTGTTGGAAATAAGTCTTAATTTACAGAGAAAGTTTCAGATCACCTCTAAACTTTGATTTAATTTAATGTATTACTATTTTGTGGTTAAAAAATGCTCTGGCTTTACCTTTTTTTAAAATAAAAGAAGCAGGAAAGGTTACTGCTGCTGTTAGAGGAGAGTGGTAACCTATTTTCTCAGTAATATTGTTTTAATATTGTTGTATTTTCATGTCCAGTTATATTAAATTACGCTTTATTTATTATTCTCTGCATTTAACCCTTCGCTGCAACAACTAGAGTTTGTTGTTCCAAACTGTTCTAAACCAAACAACCTTAGCGTTTTGTTTTCATGCAATGTATAAATCCAATTTAGCTTTGCATAATAGTATTTCATATTTAATAACTTGGAGACATAGTTAAAGAATAGGTTAAAACTTCACAGCTGTGTTTAATTGAGGGACTGTGTAAATCTGAATCTAAATCTTCATATTTGGAGACTGCACAAAAAAAACAAAAAGAAAAGTGTCAGTGTCAGCACTTTTCATGTATTTTTAAAGCTCCACACAGACAGAGGCAGGTGCTCCACTGTCTTTCTTCTTTCTTTCACTTCTTTTTAAATTTATTCCGCTGCAGTTTTTCAAAGGAAAGTCCGTCCAGTATTGGGTCGTTTGATCTGCCCCCTGTCACCGAGTCTTAAAATAGTGCTTTTCTTTCTCAGAAAAAACATAAAGCTACGACACAAGAGTTCCATTTATAATACATTGTGCTTTGTAAGACTCGCGTGAGGAGAAAAGATGATTATTTTACCTTATTCTGCATTGGTTTCTTATTAGCAACAGTCTAAGGTCCTTGAGTTCAAACCTGATCTCTGAGCAAGTCCACTTAGAGCTACTTCGAGATTGTGTGGGCTGGAAATGTTCCTATGGAAGCACAAAACAATATAGACTTCAGATTTTTAGAGTGGAGAGAAAATAATTGACATGAGGTCGGTATATGTTCTGACAACACACGTCCGTTTATAAGAATACACTCAGAGAAAGACTGACGCAATGAGCCGTGTTGGTTTTCAGTAGATGCTATTAGCTACTGCAGAGGAAACAAACATTTATAACTATTTCTGGTCGTTGAAATAAAGTTCAAGCAGGGCATCTTTTTACAAGAAAATAACCAGGGATAAAAACCCTCAAAATATTAAACTCTTTTCTCTCTAAAGTACTTGAACGTCAAATTCAAAAGCAGAAGAAGAGAGAAGCTGCTGCAGCAACTTAACACTTTCAGACCTAATTCTAAATCTGACTGAACGATAAATAAAACATCATTAGATCTTCAGATGATTGAGCCAAATGAGATTTAACCTGACATTTTGCTCCGTTGCTTTTTGGCCAATTTAAAGTTATTCAATAATTCTGAGCACGGATGAGTTTGGGTAAAAAGCTTAGCACAGCAAATATGTTTTAAAAATACAATGTGGATTCAGGCAAACTTTTTACTGGAGGATCTTATCTGGGAACAGTGTCCAGCACCAAATTATTTCATTAAATAGTAGTTAAGAAGTGGATAAAATGAATGACAAGTTGAACTGACTTTTGTGTCCCCTTCGTCTAAGTTTACTTTTTCATTTTGTCTCCTTATGAAAACTATTTAATAATCAGCTTTATTGGACAAATATGAAGCACATACAAGGAATTAAAAGAAAAATTAGATAATGTTTTAGAAATAAATACAAATATTAAATTTACGATGTACAATATAAAATTCTAGTTACAATGCAGAAAGTAGGGTGTGTTTTAGTTCAGTATTGTTTAACTTTTAACTATATTTTATCTATTTTTTTCGTGTCTGGATGGTCCTGGTCTGGTTGTAGCCCAAAATTTCCTGCAATTTTAGCAGTTTATCTAAAATGCGGAGTGCTTTATTTAATGCTTTGTTTGTCTGATTTGTTGTTTGATTTCTTTTTCCCAAAGTGCATCCATCCAGAGTTTATTCTGTGCAGGAGAATGGACCTGGCCCCTGAATTCTGACTGAATACGGAGATAGTTTTAGCTGCGTTCATGTGTTCCTCTTCCTGGAAATCAAAGTTGGTTTCAATAATTGTTTGTGCAGAATAGAAAAAGAGTTAGGGAGGCTGGTCAGGCTGAAACCCACAGTCCAATGATTTATTTTAGCAGTTTCAAGGTGAGTTCAAGCATCTTCCAAGTTCCAAATCTTACTTTTAACTTTTAATCTGAGAAAAAAAATACAGTACAAACTTATTGGTCTTTTCTTGTTGGTCAGACACTCTATTTCAATTGGACAACTGCTCCAAAAACCTTTAGCTTTTTTATTTGCATTGTGCTTCCTGAAGTCCTTGTTGACTTTTCTACCACAAAAAGCAAGACTGAACATCCTCTGAGCCACTTTAGGAGCTTCGATAAAGACATTTTAATAAGAGACTGATGCATATTTGGCCTTTGTAACTGTATCAAGACAATTCACATAAAAGCAGTTTAAGTCACAAAAGCAAAGTGGAAATGATAAAGCACAACAGAGGCTTTTAATTTCTATAGATGTTGCCACTAATAAGTGTTTTTTGAACATGAAGACAATCAAAACGCCCTTTTTATTGTTCGTTTTGTGCCACAGCCTCAGTTAAATGACTCTGAATTACATGTTTGATGTGGCCATCTGTGACTGTGACAGAAAAACTCCATTTAATTCACCGTTTCTTTTCACAAAAACACCAATCAAGTATCTTATTTGAGCCGCTGAGATGTCACAGTCACACTTAACTCGGTCAATAAAGCCCGATAGCTTCAGACGATATGGTCATAAAGCACATAATGTTTCTCGCCCGTCATGTCTTTTCAAAGGAGCACTCATTCTACAAATTAGTAAAGCGAATATTGAATTTCATGCACTTTTTGAAGCAAATTATCTGACATCCAGTAAGCCACGTTCAGCCCACAAATCTGTGATCATTGAGAAAGAAATAACGTGAAGAGTACGCTTGTCTGGGACTACTTCTGTGACGTCTTTAAACGAGTGACAGTCAAATTGCAGCTTTAAACCCGAAGTTGGTTGGAAAAAGACCTGCCATAACAAACAGAAACATTATAACTCACATATAAATTCAGAGAAAATGAAGTTTTATTGAACAACTGCCTGAGAAGATGACACAGTTGTTCGGGAGAGGACCAGTCAGCGCTGACTTTATTCAAAAGCTGACGTTGGGTTTAATTTTGGAGAGTTCAGAGCAGTAAATACAACAGTAATCTCTGAGATCCTGTCCTTACATCCTGAGAAAATATTAGCTTCATTTTCATCTTTGGCCGTGAATTATAAAACAAAATTTGCCCAAGTTTATATTTCATCCATTTATTCACTGATTCATTCTCTTTTTTGCTCAGTCCATGAACATCAGCCCCAAGAACTTTCTAAGTCGTGATCTAGCAACATTATACACTTACCGACTTTCTGATAATACAAATGTGGAGCAGAATGACAGAGTGCACTTGTGCCTCACAACGAGAGGGTCACTGGATCCATCTGTGCTTCTCGGGGTTCTCAAAGTCCTTGTGACTCTAAGGATTACAGTTCCTTCACTCAGGCCTTAACATTTCTGCAGATAGAAACTAAACAAAACAATAGTGTAATTGTGTTCAAGGACAATTACCAAATGTTCTTTTTTCTGTCCCAGTATCTACCTCATCGCCAACAGAAGCCCAACAGGGAAAAAATGTTATAAAAATTTTTTTTTAAATTCTCCATCTGTAATTTTACTTCTGTACATCATCCTCTTTATATATAATCACTATGAATGCACTTTTTTTTTTCCTTTTTTCAAAGTATTTATATTATTTAATTGAAATTTAATGAAGTCTATACTAAAAAACAAAAGAAAAGTAAAGGTTATAAAGCAGAAACGAAATCAAAACATAAATAAAAAGTGAGCACAGGGACTAGAAGCACGTTTGGGAACATTTGCAACAACAAAATCCCTGCTGCAGAATTATTTAAGATAGATTTTATTATTGAACAAACAAAGAGACAAAACTTGTGGCCAATCCAATCCTGGTTGGAGCTTGTTTTCAATACAGTCAGAAAACTGTGGGTAAAGTGGCGCCTCAGAAATAGAGCCTTGTAAAGCCCCATATTCACTGAAAGAAAACACTTGTGCGTCCAGTGTATATATTTACTTGTGTGTGTGTGCTTTCATTAAAATGTGAAGTTGAGCATGTGTGCGATCATTTGTCGGGCGCGTTTGTGCGTTTGTGTGTAACCTGGGCGTCTGTTGATTGCAGTCGGATGGAAAAACAATTGGAAACGCCTCCGTAGCTGATAGATCCGTGTAATCAGCGCTTACAAAGTGGGCTGTGTTCGGAATATCAATGTTCCCGCAACACGGCTAGTTATCATATAGATAAGACGCACACAACGCCTCCGTTCAGGGACTTTTTGTCAAACACTAGAACGCAATCACTTCCAGGCGTCTGAACAGCGAGCCGCTCCACGTTATCGACCGGCCGCCGCGTTTTAAAGACTGAAGGTGTAAACTGTTTTTAAATCAGATGTACTGTGTGTGTTTTAGTGGAGTCCAGGTCCCTCGGAGATGAAAGGAACTATATTTAGTGCATGGCTTTGCGTTGTTACTTGTGATTGTGAATTATAAAAATACGTAAAAGGAAAGTGAAACGGCAGGTTTACTCAGCTGTGATTTTGTAACAGGCTTCAACATTTTAGATTGAAGGAGTGGGCTTTACTTTTTGCTTTCTTGACCTGCCTTCTGAAAATTCGTACCTTTTTCTTTTTAGTGTCTGTTTCCTGTTTGTCTCATACTTTCTCTGCTGCTCGACTTTGGTGTTAAACGAGAGTTAGTTTCTATGAGATAAATTGGACATAGACAAGGTTTTTTTTGAGAATCAGATTAAAATCCAAATGTCCGATAACCTTTGTTCCTTTTGAAATGTAAAATGTGCATCCCAGAATTTAAGAGGAAGATGTCTTTGTGAAAACTACTCAGTCTCACCCATTTTATTCTACTCTTTTATTCATTTTATTCACTTAAAAGGGTATTTAGGATTAGGAATAGGACTCATCTGTGGAAAAAACAAGACCTTAAAACATCATTGATG
Source organism: Rhyacichthys aspro (assembly GCA_036850595.1). NCBI lineage: Eukaryota > Metazoa > Chordata > Actinopteri > Gobiiformes > Rhyacichthyidae > Rhyacichthys > Rhyacichthys aspro. Next base: position 23,650,752 of record CM072152.1, on the reverse strand, counting down.
ATTTATCTGTTAAGAAATAAGGAATTGGCCAATCACATGCTCACTTTTAGAAAAGGAGAACACCCATTGGTCTATACAGATGTCAACAAGGAAGTCAGCTTCAAGAAGAAAAACATAAGAAGAGAAAATGGAAAATGGAAGCAACGTCAAAAATGGATAAATACTGTGTACTGTGCAACGTTTCGATGAGTTAAAAGTTTAAGGTAAGCTCTGAACTTCAGTTTGATTGAATGTATTAGTATTTTGTGGTGTAAAATTTGTCCAGTTTCACTTTTTTAATGTCAGAAAAGTAGGAAACAATCCACGCGGCTGTTGTTTTTGGTTCGACAAAGACAAAACTGGAAAGTGGAGCTCTAAATTTTTATCTGTGTTGAAAAAAACATTCAAATTAAACATATTATTTGTTTATTTCTCGACTGATACTAACCCTGTACTGGTATCGGGCCAAAAACAGCTGGATTCACCCAAAATATGAAGAGGAAGTATTCTAGAAGTATCAAAATGCTGACCCGACTGGGATCCTCAGAGGTCCTTCCCCCTCGGCCTTATTTTTCTATTACTACGAGCTGCAGGGATCCCGGCTGAACGTGTGTTTGTGACCTACCACCAAGTGACAGGCCAATCAAAACAACACCAGGCGACTACTGCCCTTCCACTAAACCCGACCGTCCCGGCACAGGTCAAAAGCCCAGTCGAGTTCGTCCACGGCGTCTTCGTTTTTTGTTTGTGTGCGCGCTCGCTGTGTCGCGTTAAGTAATTATCTGCCTCTGCGTGTTCGCATACGGGAGGCATTACGCATACATTAGCATATTTGTGTACGGCGAGTGTGTTGTTATTCATGCGCAGGGTTCAGAGGTCGTGTTTCCAGCGCCAGGATGCAGTCAGTGTGAGTGTGTGTGTAATAATACGGGCCACTGTGCACGAGGCGGGGGACTGAAGGTGATAAGTCAGCTTTTCTCCCAGAATCATAATGATGTCTGCTGCTCGACTCCAGCTTTACTGTAAAGTACACCACCTGCATACGAGAGTCCAACGAGTCCCGCTCATTTACCGCAGTCTGGTTGGAGTTGGAGTTGTGTTGTGCTACTTATCTGACTTCAACAAGAGTAGTCTGCAAGTAAACATTTAAAATAGAGTCAATTATCTGCAGCTATCTCTGGCTTTGTGTCGTACAAAGATAAAATGAGGTAAAGTCACAAAGTAATGGCCAGATTTACTTAGAAGTTCTTAAAAAAGGTGACTAGATGTTCAGTAATACCTTCCTATTGCAGATTGGGATAGAAAAGCTAAATTTAATGATAAAGACATGAAGTATGAAGGCTTCTTACACAGAAATGTCCTTCTTAGAGTGATTTTTGGCATTCATCGACTTGAAAAAAGCTCCTACAATAACACGGTGAAGCTCTCTTACGCACGCCTCAGCCCTGAAAATAATACAGTTTTATAATATTATTAGACTTACACTGAAACAAAATATTGTAACTTAAACATGATTACAGACTACACCATTTTACAAATTATTACAAAAATACAGCATATAATAATAATAAATTATAGAATGGACACTAACATGAAAAGACTTTTAACAAAAATGATTAAAAGTGAAGAGACAAACGTATTTATTTATTTATTTATTTAAAAGGCCAGTGAAGAATGTCCAGGACAGGCTCAGACTCTGATGAGAATAAACAGAAGAAGAATGAAAGCTGAAGAGTCTTTTCCAGCCTCCTTCTGGTCTCCCTGGTTTCTCTCTCTGTACCCGTGGCCTTTTGTCCCGTCCTCGTTGTTCCTTCAGCTCCTCTTTCGCCCCGATCTCCTCGACATTTCACACTTTGTCTCGACATCATTTTCTTCTTCTTCTTCTAACCCTCTTTTATCTGCTCCAGCCTCTCGTCCTGTGGGCTCCTCTCCGGCGCTGTCCTCCTTTTCCTCCACGTTATCATCCACAGCCTTTACCTCGGCGTCCGTCCCGGCGACCTCGTCCTCTCCTCGGCTTTTAACAGCCCCCCGAACCACGAATAATCTCCTTGGCATTTGAGTGAACCGCTGCTTGGTGATGACCTAGCTGTGGCATCGTGTTCTTCCTCGGGCGAGCGGCTAAATTACAGCAGCTCTCGCATCCAGCGCCGAGCGCGGCGCAGAAAATGGTCTCTTTTGGAGAAAATTGTATCTCTATTTAGTCCTGCAATAACACTGAGAGGAAGCCCAGGGGAAGATTCAACCATCTAATCCTTGATTTCTATCTGAGCCTTGATATTTCAGAATGGGCCTTTTGTAACACGCTGTTCCCTTTTCTTGATTCATGTCTTACATTTGTCTTCAATCATTGCTATTTATTCATTCAGCTCCATTTCCCTGTCAATTTGTCCTTCATTATATCTGTCCTTTTGTCAAAATGTGGTTTCATCCCCGTATCTTTGAGAAAAGTTGAGGTGTTTTGTTTGCTACTAATAAAATATGTCAAGGCGAATAGGAAAATTATTTATATTCTCCTGGAAAAACAAACAAAAAACAAAAAAAAACTAATTTAGATATTAAAAAAAAAAGTAAATATAGCTCATGTAAAATGAAATAACAAAATATAAGCTTTGCAGTTCACAAATTAAAATAAAATAAAATAAAATAAAGGGAAAATGTTAGTGAAATACAGTTGGTTCTTAAAGATGCCATTGTCTCTAATGGAGCTCTGTCCTAAAACTTGAGAAAAAAAGTTAATGACCACAGTTCAGTCCACTACAGAGGACACTTAAGAAAATATTCAGTTTTTCAGATGAAAATAAAGAAGCTTCAGTCTGAAAACCTAAATAAATGTTGCAGAGATGTTACTAGAAACAATTAAAACATAATATAAAAATCTGATTATGAATTGAATTATATTTTGTAAAAGCGGATGTTTTAAAGACACAAAAATAAATTGGAACCTGTCCCAAACATTGTGTCTTTTAAAGCCCTGCAGCTTCTCTTTAAATGTAACAGAACAGAATCACATTCAGAGTGAGAGAGAAATGAGCAAAAACACGACGACAAAACTGATTTTTTAAGATACTTTTCCACAAGAAAGTGCTTCTATTCTGGATAAAAAATGGCACTCATTGTAAAACATATGTGACCAAGTTGAGTCAAAGGTTGCAGGTTTAGATTTTGAACGTGATCAGGCTCAGAATGATCTCACTCTACGCTCGTCTCCCGATGATGGCCATTGTTAGAAAAGCCAAATAATGCCGGCAATGTGCTGTGAAATGAATCCCATTATAAGAGAATCTGAGAATACAACAGAGGAGATGAACCAGAGATGAGCTGCAGGATAAACCCAGTGTGTGTGAAGATAATCAGCCTGTTACAGTTTGATCAGGACGTGTGTGTGTGGAGCTAAGCATATCACTGACTCAAACCAGAGCAATGGTAATGGTGCGTTTATGGGACATCTTAAGTATGGACATAATTAGCAAATGTTCACAGTCATTTGAGTTGAATTCAAATCAAGTTTATGAAAAATACACTTGACACATTCTGATTTGAAGTGTTTTCTTTTCAAAACAGAAAAAAGTGTTGGATTTATTGCCAGATAAAAGCCTCTGATTGGACTGAATGATGCAGTTTTACAAAATTGTGCACAGTTTTCTGAAAATCAAAGAGACAGAGGACGGTATGGAGCCTGGTGTGTGTGTGTGTGTGTGTCTGATTGGCTGACCTTCACTAAAACCATCTGTAGAGCCTTGTGTTAGGGACAAACAAACCCTGGACATCACACGGAGGGCACCGGGAAACACAAGGACACACTGGTTATTATTGGGCACCAACTCTTGAACCCAACATATATTCAAACCAAGAATTACAAGTGCCTCCTTTGCGTTTACGGCTTCCTTTTACACATTTATTTTCTATCAAAGAAGGTCAAACTCATTACATTTTGCTAAAATATTCTGCCACAGACAGTTGTTGCTTTAAGTTCATGCCACAGAATCTATGTCTGTTTTAACTGCTTTTAGTCTGCTTTTTTATTTCTTAAAGTCAGATAAAACGACACACACAGCTTCAACACAAGTTAAACCACGTTGTTTACACCGTTCTCTTATGAAACCTTTGCCCTGTCAGATTAGCTCCTGTTGGATGAACATGATTAACTCATGAACAGACTCATGCAAACTCTGCTCATCCTGTGGTCAGCTCTTTTTTTCCTCCAAATACATAAAACTGCCCATGTCTTATCTGAGGTTAATTGATAAATCACATTTAAGCCATGACTGACTTTAGAAGGGTCAAAAGAAACGAGTCTTATTTTGAAAACTGGCTAAAGCTGCACCTACTTAGCATTATGAGAGACAGTATTAGCCTTTTTCTTTCATCATTACAAACAAATAATAAAGTTTAAAAACTGTACATTCAAGCTCATCTTATAAATGTGTGCAAGAACTTAAATAATGAATTAAATAAAGAGTGCAGCGTGAAGCAGAGGCAGGATCCAGCTTAATGTTTACACAGATTCTCATTTGGAAGCATCCTGAGCTCATTTATTTCAGTTTTGGCCTCACTGAAGATTACCAGCAGATGTTCTCACTAATTTAACAGCTGTGTTGAGCTCCCAGTAAACGGTCAATGTGTGCTTCCAGTTTGTTGGACACGAGTCTGGGTCTACGGGGGTCCCACTGTTAACATCACGACTTAATATCTGCTGATGTTTCCCAACACAAACTGTCTTTTTATGACAGAGCTATAACAATTACGTCAAACTGGATGAAAGGACGCGACGGTATCCCCAGAGTGATGGTTGTGGAGGTAAAGGAAAAGTGATTTTAAGCTAACTTTCTGTCAGTTTTTACCGTGATCATTGCGTTTGGACGTTAGCCTCTCTCTCCTGGTCCCACCTGGAGCAGTAGGACTTTATTGTGTGACTTTAGGACAGCATCCCAGCATCACAATGACCTCCGTTCCTCATAGTCTCAGTGGAAAGATTTACTAAGGCCTTGCGTCATCTCAAAACTTGCACAAAAAACGGTGTTTCCGTATTTACTCAAGGTCCACGGAGCTGTTCTGTGCGGGACAGGAATGAGCACAAGTGATTCTGCAACGGGATTATGACTATGGACTATCAGAGAGAGTAAATATACCGCTAAGTTTGCCATTCAACATTAACACTTTGAAGAAAATCTAAGCACTGCATCAACCAAACAGTAATAGCGTCGTATTTCCTTTCATTTCCACAACCACACAGTAATAACCCACTGTCAACAAATAAAAACTGCAAAGAAATATCCATATTCCTCCTGCACACACAGACAATTAAGGATTTATTTCTTTTGATTGGTTAAACAAGGACAGGATATCAGTAAATGTACCTGTATTAACTCTGAATGTACTTTACCTGGTCTCATTACAGATATATTGCTTCTCAGTTCTACACCTATTTCTCTTCGATTATTCTGGAAACTACAAATCCTTCGTTGTGTTCAATTTCCCGATGCATATGTGTAAATAAATGACGGACTCTAAGAAGTAATAGACTCTTCTCACATTGTGTTCCTCTACTTTCATTGTTCTGCCAGTCACAGCTTGTTTTCTTCGCTTGTCGGCGTCAGGAAAGTTTGCAGCTTCGTCTGTAATTGGCTCTCCACGTTCCACGGTTATTTACAGCTTGTTTGCAGCTTGTTAAACTGCAGCCTCGTCTCTGTCCATTTCTGTTCTGTACTTGAGCTTTACGTGCTGTGATTCATGTTGAACACAGGAGAGACCGTTTAACCTGTGCAGTTTATTTTTACATACGAGTTATTCAGACTCATTTCTTCTGTTTGCTGCGGTCTCAAGTGATTTGACTGTTATTCTGTGCTTTTATCTGACATATGTTTTGTTGTAGAAATGCAATTTTTATTCCAATTATCTACTTTTGACCGTTGCATTGCTAATAAATGGCATTTAGGGCCATGACGGTGAATTTAAACTCAATTATTCTGACATATTTGAAGGGCACAGATGTTTTAATGAGCATGTTTTTACTTTTGTTTTGCCAGACACCAGTCAGACCGAATGGGCCTCGATTTAGCTGCACATTGAAGTCGAGAGTTGATTTAATCGAGTCTCAGTGAGAAAGTACAGCAAGGAAACACCCACAACATCCCTTTAACACACGGAGAAACTAATTCTCTTTCAGTTTAAGAAAGAGACACAGTTCAGCATGATTTCAAAGAGTGAAAAAGCTCAATTTTACTGTCGCAACATAAAAAATAACCTAATACAATGATTTAACATGCTAATAATAGCTTGTTTTAAAGCAAACCTGACTTGTAGGGATAATAAACATTAGCTTCAGCTACAAAAACGTGATCTTAAATATACTGTACACTGTTTAGTTTTATAATTTGATCGTATAAAACGTAAAATAAAAAGTAGTGAGGAGTTTTCAGGTGCCACTAACTATTAATTTTAGTAGAATAAGACAATAACAACATATTAAGGTCAACAAGTGCTAATAGTTAGGGTTCCTTCTAAATAAACACAGAGAAAATGACATCTTGCAACCTCTCTTTCTCCTTCAAGTAAATCATTTCTCTTCAGCAACACATAAAAAGAGTTACCTGAGAGGGCTTTTTTGATATAAAACTGTTTAATGGTACTTTCTCACAAATATAACAAGGATGGAAATGATAGGGATTTGCTTTGCTTTCTGTCAAATGTTATAGATCACTTTTGTCGAAGCAAATCCAAGCCTTATTGCCTGAACATGTCATTGAAAATACAAAAAACATAAATATAGGCTGTAATTTGGATGTATTGATCAAACTGTTGCTGTGATATTGGGCTGCATATACATAAAATTAGACTGGTTTGAATTAAAAGATGTTAGTAAAATGGACAGTGTAACGTTAATTTGTGAAAATGTGTGACACAAGCAAAATGAAAGCATAGAGCAGAGTTTCTTAAAAATATTATAGAGCTATTTATTCACAGGCAAACACAAATAGGTCTCTGTGATCCTGGTTGTTTTGTTCACAAACATCAGAATGAGTTTTAGTTTGAAGTTTGAACCAACACATATACATTAGATCAGGTTTGTCTGATATAAAATTCCCTCTAAAGTCTCGTCTGCAGCTCTTTTTAGAGAAGAGTGAGTGGTTTTGTTTTTTTTCGGAGGAGACTAACATCGCTCTGATGTTTGGATCCATCTCTGCACTCACCGTTTGTTTCCACTTCGGTCCTGAGAGCGTGGGAGAGCGCTAAAACGTGTCTGAACTGATCTATTATAAGCAGTAGTTCTCAAAATAATATAAAAAGCATGTTCATTACACTGTATTGTTTTCAAGACAGACTCTTCTATGAGAATACGTGCACTAGAGCGTTAAAAAGATATGAGACTAGGAAATAAACTCAATGCAGATTCATATTTTTACTGAAATAGAATCAGAACCATACTTTAGGTTCTACTTCCTGATTTTCTTTTCTTGTCCCTGTCTCAGACTCCACTCTCCTCCAAAATCAGCCTAGAGACCTCTCCTGCTTCTCTTTTATAAAAAAAAATAAAACCAGACCAATGTTTCCTCCAAAATACTAATCCATTTGACCAAACTGAAGTTTAGAGTTTAGCGTTAGCTTAGCTGTGACTTCAGCGTCAGGACGACAATTATCTCCTCCTCGTTAAACATTACGTGATTGAATTGACAGTATTTATCTGTGTTTTACGTTGCCTCCCTTTTCTCTGTTGATGCTTTTCTTTTTTCAGCTGTTTCTCTGTTAAAAGACATATTCAGCTGAAAATACACTTTATCTGCAGCTATTAAACTTCCTGGAACGTCATGTGACAAGTGTCGACCAATGGGAGCTCTCCATGTGATTGTCCAAGGTTTTCTGTTCCTGAATAGAGGTTCTCATCTGTTACAATCACTTAGAATAAACAGTAGATGGATCATAAAGACTGTTTTTTGTCTTTTAAAATAATAAAATATCAGTTATGGTCTGTTTAACTTGATTTAACTTTTGATTTTTTTAAATAAAACAATCCAAGATGGAGGAGTGTTCACAGCCACATTTCCATTTCAATTAAAATTAACTGGATATTACTGAAACAGCTAAATTTGCAATTTAGCCATGACATAGGTCTTCTTTTTCTTTTCCTTTTGGCTGCTCACTTCAGGGATCACCACATTTAATTTGGCAAAGTTTTTACTCCAGATGGCCTTCCTGGTTCAACTCTCTCCTTTGTTTAGGAGTCTGGGACCAGCACAAAAGAACACAGACCTGATCTCTTGACGCTGCACACCTTTATTCATTGTAATAGATTAATAAAATACTAGTGGTTATTTGGACACGCACACATTTAAGTAAAAGATGACGCAGATAAGAAACAAGGTATTTAGAAAGTCTACAGGTAAAAAATAAAAAGTAATGTACCGACCAGACGCCAACAGTGACAAAGATCTGCATCAAAATGTGTGAAAACTGCCAGTTCTTCCAAGGCTTGGATCCAAACTTGAAGCGTGAAATTGCATTGCCCTGAGCAAAATTCATGAATTCACAAATATCACCAGAAAGCAGCTTCTGTGCAATACAAAAGAAATATTTCAGTTTTTAACACAAACATAGTCATTTTAGTTCAATCTGGACGTCTCATAAAATAAAGAAGAAGCTGTCTGTAACGTATTTTGAACATAATGGATGAAATTTTGGGCTTTTAAAGTTGATCACGTTCTTCCTGGACAATCCTGGAGCGGTAGAATAGTAATTATTTTCCTTTTCTTCTTTGGCTCAGTGCTGACTTTGTAATGAGTTTGAAAATTGGCCCATTTCATTTGCTCTCAGTGAAATGTCATTATCTGTGAGTCGAGGGGGGAGGGGTTCACGGTGTCGCTGCGTTTCTTCACTGTATCGGGGTTATTAATATATTTGCCTTCCCGGGAACTTGAAACAAGGTTATACTTCGTCTGGAGCTGATCCAATGCTTCTGTGCTCTGCATCTACTCTGCAGCATCAGGTCTCACCACCATTTCTGCAAATATCCAGCTCATTTAATTGGAATAACTCCTAGATCTAATGGAGATTATGTAAAAACATGGCTGACCCTATGAAAAGTGAGAGAGACGAATTTATGATTGACTGTAAACGCCTGCTCTAATAACTAGTTCTGTTTCCCTGTTATAAAAAGATAATTTATGGGATTTTATCAAATGAAAAAATGCTTTAAATATTGAGAAGCAATGTCAGAAATTCAACGATTTTATAGAAACCTTTTGTATTTTAGATTAGATTTCTCTTGGGTGGGCTTTAGCTTGGGTTCCTGTTGTTTTCTGTCTCTTTTAATGCCTCCTGGTAAAAATATATACAGTCTATAATGTTAAACCCAGTCAGGTGAGGCTTTTTACAGCTGTTTTTTATTATTTTTTCTAGTATACTCCTCTCTCAAATTGTCTTTTCTTGTCCTGTAGTCGAGAAATTTATTTTTGTGAATCCCAGAAAGTCATAAAAAGGCTCAGTGGGACGTCTTTGGTGACCTTTTAGAATAAATGTATTATTATTAAAAGTCAGTTTACAGCAGCAAAAGACCAAAAAGACCTTAAAAGAAAAAGCTCTAAAATAGTTTTGTTGTGACTCTATTTCCAATTAAATTTGCAGAAGTAAAATGATGTAAAGTCTAGATAGAGAATGCTGTTGCACTGACTCTGCTGCTAGCGCCGGAGGCTAACGAGATGCTAAGTCATGCACGACCCGAGGTGCGATCCATCAGCTCCGCTCTCTTCCACCTGAGGCCGACTTTAGTGGAGTCGGGTACAAAATGAAGACATATGAGAAACCCCTCCTGAACCTCAGACACAAAAGGTTTATGATGTTTCCACTTTAACCTGACTTTAGATGAGGTTATTTATACTAAGTGCGTCTGTAAAAGAACACGTTTAGCTCTTATGTGACGGTTGAATACTAAGAATAAACTTGTAAGATTTACATTATGGTGCACAAATAGTTCCTGAAATTAACTTACCTTTGTTTACTGCTTTGCCAGCTTTGCAAAATTGCTGTTAAAAAAAATAAAATAAAAGTTGAACTCCAGCTAACCCTCTTTATGTCTGTCCGTGTTATTATATTAAACCCATTTAACCTGATCCGACTCTCGCAGAACTGAAGCGTTATGATCTTATCACACGTCCAGAGGGGATCCTGAACAGAACAAGAGTGTTTTTTTTTTACTGGTCAGCGTAATCTGTGAGCAGCTGATGGGTCCCACTTGAGCCACAGTGAACTCTAGTGAAGGACAGCGCTCCTAATTGAACCTAACGATGTTAAACTAGAGCTCCCTTTGAGTCGGTCCGAGCCAAATGAGCAAAGGCAGTAAAACTGAGGAGAGGGGAAATGAGGACGAGGTGAATGGGCAACGAGAGTGTGAGATATAGAAAATATAGATCAGACAAAGAGATAATTCATATATAAACACATTTATTGATGTTCTATTTATGATTGATGGGAAATATCACTGTTTTTCTTCCCATCTCCTCCTAAAAGAGCTGAAGAATATTGTGAAGAGGTCATGATTTATAGAAAGAAAAAAAAAAAAACATTCAAGCATAAATGGGACAGCTCAAAGTTACATGAAATTGACGATTAATTAAATGTATATAGCAGTAAACAAACAAAATTAATTAACAGAATAACACAAAAATGGCACAAGCTCAGTGTAAATCTAACGACGTGAAGCATAAATGACACACAAGGCTAAAAGAAATGGGATATTACAGATTTATTACAATAGAGAATTTGTCTTGTTTCGACAAAAGCCAGACTTTAAAAAAGCATATAAATATCTTAGTCTGAATAAAATCACAGCAACAGAAACTTGTATTGGTCGAGGAATAGGATTGAAGCTGGAAAATAGGGAAAACATGAAGGAATTGAAGCTAAAAGTGAGACGGACACACACTTTTGGGATGAAAAAAGAGAAAGAATAAAATATAAACTAAAATCCTCAACCAGTAAAACAAAAAAAATGTGTCATTAACAGTGAGAGCACAACTTAGAATAGTATTTGTGATGCAAAAAAGCTAGAATAAGACATACCATTGTAGAAAGTTTGATTCTGTCCATCTTAAACAGGCATTAAAGTCATAAATTGGCTTTTAAATGCCAGAAATGAGGTCAAGATTGAAGGTCACACCATTGGATGACAAACAAAAACAATCTGTGTAAAAGAAACAGAAGTAAAGAAGGAACCTTTGTCAGCAGATAAATGTAAAATTAAAAAGCTTCTGGACACCCACAGCCGTTCAAATTCCACAAAAACATGACACACGGTCAGACTTTCACATTTAAAACCATCCTCAAAACAAGAAGTCAGTAATAAATCACATGTCGTCCAGTTTCTAATGAGCTCATAACACTTTTAATGGGCGTCCAGCAGCACACGGTGAGGACAAAAACACTGATACTGTAGATATTTTCTGAGTATAAACCAGAAAAGGGCAGATGATAAGTATAACCCGTCTGTTTTTTCAGTGGAAGCAGCAGGACATTGTGAAAACAGATGATAAACTCTGATCTATCTCTTTGTTCGTTGGCCTCTGACAGACCGAGAGTGAACTGTGAGGGACTGTTTTCTAAAGATTATCCATCAAACCTCTGACAGATGGCATCTTTTTAGGTTTTTTTTTTCATTATTTCTACTAAATGAGATTCAGCAGGGAATAATTTAGATTCTGAAGCGTTCCTCTTCCGTCGGCTTTATGAATAATCACTAAAATCTATTCGTTTTTATTACAGGTTGCGGGAGGCTGAAGAAAACATTTCAATTCCACGTTTTAAATAAGTCAATGTCAAACTAATCAAATCTGTTTTTATATTATTTAAGAGAGAGAAGTGAAACTGAGGGCTTTCATTTGTTTAAGTTATTAATTTGTCTGGAAAATGACGGACAATTTAACAGTTTTAGCTCTATTTTACCAAACAAAATAAAGAAAACAGTAGAGACAAAGCCATTATTGGATATATGCACGCTGCTTTCACAAAACAATGAGCACACACAGATTCAACTGAGATATCACTGATAAAACAAACAAAAACCAAAGAAACAAATAGCTCAGTTTCATCCGTGTACATCCAAACACAGTAAACAAAACCTTTGTGTGAAAAAGTGTTTATGGTTTACAGTTACCTGGTTTTGTCTGGGATTACATGGTCTGGTTTAGTCCAGTTTGTCCTGGTTTTGTCTGGGATTACATGGTCTGGTTTAGTCCAGTTTGGTCTGGTTTTGTCTGGGATTACATGGTCTGGTTTAGTCCAGTTTGGTCTGGTTTTGTCTGGGATTACATGGTCTGGTTTAGTCCAGTCTGGTCTGGTTTTGTCTGGGATTACATGGTCTGGTTTAGTCCAGTTTGGTCTGGTTTTGTCTGGGATTACATGGTCTGGTTTAGTCCAGTTTGGTCTGGTTTTGTCTGGGATTACATGGTCTGGTTTAGTCCAGTCTGGTCTGGTTTAGTCCAGTCTGGTCTGGTTTTGTCTGGGATTACATTGTCTGGTTTAGTCCAGTTTGGTCTGGTTTTGTCTGGGATTACATGGTCTGGTTTAGTCCAGTTTGGTCTGGTTTTATCTGGGATTACATGGTCTGGTTTAGTCCAGTTTAGTCTGGTTTTATCTGGGATTACAAGGTCTGGTTTAGTCCAGTCTGGTCTGGTTTAGTCCAGATCCTTCTCAAACTGTTGCTGTTTTGAGGCGAAATCAGACCAAATATTGATTTATTTTAGATTTGTTTTCTGTTTTTTTTCACTTTGCATTTTGTAAACTAATAGAAATCACCAGCCTTAACACTTAAGTTTATGTATTATACCCACATCTGCTTTAAACTATTGTATAACTCTAAATAAATATCAGATATATGTCAATAATGTAAACAGGAGACATAGCCTTCATTCATCAACATTTTTCGTAACTTTAAATTCAGTCTGTATTATATTGATAAGGTTTGTGTCTGTATTTGTGTGTCTGTATGGTGTTGTTTGTTGTTTTGGTTTGTTGTTTTGTGTGGTATTTGTTGTGTTTAAAAGAAACCTTAGCCTCCTTGTGTTTTGTTGTGTGTCTGTATTTATGTATCTGAACCTGTGTGGCTGTATTTGTGTGGTATTTGTGTGTTCTGTATCTGTGTGGTATTGGATGTGTGGTATTTGTTGGTATTGTTGGTTTGTGTGTTTTGTGTGGTATTGTGTGGTATTGGGTGCTGAGAGCCTTTAGTCCCTCCTGTCTGTGTGTTGTTGTGTGTCTGTATTTGTGTGGTATTTGTGTGTCTGTATTTGTGTGTCTGTATTTGTGTGGTATTTGTGTGGTATTTGTGTGGTATCTGTGTGGTATCTGTGTGTCATCTGTGTGTCGCGTGTGAAGCAGCACACCTTTAGCTCCCTCCTGCTTCATGCGTGTGATTGTTGTGTGTCTGTATTTATGTATCTGAACCTGTGTGGCTGTATTTGTGTGGTATTTGTGTGGTATCTGTGTGGTATTTGTGTGGTATTTGTGTGGTATTTGTGTGGTATTTGTGTGGTATTTGTATGGTATTTGTATGGTATTTGTGTGGTATTTGTGTGGTATTTGTGTGTCGTGTGTGAAGAAGCACACCTTTAGCTCCCCCCTCCTTCATGCGTGTGATTGTTGTGTGTCTTCTTTGTGCGGAGCGTTTGTGGAGCGTGTTCCTGAGCCCAGCCTAAAGCCGAACTGACAGACAGCTTCCCTCCGAGGAGCCCCTTAGTGTTTCTGATTGATCGTCATAATGCCGAGGTACGGGCCTTGTCCTTGGTGCCTGTGCTAATCGCCGCCTCATGAATATTTATGAGCTCCTTGGGAATCGAGCAGCTAAATAAAGGATGAGGCCGTTGGCTCGGAGCTGCGTTCATCGCTAACTCTGATTGATTAGAAAGAGGAAAAATCAACCTGTTAAAAGTTGGGCTTTCGTTTGGTCTTCGGCTCCGAGATCTTAAGAGGAGCTTGTGACTTCAAAGAGGGCAAATAAAAGGTGGAGGTGTCAACATTTGAGCTGGTGTTAAGCACAATCCACTTGGCTTAGTGCAAGAGCTCTAGACAAAGAAGAAGGGCTCTGTTCTAACCTTGATTTTAAATGAATTTCCCTCAGAAGAGACACACATTACTTCCACGTTCGAGGTTGAAGTTATAGCTCTTTAACCCATGTAAGTTAGCTCTCAGGTAAGAATATTATTTATTTATTTTTTAATAATAAAAATAGCCCTAACACCAGCTGATGTATGTCCACCATTAAACCTGCTGGACACTGGTAAATATTATTTTTAAAGCAAACATTAGACCCAAAAACTTGCCTGTTTAAGATCAATTTACCAGTTCTGTTTTTAGTTGAGGTCAGTTGGTTTGTTTGATAAACTCTAACTCATTTCAGTCTTATTTTGCAGAAGTTGTCTCGTATGCCTCTGTCTTTATTTAATACTCTACTTAATAAGAAGAGACCTAACAACTTAATTTCCTCATTGGGATTAATAAAGTGAATTGAATTGACAGTATTTATCTGTGTTTTACGTTGCCTCCCTTTTCTCTGTTGATGCTTTTCTTTTTTCAGCTGAAAATACACTTTATCTTCAGCAGGATTCAGTGGTGTACAATTTGAGATTTGTATTTTTTGTTAAATTATTCAGTCTCTGTGATAATCATGGACTGTTTATTAGTGTTATTTTATTTTATTTGACTTTTTTTAAATTGAATTTTAAGCTGTGTCTGTCTCCACGTGTTGGTCATTAGTATTTAGTCTCTGATTTTGCTGTTTTTCTTTCTGTTGATCATGTCTATGTGTTTGAGTTCATAAGACACAGATAAGAACAAAAGACAGAAGAAGTGGCATTCAACATTTTGGTCCCTTTATTTCATTTTAACCACATTTCAAACAACTAAACAACCAATGGTAATGGCATCACCAGACCTAAACAACACTTGGACAAATCATCTTCAGAATAATAATTATACAAAAGAAATGTACAAATCCAAAAAGACAAAAGTAAAATCCCAACATGAAGCAACCAAAGGTAATACAGATGAACAAAAGAGAAATATTCACTTCACTCTCACCGTCTGTGTCTCCATAGGTCCATTATAGAGTCTCAATGGACTCCAGTGGAAAAAAAAGAACAGAATAAAAAAAAAAGAGCAGACTGAACAGATTGCCACGACAATTTGCCACGTGATGGAAGCCAAAGCACAAAACCCACGAGAAACAAAACAAAAGTTCAACCTTTATCAAATAGACTTTTATTGGAAATGTTCTGGAATAAATCAATGGTGTAAAAATAATTTATGAAAGGAATTTGTCAATTAAAGATTTGGGCTTCACAAACCTTGCCCATCACTAGTTTTAGGCTTTTAAAGCAGATATTTATTTTAAATTAACACAAGTAATATTAATATTCAGTGTTTGACAGAAGCTTATGTTACAAAGACACTCTTTATCCATCAGTATGTTCCAATTAATTCAAAGTATTCAGCCTGAACAGATATCAATATTATTGTTTTTTATATATTTAATAAGAATCTTTCTGGTCTTTGTGGATTCAAGTCTAGTTTTCAGGAGACAGTACGAATGATGCCAATTAAACTTTGTCTCAAACACTTAAAATGGAACTATTGGGTAAAGTCATAATTGATGTGAAGGTAAGGGATCATTTTGCAAAGTGAATGGGTACAGATGTCCAGGCTACGAACTATTACAAGTTGACGTCGTAAATCAATGTAAAGCTTTAATGAGTTCAGTCAAAGTTACTTTCTTTGAACCAATAACTTTTTTTCTCTCTGAAATAATACATAATCACATTTTTGGTCAAACTGGGATCATTATTCCCACCATTGAGTGATAATTCAAATAGAAAAGTGTCTTAGTGGCTCCAGTTTGACCAGTATGAATGTCTGTATTGATGTGTAAACTTTAGCACAATCCACTAAATTTTACTCTGTATTTAAAGTGGTGATTAAAATATGTCCAGTCATGTCATTTTTGCAGTGATTTTGTTGAATTTGTCGAGACACTCAACATTTAAAGTTCTGTGACATTACACTACAATCTAAATCAGTTGTGTCAAACTCAAAGTGGTGAGGGGCCACAATAGTTAATCAGAATCCTTTCTGGGGCCAAAGATGATGGCATTTGGAAGCTTTTATAAAAATTTGGATGCGAGATTTCATCTTCATTTAAGTCTTTTAACATTAATTTCCTCCTTTTATAGAAACTGTTTGTAGTTTGCAGGTTTTTGTTGGACTTGAACACGTTTAAGTCAGATTTGAACTGGTTTTAGATGGATTTGAATTGGTTTTAATTGGATTTGAACAGGTTTTAGTTGAATTTGAACAGTTTTTAGTTGAATTTGAACAGTTTTAGTTGGATTTGAACAGTTTTAGTTGAATTTGAACAGGTATTAGTTGAATTTCAACAGGTTTTATTTATCTTTGTAGCAAAAATAAAATCCTATAAAACCTAGTGCCAAAAATATCACTTTCCAAATGTGCTGAAGGGCCACATAAAACACTGCAAAGGGCCGCATTTGGCCCCCGGGCCTTGAGTTTGACATGTGTGATCTAAGTCATAAAAGTCTGTAGTAAAATGTGTTTGTGAGAAAACGTTGTTGTGCTAATAACATTTAAATTCCCGAACTCTGACATTTTGAATGATTTAATGGCACACTGTATGTTACAAATATAAAGCTATAAAACTGCATGAATATGAATAAACCCGATAACGTTCCGCTGCAGCTGAGCCACGGCCACATCTTTTTAAACCGGGCGTTAGAAAGGCTTATAAAATCCACTGGTGATTAACAATAAACACATGCAGTATTTATGAGCTGGAGTCAAAGGCGTGTTTAAAGGTCTGATCAGGAGACAGTAATAGGGGCCCGGGTCAGGTTTAGATCCTGTTTAACTCATTAACCCACTCCCACAAATGCCCCCGGAGCCACAGTGGCATTTGAACTGTCAGCGATATTGACCCCTGTTTTACAAAAGGTCAGACATCAGTAGGAAATATCCCCAGTGCTTTTTAAAATGGATATTTGAGTCATAACACATACATTTATTTTTGTGTCCCATTTTTGCAATACTTTAGCTTCTACGCTGGGCTTTTATTTAATCACAAGAGTCAGTTGAGTTGTAAAAGTGGTTATTAAATCCTACACATCTTGTTTTATGTCCAATCCATCTTAGACCATTCAATAAACCCTTTAAAACAGTAATTTCATGAATAGTTTATTATTATTCCATTGTCTGATCGGATGACGTGAGTTTTTCAGGCGATTATTGACATTTTTGACAAGGATCATAAACTTTAATGTCTAAAACTGACCCACATCATTGTCCGTAGTCACTCAATCACTCGTGTCACTTTTCTCAGGCCACATCTTTATAAATATCTCTCAGTTCTTTGTAAAACCCAGGTCAGCGAACTGACAGACGTTCGTTACAAGATTGGCCGTCCACTGACAGAAAGTCATTATGAACCAGTCGATAGTTGTGTTTTTGCCGATTCCCTCAATTAACTCTGCTCTTCTTCGACGACCACTTTGTGTCTGTGGCTTAAAGGAAAATAAATGTTTTACTTTTATGTGTTTCTTTTCTCTAATCCCCAGACCAAACCTCAAAACCACTTCTCTCATTGATTTCTGAGCTCTTATTCAGAAATGAGTCTAAGTAGATTTGATTGTTGCCAAAAAAAATTTAAAAAAAGTGTGTAATTGTTTGTTTACAGCTCTTTCAGAAAAGTCCAATTAAAAATCTACTCAAACAACTCAAAACTGGTTTAAAGAGTGTCTTGTAACACAGTCACTTTGGCAGGTCTCAGTCTCGATGAAGAAAACATTTTCAACATAAAATAACGTAAATAAAATAATCACATGGTGTAATCGGACACGTATGGCAGCGTTTTGGAGCAGTTCAAAACTAATATTTATTTGAAATGTGTCTGATGTGTGATGTCTGTTTGTTTGTTTGACTGTGGTTGTCTTTTCTTATTTACAGCTTTGGGTGAATGCACACTTTAAGCTAATGGTAATAACACTGGCTTTCGATCAAAGCCAAGGGGATATTTATTAAATCTCTTCTGTACAGCCAAAATATATGGTTTACACAAGCTAACGTAATAAAAGGAAGAGTAAAGAACTTTAATTAGTTCTCTTTTATGAGAAATCACTCTGTTTTAGGACATTTCTGCAAATTCAATGCAATAACGATGCCTCCATTACAAACACAGAGGCATGGGATAAAGGCATTTCAACGTGAAAATACTGGGTTTTGTCCTGTATTTGTAGTTTAGTTTAGAAATGAACATTTTCCAGAGCATTTCTGAAGCAGTAACAGAAGGAGACATCTCAGTAGGTCTTTACTTTGCACAATCACAGCCTCTTATTGTAAATTAAAATGAGAAAAGTAAAAAAAGAACTGCGTAGGCTAGTATCTATAGCTGCAGGAATTGATTTAACTGGTTAAAAGAATCCCTGGTTAATCTGTGTTGTTGGAATTTCCACCTTTAAAAGCAACCAGCCATTGATTTACAACAACACAAAGCAGAATCCAAGGGAATCTCAAAAGTCTTGCCTTTAAACTAGGTACTTTTTTCAGGGAAAGTTTGGGATGGAAGGAAAGCTGTCGGCGGGAACGTAAACAAAATGAATAGTTTAGAAAAGAAATAGAAGAGTTCCTGTGTTGGAAAAGGCGCTAACGCTGAAGGAGTGAGCCTGAACCTAAACGTGCCACGGGTCGGTGAATACAGCACAGTTTGGTTTAGATAAGAGCTAAAGAGGCTTGTGTTTGCAGCTGAGTCTAGAAATCTGATGGAACCAAAGAGTTACCAAGAGTTTTATACTTTTAAGGAATAACTACATTTGGCAATAAAAGTTTGGAAATGGCCTCATAGATGCTTCGGACACTGGCTTGAACCCGTAAAGAAAACTAATTACTCAGCCTCTCTTGTGCATTAAGGGAAACAGCCCATGTCAGAGTCTGTGTAGCCAATTACTCCAGTGCATCAAGCCCATTTATCATTAACGCTGTGGTGTAGCACTGGCTCCACAGAAACAGATCAGCTCGTGATTTCAAAGCAAAAAGCCTGAAACACTAACAAGCCTGTATTAGTTTAGCTTTGATCCACTAAACTGAATCACGGTTAACGTACGAGTCGAGCAGAGGCAAATAAATACTTCATTAGATTTCTCCATTCTCAATTTGTCGAGAAAAGGCAACACTTTTCTTTTCTTTTTTTTTTCCAATAAAGTCTCTTAAAGTGTGCATCCAGCCTTCAGAGGGAGACAACATTCAAGGCGTAGAATATATCTAAAAAGGAAATACTGTACAATAGTCACATCACAGCCCAGCAGAGGACAGAGAGAGAAGGAAAATGTCGCTTTTTTAAACATTAGCTTTGTTTTTTCAACATATTATGTTTTCTGTGTTCTTTGTACAAGCATGTAAAGTCCCACACACGGATCAGCGGTGTGTTCTCATCGATTTTCTCTTCTGTACAGGGTTTGTGTGGTCACAGGCACACGGATAGATACATGCCCTCACTTTATCCACATGCACACGGCACACGCTCGCACTCGCAGGCTCACAGGTCGGGTTCGGTTCAGTCGAAGTCATTTGCACTTTGTGTGTCCCAGTTGAGACCGAGGCAGCTTCAGCAGCGAATCGGAGAAGACGGCTCCGCAGAGACGAGCCGATCAGAAGGAGCTGAGCGCCTCCAGAGCCACTTCGTAGCAGAACTTGTACTGTTCCTGTGAAGACGAGAGAGTGAGACGACATCAGCGGGCTTCATTTTGACAAGTGCACAACCTTTGCATTGTTTCTTGTAGCGTCCAGAGCTGCAGATTGTAATAGCAAAATGTTGTAATCTGGACTCACATGAAGAAAACAATTTGGTATCCTTGATATTTTATTTTATTTTGTTTTATTTTATTTTATTTTATTTTATTTTATTATTTTATTTTGTTTTGTTTTATTTTATTTTATTTTATTTTATTTATTATTTTTTATTTTTTATTTTTTATTTTTTATTTTTTATTTTATTATTTTTTATTTTATTTTATTTTAGACATTTATCAGACATGGCTTAGACTACTTTTTCTGCTTATGCTGCCTGCTCTATTTGTGTTATTTTTGTATTATAGTGACAAAAAAAAGGGAAATTAGTAGTAAAAATACAAAACAGAACTGCAATATGTGGACTTTACATAACAAAAACAAAACAAAACAAAAAACAAAAATATGACTTACCTATATTTTCTTATACAATTCCATATACAATGCATTTTCAGATTATTTAAAATATCTTAAATTGGATTTGGATCAACAGATGAGTCTCTGAGTGGTTTGTTCTCTCTGAGTGTTATAGAAATAGAATTAAAGTATTGTTTCTCTGATAATAATCCAATAAGATGTTTTTCAAAGGGTCAGTGATTGGCTTTATTTTTCTCCCCACTTCAAGGGAACCGTCACTAATAATGCACATCATAAAGTTCTTTTACCTGAATCAAATCACAAAGAAACTTTACAAAAGTGAAGAAATCTCATCTCATTAGAATCACATTTCACTCAAATCAAAAGAAGAAAAGCCTCGACAAACTCAGTAAACCCTGAGTTGATTTGTTGTTGTTTTGTTGCTGTTTTCCTCCTGAGCCTCGTCTCGGTGTGACTCCAGGAGCCTGTGTTTAGCTGTGCTCAGTGTGGACAGGTGTTGAGGGCGGGTCCGACAAATCACACAAGTCTTTCTGAAGGAAACGAGGAAGGTGTGGCCACAGCTGCTGCCAGTGTGAGTCTGAAAATACTCATCTGCTGCAGGCGTCTGGATACCACTGCGTTTCCAACGAGAGAAACTCAAGTATGTTTGTGTTCTCACCTGCCAATGCACCAGCCAAGATACAAACTACACAAATCTGGCTGCAAATATGGAATACATTCAGTTTTAAAATGATTTATGATACTTGGGGCGTTCTTCTAAAAATGTGAAAGTTAAAAAAAACAAACTTCTGTGAATTGGCTCGGCTTCTTATTTTGAAAATTGGCAGAAATAGTTTCCAGATGGATATAAATATATTTAGGCACTTTTTATGAATTGGGGCTATTGTAGGGCTAAAAATATAAAACAAATGTATGATGAAAAAGCAAAGGTGTTGTGTCAAATGTAGTTTTGATTCCTCTTTTTTTCTGCTCTTCTGATTGGTCACATGCCACACTGTCTATTGATATCTCAGACCTTAGCGGATATTTCTAAGATCAATAAAAACCTGAAGATGAAGCGTCATAAAGTCTCACCATAGTCTCGACCATGTTGGTCTTGTTGTTCCTCAGAGTCTTGACGGTGTGGAACACGTCCACGATGTTCTGCTGCTGGATCATCTCGTTGATGCTGCAGATGGCACAAAACGTCCCGGAGCGTCCTCCACCGGTTCTGCACAGACACAGAGACACGTCAGTCCCGTGATGACGAAAAACATTTATTAATTAATCACATTTTTGGATAAAGCCTATAGATCTTGTTTATGTGACATGTTTGCTCTGTTTTGTTTTAGACAACTTCTAATTTATGGAAATGAAACATCTTAGAACCATTTGTGTCTTTAATTTATATCATTTATAGAAGATTATTCAGAGTTTATTCAGTTAATTTAATTTTACTGGAAGATACAAAAGTTAAAGATTACAGCTGGTCACTTAAGACAGATTTAAAATGACCAATAAAGACAAAAGTACAGTTAATGTTGAGCTTTTGAATCAAATAAACAGAAATAGTTTTATCTATAAAGTCCAGTTTTCTTTGGCTGCTCAATATCTCTCTCTTTTATCAGATGAACCACCTGCCAGTCCACCAGGTCATTTCTTTCAATTTAAGCAATGCTATGTAGTTAGTTATGCATTAGTGAAAATGTTGCTTTGTCATCAACGTTAAAATACACCGATCACAAGGAAACAAATGCCTGAAGAAGAACAGGAAAGATTTTAGTGAGAATCCAGCTGCTGCACAAGTAACTTATACTATTACTGTTCATAAAACCTTTACTCTGCCAAAGGAATAAGAAGAAGAATCAAATAAAGTTGAGATTATTACACTAGATTTAACGTTGCTTGTTGTTTTCCGTCTGTTGTCCAGCCTTAGTAGCTTCTATAGTCATTTCTATCTCCTTTGATCGAACGTAGGAAGAAGAAATTCAAGAATAAAAGTCCAGGGCTCGACTCATTTTCTAAATCTGCTCCGTAATCGTCTCATCAGAAGCACATGCCACACTCTTCTCCAGTTCTGTCGTCATTTATCACTTCAGTAATTCAAGTCTTTTGAGTCAAATGAAAATTTCAAATTGTGTGGGATCTTAATGTTTCAGATAATTGAGGAATCTGGAGACAAAATGTGGCAAAGTGCAAGTCTTTTTTGTCTGTTTTGTGGTGATTTTAGTATAAACCAAAAGCTTTTACAGAGAAAATGTAAACAAATGTCAATATATTTCAGTAAAGTCTATATTGTGTTGCTTTTGCTGAGCTCTACACCAACTACTTTTACACTGTTTGTATTTTTACAACCGGGACAAATGGAAGTTTAGTTATGTACAGTTTAATCATTCCTCTGGTGTTTACTTTGTGTCGCGATGCCCTTTCTTTGTCGAACTCTGAGCCCTGAAACTCTCCAGGTGTTAATAAAACATAATAAAAACAGTGTTTGCTGAAGTGTGAGCCACTGTGGGTCACATGCTTTCTATTTAAAACAAGAACTTTATTAACAGCACAAAGATAAAAGTGGATATGATTTGTTGAGTGAAAGTGTCTGGTTTAATTTACTGAACATTATTGGATGTAGCTAGATATAATTTAGCATCAAGGCCAGTCTTTAGAGGTCTTAGTTTTGTTTTTGTTGTTTTTTTACTCTGACTCCATTGTGTCAAAGCTTGTTTACGTTGAACAAAGGTTAAGTTTGTGTTAAATAGAGTAAAGTCGCAGCAAAATGACACAGAAGTCAATGGAAAGAGACATAACTTCCTGTTTTTTATTTGACACCATCCTTCAAAAAGGCTCAGGACATTTATAAAACATAACTGATTTTGTTTCTCATTTTTATTAACTGTGGGCATCATCTGACATATTTCCATTTGACTTGTTAATAGCATGTCCCTGCAGGGCTACCGTAGCTGAAACGACAGATCTGAGGTCAGGAAATGCAATCTCCACTTTGGCCAGTTATTATTATATTTGTATTGATTCTGTAATTTAAAATATCAAATATAATTTTTGATTATTTTATGTATTTTTATTGCAGTGTTTGGAAATGACAGCGTGACTCTAGGATTTCTTAGCATTTAACTCACTAAAAATAAAAAAATAAAAACAGAAAATGATGTAATTACAGGATATAATGTTGTTCCAAGGGTTGTTTTTTTTGGGTTTTTTTTACCTGGCGACAACAATCACAACAAAAATGGAATATTTCTTGGTTTAGTCCTAGTTTTAATGTTGTTCAAAGCTTGATTCTTGTTTAATCCTGGTTTTGACATCTCGTAGTTTTGACCAGAGTCTTTGTTTAGTCCCGGTCTAGAACGGGTTTAGTCCTGACTTAGTCCTGCTTTATTTCTGAATTCACAAGTTTAGGCTTAAATGCACAAAAACGCAGCAAACACTCATAAAAATGGTAAAGAAAAGCATTTAAAACAGTACATATTAACTCTAAAAAGATAAAATGGCACTAAAAATGAAATGAAAATGAAAATAAAATGCTGCTTTGTCGACGTGAAGACGAGTGGTGTACATTAACAAACTGTAACGTTATTTGCAGAGAAAAAGGAGGTTTTTACTACAATATCTGACGAAAAAACAAGGTTTTTGTGGAGAAACACACACAATAAAACTAATTTGACCTCCCGCAGTTAAACGTTCAATTGCAACATATTAAGCCTCGTTCTCATTTGCATTTGAATAAAGTATTGAATAGATCTGAAAAAATCAAATCTTGAGAGAAGTTTTAATGACAACAACAATACAACGTGAAATAAAAGCTGACAGACGGAAAGTGACAGACTGAGCCCACATTACGACGACACAAAAGAATACGCTCTCCACTAATGGATTTAAGACATTTGAATTCACATAAAAGCCTTAAAAATCTACTTTTAGATTCGATACTAACTTTGTGTGAGTTTTCGATGCCAGTTCTTGAGTGTTTACAGTCTACGGGGCTCGATCAGCAGCCAGACCGCCACGCTTCCCCTCAGTGTGTGGTTCCAGCTGAGATCCTCCAAACTCAGTCTGAATAAAAGATGTGAGCGTCGAGAAGCGGACTGGCAGCCGTCACAAACCGACTCACTGTAAACTCACTCCGCGTTTAAGACAGAAAAAGTGTGACCGCACAAAAAGCTATTCTGAAAGATTTGGAAAATGTTTGAAATTACAATAAAAGCTTGAAAATGACCCTTTACTAAAGCAGAAAGTCCTTAAATATCATATAATTCTGTTATGACAGTGCACTTTTTTATTATTCGCATGATACAATCTCTAAAATAAATAATTTTTTTTAAATTAATGTATAAATCTAATAACAAAAGGTTAGACACAGGTTGTAAGTTTTTAAATAAATGGATTGTCATATTTCTTTTACAGATGGCAACAAAATTCAAAGATGAACACCATTTATTTTTAATCAGAAGTAAAAGTAAAATAATAAATTAAATTAAATAATAAATATGTAAACACACAATAAATAAAATAAATAAATAAATAATAAAAATAAATAAAGATAAAAAATAATAATAAATAAATAAACTCTATACTAAACTATAACTCTGCTATTTTATTTACATTCCTTGGTAAATAGTCTCACATAAAACAGAGTGATTTCTCAGTTTCATTTTGATTTAACATTTAAATATTGTGTCACTTTCTTTACTTAAATTAGTGGAACAAGCTACTTAATACGTTCTAACAAGTGCACTGTTGTTTAAAGATGTGTCCTGGACTGAACTGAAGCTGATCAGTGAGATAAAACGTGTCGGACTGGAACTGGACAGTCTCACGATGAACTGAGAAGTGGGAGGTTTATTCAGCCACAGATTCATTAAGTATTAATAAAGTACATCTTATTTTAAGCTCATAAAAAGGTGGTCTACAGCAAAATCTTACAGGGAAGTGTCTATTCCAGAGTTATTTACACAGAAAAACAGAAAAGGAGAGCAAAGTGAAGCGTGTTTAAGGTTAGGAAGCTGACAGGAGATTTCTGCTGCTTTAAATATAAGTTTAATAATAGAAATGTGCACAAAAACAAGTCTTGAACCTGACAATGTAAACATGATTCAAAACTGTATGTAAATATCAACATGAAGTCTGGATGGATACTGCCGTCTGTACATTTATTTATTTATTTTTTGATCACTTTCAATAGAGATACAGGAATCTGAATGTGATTCCTCTGAAATCCGTCGGGACATAAACGGTGTCACGCTGCGGTTGTTTTCTGTCGAATCCTGTGAGTCAAACAGCTCCATATTGGTGTCTGTATGCTCCATGTAAAATACATATTTATCAGGCTTGAGATAAATAAGCCTGGGACAGATTGTGTGGCTCCTCACAGCTTTTGCCAGTGTGATTTGTTGAAAATGAGACATGTGCTCAGCATTAAAGAGCCATCAGACTCCAACCTGCAGCTTCAGTGAAGAGCAGAGGATAATCCATTCTGCCCCGGCACTGATTGGACCATCGTGTTTCTTTTATCTGTGGCATTACTGAGTGTGTCGAATCAATGGCAGACTCTGATTAGCCCCTGTAGCCGTCTTTAGCCACGAGCCTCTGTCACTCACTTCTACTCAGGCTTAAATTATACTTTATGTTGCTCGCCGATTGTAAACTTTCAGATTTGTGTGTAAAGCCTCGTCTAAAGTAGAGTTTTTATGTCTCGTGTGATTATTTCTCATTATTTTTCATGAATGAAACGACCAACAGATTCAACTCTGGTCTAGAGCAGTGTCTTTATGTGCTGAGAAAATTAGATAATGTAACACTAAAAATATAAAATGGCACTAAAAATTACATGAAATACAAAAAATAACAAAAAATAAAATGATGCTTTAAACAAAAAAATCATCAACAGGCTAAAAAATGTAAATGTACATTAACATAAATATGACATAGCAACACATAACATATAACTATAAGTAAAGTTTCACATTTGTGCCATTTAAAGTACTGTTTTTTAATTGTGTATGGCTGAATTTATTTATTTATTTATTTATTATTAGTCTTTATGTCCTGAGAAAAAGAAGTAATGTTGGACACTGTCAGAATTGAGTTAGAGTCCATCTTTGATCGCATAATTGTGAGATTTATTGTCATTAATCCTTCCTGTAACACATTAGTCAAAACTATATTCTCAGTAGAGTATAAATTCATTCAAAAATCATCTTTGTTGCTGTGTATTTTGGTGAAACAGCAGCAGAAAAAGTATGTTTCATGTTGGTTTAGGACGTCTATGACTCAAACTGATTTTATTTAACAATATAAACTCATCATGTGACCTTTTTCTAATGGATTTGCTGCTCATAGACATCATAGACATGTCCCTGTAAGGCCACCGTAGATGTTCAAATGGAAGCGTTTTGATGTTTCTAATGACGCAGATACAAAAAAACTACACACTACAGCTTTAAACCAACCATTTTTCTTTTTTTAACATTGAATGACACGGAATAAAATTATAAAATGAAAAGAAATAGCTCAGAAAATATAATAGTATATATCTGTGTTTATTTGTTTAGCTGTTCATTTGTGATTTCACCCCCAAGTGCCTCCTTCTCTTGTGCTCAGTTAAAAAAAAAACACTGAGCTAAACTTCAGAGAAACAAATCAATGCCAATTCTGATTGGGCCAATGAGCTGTGACAGAAGGAGCTGATTGGATGAGCACGAGAGCATGAGTGATGTGCTCCGGCGGCGTTCGTGCTGCGTTCGTGTTAGTGAGTGTGTTATCGTTAGTGAAGTTCCCTGTAATCTCTGCCTTATAGATTTTACAGCCTCTGTTTCCCTCCCGAATTAAAAGCCTCATTGGTTCTGCACAAACCTCACACAGCGGCTCAGTTTGTGAAGAAACACACACGAAACTATTCAATGTGTTTAAAGGATTTTTGTTCAGATGTCGGCTCTGCTAATTTGGAGCTAATCATGTGTTTCAACATATAATACATTCAATTACCGTCATATGAGATTTAATTGGATTTAATACCGAGGCGTTTTGTTGGTTTTGTCTTTTCTTATTCCCACAATTAAGCTCATTTATTGATTAGAAATGTGTTGCTTCCATTTTCATAAACTGTATTTTCTCTCAAATGCATCATTTTAGCATCTCTGTTGTTGTGATTGGTCAAAAATGTAAATGAAAAGTCTTATTTTATACTCTACTGTCCTCCACTGTGTTACTTATCTACCTCACTATGTCACATGTGACTTTGAACCAGGAATAAACAGTAAAATCAAATGTATGAGACTCAATATGTGTCAGGCTAATGTTATGTTCAGCTAATTGATTGTTTTATCTCTCATATAATAATCATTTTTTACATCATATAAAAAATAGTCTTTTACTCTTTACAGTTTAACCCAAAAAACAGTGTCGGTTTTTGAGAAAATGGTCTTTAAATCAAGCGTAAGTGCCCCGTATTGTTTAATTTGAGCTTTTATGTTGTTCTTACAAATATAAAATACATCTAGCAGCTAACATTACATCTTTATTACTAGGAGACATAAAAATACGTTAAAAAAAATCATAATTTCTTCATCCTTTATTCAGAGAAGATCCGACATGACTCATAAAGATGATTATACAAAATATATAACAAAAAAAAGAGGTGATAGAGCTTATAAAGAAGTTATATTATTTAAAATTGAGCTTAAAACCCTCCATTTTGTCTCCAGTATAAAAAAATAGAGCTAAAAACAATGAATAATGGTAAAATTAAATCTCTGTGTAAATAGTAAACAGTTCAGCAGTGATTTTTTCACATTTTAGACGAAAAGTAAGCAAAATTACTGTATATTTGTGGTAATAAATTATCAACTTATATAAATAACCTGTATCTATAACTTCATTCTTCAATCTAAATGTCATATAAAAGTGTAAGTGCATGTGTATTAATCATTTAAAATAGTTTGTCTGGTTTTTAGATTTGATATTAAAGGTTTTTTTGTTTTTCTTTAAAGGCACGTTTAGCTGAGATGACAGATTTCTGCAGTTACACTGAACAAACAGAGGCAACATTTATCTGACAGTGTTTGACACCCGCGAGGGCAAATAAAACACGGAGGAATGACCACACGAGGGAGATTAGTCACCTCAGCCACATATATCACGGTAAAGCACTGTACGGCGCCGTTTGTTTTTCCCAAAGTCTGTGTGTGGCGTCCTTTTGAGCCGGACGTCCTTTATCACGGAGACCAACAGCTGTTTCTGTCTCGGGTTTATCTTCACAGTGGACTCTATATTCTCTCTGGACTCACACACTTCCTATAACTCACACTGTGTCCTGTCGGTGTAATGTTTGTAGAAATATGGACAATAAAAATAAAAAAGTTTACAAGAAATCATGTAAAATGTTATTGTAATGTTACGAATAAAGGCGTATTTTATTGTGTTTTTGACGTTTTTTGCTTTATTTTTCATTATTTACTCAAATTCTGTCCCATCTGTGTAATGTTTGCAGAAATGTGGACGAGGAAAATAAAAAAGTGTACGAGAAATCATGTAAAATGTTATTGTAATATTACGAATAAAGGCATATTTTATTGTGTTTTTGTGGTATTATTTCTATTATTTACTCAAATTGTGTCCCGTCAGTGTAATGTTTGTAGAAATGTGGACAATAAAAATAAAACAGTTTACAAGAAATCATGTAAAATGTTGTTGTAATGTTATGAATAAAGGCATATTTATTGTGTTTTTGAAGTTTGTGGCATTATTTTCTATTATTTACTCAAATTGTGTCCCGTCTGTGTAATGTTTGCAGAAATGTGGACGAGGAAAATAAAAAAGTTTGTGAGAAATCATGTAAAATTGTAATGTTACAAATAAAGGCATATTTTATTTTGTTTTTGACGTTTTTTGCTTTATTTTCCATTATTTACTCAAATTGTGTCCCGTCAGTGTAATGCTTGCAGAAATGTGGACAATAAAAATAACAGTTTACGAGAAATCATGTAAAATGTTGTTGTAATGTTACGAATAAAGGCATATTTATTGTGTTTTTGTGGCATTATTTCTATTATTTACTTAAATTTTGTCCCGTCAGTGTAAAGTTTGCAGAAATGTTGACGAGGAAAATAAAAAAGTTTACGAGAAATCATGTAAAATGTTATTGTAATATATAAATAAAGGCATATTTATTGTGTTTTTGAAGTTTGTGGCATTATTTTCTATTATTTACTCAAATTGTGTCCCGTCAGTGTAATGTGTGCAGAAATGTGGACAATAAAAATAAAAAAGTTTACAAGAAATCACGTAAAATGTTGTTGTAATATATAAATAAAGGCATATTTATTTAATTTTTGAATTTTGTGGTATTATTTTCTATTATTTACTCAAATCGTTTCCCGTCTGTGTAACGTTTGTAGAAATGTGGACAATAAAAATAAAAGAGTTTACAAGGAATAACGTAAAATGTTGTTGTAATGTTACGAATAAAGGCATATTTTATTGTGTTTTTGAAGTTTGTGGCATTATTTTCTATTATTTACTCAAATTGTGATCAATCATTGTGTACAGTTTGTAGAAATGTGGACAATAAAAATAAAAAAGTTTACAAGAAATAACGTAAAATGTTGTTGTAATATTATGAATAACGGCATATTTATTGTGTTTTTTTAAGTTTGAAGCGTTTTTTTGAGTAAGATAAATGAAGATGAACAGTTTAAATGACTTTTATGTTTAGGAAAACGAAGCAGTCTTTTGTGTTATATATGATTTTATGGGTTTGCACCATTACTTTTGTGTAAAAATGTCACTCATTCATATTCAAAAGCTATTTATTCTGAGTAAAACCACCTCTTTTCTCCTAACATTTGAAAAGCAGAGGTGTGTCCAAACATCGACAGAAAGAGTAAATATTTAAAGGGAGTAAATGTTGGGACTTGTTGGACTCACAGACAGTGCACCACAGTCCGGCCGTCGCCTCCGTCGTACTGCTCCTGCCACTTGGCCAACCTCCGCACCAGCTGCAGGATGGAGCGCTTGGAGAGGGGCGTGTCCCTGTAGGCGGGCCAGCCGATGAACTGGAAGTGCTGCACCAGGCGATACCCGTCCTGTGGCTGGACACGGGACAGACACGGGACAGACACGGGACGGACACGGTTAGTACTGAGGTCCACACTGGTCTAAATGTACTCTTCACAACATTTAGTTACATTATTGTTTGTATTTTCCTCATCTTTCTCAGTCTTTGACACAGAAACCAACACCAGACAAGACCACAACTGCTTTATTTGTCCTTATTATATATTTAAATATTTTTCATTTGTTGTTGGTTGTAATCTCTTGTTTCTGATCCTTCCATTGTCTTCATCTTGAATCAGTTTTCTCACTAAAGTTTTGGTCTTTTGGTCAAACTCAGGTCTAATTCTTCTGTAAAAATGGCTGGATTGTATGCTTCAGGAAAGTCAAGACACAGATTATTC
Source organism: Rhyacichthys aspro (assembly GCA_036850595.1). Lineage (NCBI taxonomy): Eukaryota > Metazoa > Chordata > Actinopteri > Gobiiformes > Rhyacichthyidae > Rhyacichthys > Rhyacichthys aspro. The sequence goes on along the minus strand of CM072152.1, from coordinate 23,620,117 downwards.
ATATTTGGAAATACTTACTTATTTATGACGAGATTTTTTATTTTAGTTTAATATAAGATTGAAAAAATGAAAATGAAAAAATGACTGAATCAAATTAGAATGGCAGTAGTAAGATTAATAATAAAAAGGAAAAAAATGAATATAAATAAATTAAAAGAACAGAAAAATGCATAAAACACATATGGTTGTTTTATATACATATTGGCGATGAAAAAGTAAATGTTTTCATCTGACCTTTTTTATTACAGAGTAAAACATTTAAAGAACTTGACAGATCTTGATCAAGCACGGATCATAGTTACATCTTAATAATTCAACTTTAAAATAAAAAATAAATGCTTTGTGAAATGTGCTTATCCTGTGGGTTCATCAGTGTTAATATTTAAAAAAAAATCAAAGATAAAATGACTTTAAGGTTAGATTACTTGATCATTTTTAATTTATTCCCAACAAACAAGTTTCAAAGCTGCTCATAAATGTCTTTTACTGCCTCTGGGCAAATGGCTTCATGTTTTATGCAAAATGTCCACTAAATAAACTGGAAAACTCAAAGAACAAGGATTTGATGTTGTCAGTGAAGATGTTTGCGCAGTAAATCTATAACGTGACATAACATAAGACGTTTTTATTCATTAGTGTTAAATGAATCTATATTCTGACAGTACAGCTCCGATCTGCGCCTCTTCAAACGTCTCATTCATTACCGTCTCAGCGTGTAACAATTCATTCTCTTTTTCTCTCCGATGATAAAAGTGTATTGATGTATTAGCAGGCTGGAGCGCAGTAATCAGTTCCCATTTGGACTCAGTGTGTATTGAAACAAATTGGATTGACTCAGAAAACAAGGCATCTTATAATGTTAATTCAATTTTACCCCAAACACAATGGGGTTTTTTTTTTCAGTCATTTGGGCCTAAAGCAGTTGGCATCCATCCACTCGGTACAACTCTGACTGATTCACTCTGATGCTACACATGCTCATTTATCTGCCTCACTCTGACTCGGTTTGAGGCCTCTGGGTGGATTAAGAGATGCTTTTGAACCAGCGGCTTTTGAATCAAGCAAAGAAGATGTTCAAAGTAACAGAGTTAAAGAAAAAATGAGGATGAAATAAGGGTTGAATGGCTTTTATATGGCCTTTATGTGGAGTTAGCATGTTCTCCATTTGTTACTGTGGCTCTAAGGATTTTAATAGATGAGAATGATCAGTCCACAGCAGGATTTTGACCAATCACAGCTCACTTCAGGTAAAAAGGAGCGCTCCCATTGGTCGACACTGATGTCAACAACGAAGGAACAAGGAAATAAACAAAGGAAATGGGTTATTCTGTTGAAAATATGTCTTATTTTACACAGAAACAGCTCAAAAAAGATAAAAACAGAGAAACATGTAACAAATGAAACATGGATTCATGTTTTTCGCGATGGTGACAACGGTAAACTCCAAAGATAAAAGTTTCAGGTAAAGCTCTAAACTTCAATTTAATGTGACGTATTTTGTGGTGAAAAAATGGTCTGGTTTTACCGTTTTTAAAATTAAAAAAACAGGAAAGGTTACTACGCAAAAACAAAATCAGGTGCTGCAGCTTAAAGATAAATAAGCTAATGGTCAGACTGCTTTGATTAATGACTAAATGCAATGCTAACTGCAGAATAAATGACACAAAGTTAGCCACAACAACAAAATCATACATATTTTGATTCTTCTAGTTCAAATCTTGAAGGAAGTGCTGTGTAATGTTTGTTTTTCTCAGTTCGGATGGACTCCTATTTAAATCTTTCCCTAATGTTAGCGTTTCCCTCAGGCTTTATTTACCTCATGTGTTTTCTCTGTGACAGACTCCTCTAACTTCCCCATCCACTCCTCATTCCTTTTTATTCCTTCCCTCCGTCTACTCTATCACTTTTCCGCTCTCCGTTTGACGGCTTAGCGCCCGGCGGTACGCGGCGAGCCGGGTCGGAGCGGCTCTCACCGAGCGAGATGTGCTGTTGTGCTGATGATATGAGCCATTTCACGCTACGCTAGTGATGGGTGTGAGGAGGACGGAGAGAGGGCCAGAGCCGCAGACACAGCAGGAGAAAGAGAGGGGAGTTCACTATAACGGCGACAGAAGCACCTCGACGACAGGCCGCTGGTTGAGAAGTGGCGTCATGGGTGGCTGGGAAAATGAGATGGGAACGGAGTGACGAGGAAAGGCAAAAGGAGCGGAAATGGAAGAACGAAAGGTGAAAACAGAAGGAAAAAGTCATGTACAGCCTCTTGAATCAATGTTTTAGACGAGTCTGCTGCCGTAAAGTCAATTCTTTACAAATGAAAACCTGGTTTACTTTTGTTTTAAGTTTAAAATTTTCCATTTTCACAAAACATCATTTACTTGTTTAAAGCCAAAACATGGATTTGCCCATTTCCTTCGTTATCCTTTTGTTCAGTTTGTGATTGACATTGACTTTGATATTGATTGATACTGAGCAGCATTAAGACAATCAAGCCTTGTGCATAAGAAAAAAGTCTCGTGTTACAATGTACAGACTGTAAACTATTGAAAATGTGGAGAAAGATCACCATATTAGAATGAAACTTGATTTCCACCTCTATTAATACATTTTATCTGATCTTATCCCTAAATACCTCAATGTTTTTTTATTTTTATAGCTCAATATCACAAGAAAAAATGCCTCAAAGGGCTTTACAAAGACAGAGCAGCAAATAGATGAACAGACTGTACAAGACAACACCCCTGACCCCAAAAGAAATCTTCAGGGAGAACCACAGAACAATTATCAACAAGGACAGGACAGTTATTTAATATGTACATTGACAAATACTCCATCATGTTTATAAATGAATTAAAATGAAAATAGCCCATGATAATCTCAGCAGGAACAGTTCATGTGAGTGAGAGGAACTGGGGTTAAAGAGGGGTCCGTGGGTCGGGACAGGGTCACACATGGGACCAGTCATCTCTGGGACGTCCAACAACGGGCCAGACATATTTAACAGTATCCACTCCACCAGATTAGAGCGGGACAGAGGGCTTTTAACGAAGAACTGTGACTGAATTTAATCAATTTTCGGCCTTTTTTTGGGACAAACACATGCAGGAACTTTAAGGTCAAATTATTATTATGAAAAGCTGCCATGTTGCTTTATTTTTGCTTCAAAGATCCTTAAATAATGTAACCTACTGTCACATTTACCCTTTTATAACGTTAACGTAACTCGTGACGATACATTTTGATTATATTTCAAATGTCATTATCGGTGCACGTCTCTCGTATTTGCAGAAAAAGTTGAAAGAGCGAGACATTTCCTCAGAGATTGGTTTGTTTTTATTGAACCACTTCCCACTGTCCCATCACGGCGCTCTCTCTGAGGGGCGCACACCAGCCGCACGGAGCTGATTCAGTCGGTTTGCTTCGGTATCATTGAACAAGCTGCTGCTCAGAGGAAATGGAAAAGGTCAGGTTCAATGAGAAATGCCTCTCCTGTTGTTACACTGTGTTCCTGGGTGTATTCCTCCACTGTAAGGCTTCAAATATAGGTCAAAATGTCATGTTATTTATACGTCCCGAAGAGAACGGAGCAAGAAACATTTCTGTCCCAATAGCACAATTTAAACGAGGTACACTTTGGAAACACGGCACTCCATGACAGTTTGTCCATTTCATGTTTTCGTGGGTGATTTTGTGGAGAATTGCTGACAGAAAACTAGCACAGGTCTTATTTAGAGGGTGTGACATTAGTTCTGCTCTGGTGGAACCTTGAGGCCCAAATATTAGTTCACAACATCCAATTGAACTGCAAATTAAGCCTTAAAAACGCTGTAAATGACGTACCCTGGCCATGTTGCAGATCCTGAAGATGCGGTTGATGATATCTTCATCGATGTCCGCCGAAATAAACTCCACTTGAATGGGTCCGTAGCAACACGAACTCTTCTCTGGCCAGTACTGCATACATAACTGCACAGGAGACATGGAAACACTACTTAAAACAAACATTTATCCAGGCTTATTACAGACATATAACAAATATTTGCGATTGTGATAGTTTGATGCATTATAACTGACGTATACATACAGCGGAGATCCAGCAAAAAGTCAGATAAATCAAATTAAATCATAGCGTGTTAAGATAAATACATAAGAACACATTTGCTTTATATACTTGATTTCAAAACACAGGGTTTAAGGATTACAAATATATATTGCCTTCCATTTGAAAGAGATGGGACCAGCTTTAACAAGTTTAAAGTGGACAAAATGTAATGTATTTATTAAAAAAAACGACAACAAAACAAAAGAAAAACTGTATTGTGAAGCCCATTTCTATTTAGCTTTGGAATAAGAAAAGATGCTTTTGTTAAACTGAATGAACTAACACTATACAGTATATACATTTGGAACAGTTTTTATTTACACTCCATTGCAATTAAAATGGTTTTATGGAGAAAAAATTGGATGAATAAAGCTTGTTTGGATAAGCTGCTTGTTATTGAAACCCCAGATTAATCACTGAACTTATAATTATAGTAAAGTCTCATATTGATCCAACAAAACATTAACCAGCCTTACTTTTCAATGGAGTGATCAGTCTATTTGTAACATATACACAACGTGGAGCTGCTTTAAGTGGAGCTAAAACTTTCCTTTAGGTTTGAGAGTTTATTCTTGTTGAGTATAAATAAAAGTTCCTCCGTGTTGGTGCAAAGTCAGGGCCTGTCGATACAAATTCTCATTCATAAAGCGGCGTGCGTGGCATCGATCCGAGCGCTGACGTTACAGTCGATGTGTCAGCTCCAGACTCTTAAGTGTCTGCTGTTTTTCTGAACTTAAAGCCATCCCTGCAGCATTAGAGCCAGTTTTTACCTGCGCCGCGTCCATCTCATTCAGCATTACAATAGACGAGCAGTTGTAGTCGAACACCAGCCTCCAGAAGTCGCCCATGGTGTTTGGCAAAGGATGCTGGGTAACGATGAAGGCTGCAGGCTGTTTGTGGCTCTGACGAGAAATAAATAGTAGAAAATAATAAGCAATTCAACAGTGAGACATTTTAACAAGGTTTAGTCCAAGAGCAAAATGTTAAAGAAGAACAAAATCTATCCAAGATTCATTTTATACATTGATTTTTAATGAACGCTGCATCAAAAATGTCCAGGTTTTGGGATCAACATGTGCAATGCATCCTTTAAATGTTCACTTTAAAGTTTAAAATCAAACCTAAAGTGCCTCATGACACTTTTAGAGCAAGTCTAGACCATAATGAGCTCAAAGACTGTGATGGTATGGACTAATCTAAACAATTATATGGTTTATTTTACGGAGCAAAAGTCTATTATATAAAATTTGGGAATAAACAGAACAATATGCAAGCAATTATGTAACTATAAGTGTCCTATCAGTGTTTATTTTACAGTTTATTCCTAGATTTATGAACATTACACTTAGAACGCCTCACAAATTATTAACATTTTAGGGAATCATAATTTAAATAAATAAATAAATAAATAAATAAATAAATAATAAATAAATAAATGAATGGGCAAAAGCCTCAGACCTCCTTTAGTAATTGAAAACGAACCCGTTCTGATCCAGTCTGTACTGTACCTTCAGTGGAAATGAAGCTATAGTTGTTTATGAGATTTACTTTTGCTACTCGTAAAGGAAGAGTTTGCCATCCAATATGGTCATGATTGTATGCTATTAACCTGCTTGCTAACTTTCTTATTACATTTTAATTGGTTACAAATTACAAAAAGCTTAATCTGTGAATGACTCGGGCACATTCAGTCATTGTTACTCCGACAAAAACAGTAAAATGGCCCTAAGTTTTACCTGTAGATCTGTTTAATTCTACATCTAAACATAAATAGTGGTGTAAATGTTGGTAAAACCGCACTTACGTCCATTAAGGCAGCGTTGATGTAATTGGAGCTCTCCCCGTCGACAGATATGAGGAAAGGCAGGCAGCGGTCCGCAGACAGGACGTCCATGCTGCGGTTCTTGTCGTGGTTTCTCGGTAACAACCCCACGCTGCAGTCTTCGGGACGGACTCTAGGGGTCACTATGTTCAGTGTCTAAACATAAAACGAACAGAGTGAAGTTTCTTGTTATATTAAAACTGTTAAACGTTAAAATTTAAGCGTCAGTTCATCATTATGGCACTACAACTTGAAACTTAAACTACACCAAAACCAAAAGTCTGACCTGGAACTCGTCTTTGATCTGGCTGGAGTTGGTCTGAGGGTCCAGTCTGCTGATGTTGTAGTAAATGGCTCTGAACTCACAAACCGGGATGGCCGTGTTCCCGCAGAGACACGCCTCCAAGATGGCGTCGTGAACAAACACATACTGCTCCTGCAGCAAGAAAACAGCATTAAACCACAATTTATTCTGAATTTTCACTTTCTTGTGACCTTTTTTGAATTGTTTTGTTTGTTTGTTTTGTGTTATGAGCTCTTGTTTTGTTTGTTTTTTGTGTTATGAGCTCTTGTTTTGTTTGTTTGTTTTGTGTTATGAGCTCGCTGGGCCACCGTAGTAAAGAGTTAAGAAGCCAAAGATCATTAAAACTATACGAAATCCAGAGTTTTAGGCTTTTATGTGTAGACTGCCCTCATTAGTTTGGGTGCTAGTCATCTAATACCAGTATCTTTTATTTTCTTATGACTTCTTTCATCTTTCCTAAAACATAACTTTATAAAAACAGGACATATAATTGAAAGCAAACACATAGCTCTTTTAAATTACACTGTGTTGTCCCTTTTCTGAACTCCTGGCTCAGTGGGAAACATTATTTTTCCCCTAAAGTCATGAACTGAGTGAATTAATAGCCCCTAGTTTTTGCCCTGTTGTGTTCCTGTTGCAGGTCAAGTGCACTCTTTGTTCTTTGTCCAACCATCTCACTGTTAAAAGCACTACAATCGCAATTATCTCTGCAGCTTCACTATTTAACTCTACCTTTCATTCTCATTCATGTGCCCCCTGCTTGTACAGTTTTTACTCATTTCACCTGTCAGTCAGCTCCAGCCTGTGTTCAGTGTTAATTATCGCCCTCAGAGGCAAGAGGAGGGATAAAAGCATTACTGTAATGACCTCTTCTGGCCATTACATCCATACAAACCTCTTTCCTCGTGCTTTTAAAAGTTGAATTGTTTGTGTTGCACGGATGAGGATTGTTATTGCACCAAGCGGCTACTGGAACGTCCTAAAAGGCTTCCACACATTTTGGATTGACAGAAAAGGATAAATTTAGCTTGGTTTTAAACTTTACTGAAGCTTAACGGCGTTCATAAGTTACTTTCAGGTCTCATGTTTGGGGAGTCAGTCTGTTTTTTCTTTGGGGATATGTGCAGGATGTGGAATTGGGTGGATTAGGCTGGATTAAGGTAGCTTGAAGACAAAATTAATACTTGTTCAAAATGAAACACCCAGCGTTTGAAGCAGCAGAGTCTTGTTAATGTGAAAGAAAATATATGATTTAGTTTGAGGAAGGCAGCGTGTTAATCTTTACATCAAGATGACAACTTTGAGGTGGTTTCAGAAATAACAAATTGACTTTTAGGTGACATAATTACACATTTATACAAAAGAATTATGAGTTATTTGTCCTAAAAAGTATAAAACTATCGTACTATTGCATATTGTAGTCTCAAGACCAACCAAGACTCATTTATGGTTTCTGGTTATTTATTTATTTTATTTTATTTTATTTTATTTTATTTTATTTTATTTTATTTTATTTTATTTTATTTTTATTTATTTATTTATTTATTTATTATTTATTTATTTATTTATTTATTTAATTAATTTTTATTTTATTAATTAATTAATGTATTTATTTTATTTTATGCTCAAATTCTGCCTTCACCAAACACTAGATTGGACTTGGTCTAAGACTGGACTATTGGATTTGACTGTTGCTTGGTATCTATTACAATGTATAATACACTGGTTTTGGCCTTGACTCGGTCTTGACCTGGTCTCGGTCATGACTCTGACATAGTCTTGGTTTTCTCTTCGTCTTAATGCACTCTTAGACATGACTTGGTCTCAGTCAATGCAATCTGTCTTATCTTGGACCCACTTTTATTCAGTTTTCTCTCTGTTACAGACACAGATGACTTTTAAATAAAGACCAATCGAGACCACAATTGCATTAAGTTTCCACATTATTATCCAGCCACAGTCTTGGTCTTTTTGAAGACTTTTGAAGACTTAAACAACAGTAAAATAATAAAACATTTGAAAAAAAATTAGTTTTCATTATGCAACAATACAAATGAATGCTCTCCTGGATCACATGACCTTAAAGATTGTAAAGTTCAACCAGTGACGTCTTATATAAACCTCTCTAGACTTGTGTCCACTCACCTCGGTCTGGACCATGTTGACCCTCTGCGACCTCAGCTCTCGAATGCAGTTAAAAATATCCACAACGCCTTCGTTCTCGGCCATGTCCAACATAATGTCCACCGCAATGAAGCAGCCTGTCCTCCCGGCTCCGGCGCTGCACACAGGAAAAAAAAAAACATTCATCGTTTTCAACACAAACAGCTGCAAGAGAAAATACTGCGTTGTTATAAGAACGATCTGCAATTATCGTTTTTAATGAGGTCCTAATGTACTGTACATAAAGAGATGACAGGTGTAGTTCTAGTGCAGTTAACGTACTTCAATGAAATCACAAAGAGTCAAAAAAGACATAATTATATAGGATTTCAACATGTTTTACAGCACTTTGGTTTTTACGTTTAGTTAAACCAGAGAAAAGCAGAGATTTCTCCATCTGAACTCCACCACTCCTTCAATAAATCCTTTTCCATCATGATTTTATCAACCACAACTACAAACTCAGATGTTCAAAACTCATTATTATGATGTAAGTGAGTTGGTGAAAGCCATAAAGAAGATTTCTTTCAACAACCAACATTTCAAACTAAATATGCTCCAATCCTAAAACACGAGTAGCTTGATGCAATAAAAATAAACTGGAACATTTGGACATTTTAATCAGTTTCTGTGATCATCTAAACTATTTTAAAGCATCATGTGGGAAATATCTGTGTTGTTAAGCATGTTTTTTTCTTCTTTTTTAATTTCAAAGGTGCTGTATAAGTTAGAACGACAATGGTTTGAGAAAAGTAATTGTCCCCTTCCAGAGTTCTTATTTTTACGCACTTTTGGCACACTTAAATGTTTGCAGACTAATAGATGTCAATTACTTTGTTCCTCATCTGTTCCTGAATTTCTTTGCATGATATCTTGCTTTTTGAGATCTTTTGTCCTACTTCACTTTGTCAGACAGATTTTATTTAAGTGATTTTTTGATTCAACAAGTCTGGCAGCAACTATTGAACTCAGCTTTCCCCCCAAAAAATAAAAAAAATCACAATTAATTCATGATTTAACGGACAATTACTTTCTCACAAAGGGTGATGTAGGTTTTTTTAGTTTTTTTTTTTAATAATCTGTTTAAAAACTGCATTATCTTTATCTAATATTTAAAGTTTAGTTTGACAAAGTGTGACAAATGTGCAAACAAATAAGGAATCAGGAAGGGGGCAGATACTTTTTCACACCCCTGTTTATATACTGTACGTGTGCTTATAGATCTACGCTGGAAACATGAAATAGTAACAAAATACTTCAAGACTGGTGTGAAAGGTTAAAAAAAAAAAAAAAAAAAAGCTTGTGAAGGTGGAAGAAATTAGAGAGGCACAGAGGCAGCAATCGCAGGGGAGAGATCAAGCCACGGATGGAGGGACCGAGCGGAGGATGAGGGATGAACGGATGAAGACGGGGAGGGGAGGAACCTATCTTTCACTTTGCAATTCCCTCGACGTTCGCCAAAGACATCGGACGAGAAGAAGAGGAGAGAGAGGGAGGAAGGAGCGCCTCGGCAGATTACCTGTCAACCTCTGTGATTAATGTTGAGACCAGAATACTGCCGGGCCCGTCTTTATGTGTGTGTGTGTGTGTGTGTGTGTGTGTGTGTTGGTAAAGCGTCGTGACACAGGCCAATAGCATCAGAGCGCCCCCGGAAATTGGAAGTGACTGCTATAACTTCCTGGCTGTCTGTCCGTGTAGTTTTACTGGAGCTGTCTGTTTACCCGGCGGCTTCACACATCACGCCGTCGGACGCTTTTCTCCAGATCTTTCACGTCTCCGACTCGATTTCTGGACTTGTCTGAGTCTTATTGTTTCCTGTTCGAGTGTAGTGGACAATTTGAAAGCACCTGTTGTGACGGAGAAGAAGGATATACGCCGAGTTCACGAAAGAGGGACTTTTTGACTGTTATTATTTGTGTTTAATGGAAACCAAGAATATTACTAATGTCTTCTTTGTAGATAAGAAAAATGCTACCTGCCATTTAACTATAAGAGCATTGATTTGAATAATTTCAGGTGTTAGTGTTAAAATACAATGAAGACATTAACATTATGAACATGAAACAATCATATTTTTGGTCACTGCTTTGTTTTAAATGTGTCAGAAGCAGAAACAATGGACAATGTGTAAGTTTATAGATTTGAGAGACTTTGACAAGGACCACATTGTGATTTTTTAACAACTTCATCTTCAAAAAGTTGTCAGTCCTAATAGACATAAAGAGAAAAGTCTAAGTGAACAGATTGAGGACCATTGAATATGTATGTAATATGTACATTTTCAGTTGTTTTTAACGATATAACCCAATGTGAGGACCTAAAACTAATAAAGAATACATTGATGACATGATTTAAGGTTAAAGCTCACTAGAAATCCTAGATAACATTCAAAAACGCACAAGAGCAAAGTTTGTAAGAGAATGAATGAATGAATTTTATTTTGAATTGCACTTTTTTTTGATGTGTTTAGAATATCATTAATGTAAAAAAAAAAAAAAAATCCTGAGGTTTTGTAGATGATGGAAGGTGAAATTGTTGTATATGGTCAATATTAAATAAAATAAAATAAAATAAATAAATAAATAAATAAATAAATAAATAAATAAATAAATAAATAAATAAATAAATAAATAAATAAATAAATAAAATAAAATAAAATAAATGGTGTCTAGAGCTTGAAAAATGTAGTATAATTATTTATTTAAATAGATTCTTTTATGTAAATCTCTATTTTAGTTGCTAAACATAGTGTGGGTTTCTGGTCTTTTTTCTTTAAATGTGTCAGGTCTGGTACAATAAAATGAATTCTAACAAATAAATATAATATAAATAGATCATTTATATCTGTGAAGGTTTAACGACTAAAAGTGAAATGGGATGTGAAATGGCAACTGGCCAGAGTAAAGGTCTCTCAGAAAAAGACATAAAGAAAAGAGATATAACACCTTTAAAATGTCAGGAAAAAAAATCCTAAGACATTTTGACTTGTTTTCTTTTTTGTTTGTTTTTAAATGAAACAAATCACAGAAAAACGTCACAGTACAGTCCTCTCTTCAACAAATGTGTGAAAAGCCTGTTTCCTTTTGTCAGCTTCTCCAAAGTCTATAGTAACAGCTTTAAATCCAACTTTACAAAAGGTGTAATCATTCCCCATGAGGCGCAGGGCTTCATTGCGTGACCGTATGGCTGCAAATGGAATACATTAATTTTAAATACTTAGTCCAATATCGGTAATCTACTCCAATCCGTTTTTATGGCTTGTCAAAGTGCTGACCTTTTAAAGCTCGCGCCGCTGACGACCCGGCCCCGGAGCTGAAGTGTTACATCCCATAAAGAGCAGAACATGGAGGTTAAATATACCGGCGCCGGGGGGATCTTAAAACTGTCACTTATTTCTTTTTGTCCTCCGTAGCTTCAGATCACAGCCAAGATAAAAGCAGTTTGGCAGCGAGTTTTCCTTCTTTTCTTATTGCCTACTTTTTAAAGGTGAACACATCGATCTAATTTACGAACAAGGAAACAGTGAGGAGTGGGACTGATGAATCTGAGCCGAGGGGTTTCTTTAGAGACTTCAATAGCGCTGCTCCATTTGAGAGTTTTCAGGCAAAGCGTCCCATCTGAATGGAGCTAGTGGAAAAGCTTGGATTGTAACTTCATTTTGTGATTTATTCCAAAAATCCGACAGAATAAAGTGATATAATACAACTTAAGGACTGCATTGTGTTCATATTCTGTCATAAAGCCATTAAACTTCATGACCTTTAATTATTATCATGGACAAAACCTTTTTTTTTTTCTGAATTTGACGCTATTGTCAATTCACTGTATGTCAAATTATCATATTTTTATTGTATTATGAATAAAAATGTCAGCGTAAAGTTATGTTTCCATTACTTTTCTTGATTTTCCTTTATTACAAAAACTTTCAACTTTGGTCCAAACCTAAATTCTAACACACTTCTTTGAAAATGATGGTTCTAATTAGTAAATATGGAAAGGATTTGTGTCATGAAACAAATACAAATCAAATCTGTTGTGTTGATTCACAATAAAAGACTAATTTGTGTAAAAGTTAATTCAAGAACTCTTCAAACTGCTGTGGAAACGTTTTTTAGATGAATTTGTGTATAAAGTGGAAAAAAAATATTGCAAAGCAGACAACCGGAACCAGAATAACAAAAGATAAAGACGATTTGGGTGATTTTGAGGAAGATGGAGTCATTTGCAGTTGAATCGTTGAGTTGAATTGTTACCTGCAGTGGACCACGATGGGCCCAGCGTCCGGCGGGTTCAGAAACTTGACCTGTCGGATGAACCCCAGGAGTCCGGTGGCGTAACAGGGGACGCCGTGGTCGGGCCAGCTCGTGAAGTGGAACTGACGCATCTCCCGGATCTCGTGATGTCCCTTCTGAGAAACACACACAGAGGTGAATTTACAACCTCGATCCCATAAAAACCACGGAGTATCCTCGAGAGAAGTGACGGCCATTTTGTCTCGTGATGATGACAAACGGACGTGTGTCATCTTGGAGACTTTAGGAAGAACGACAGAGAGATGAATCACGGTTTAAAGGATTCATTTACAGCTGGGACTTTAGGAATCTGGGGGTTTCTTTGGCTTCAGATGGAAAATAAATCGATGACGAGATGTCGGGATGGGAGCCTCTGAGATTTTAAAACTGATGGTTGTTTAGGATTTGCACAAAAAGATTAATTGATTTCACAAATAGTTCTTCAAGGAGAAAAATGAGCTGTCATTAGTTGAGTTTTTATAAAATATATTGTTGTAAAAGTTAATAATGAGGGCTTAGAACAAAATGGACAGGTGACATTTCATGAACCAAAACAGACGCCATATTTTATTATGACTTTGTATAAAGATTTTAGTCCTAAATTATATATATATATACTCTGTAGATACACACAACATACATATCCCTAAAGATATGTATCACCTCATCAATTTATTTTACATTTTGTTTTAATTTAGGGAAAAAAAATCCAATAATTTCCTCAAAATTCAGAGATATTCTTGAGGTTTTTGATCAATAACTCAATTGATTGACTTTGTTAGTGTGACCTTTGAGGCAGTAAATGGAGCTCTTAGAGAGACTTTATTGGATGTATATCTCAGTGTCACCTCAAAATGTCACTTGGGTCCCACTCCTCAAGATTTGAATGAGATGTGTTTCCAGAAACCCATCTAAAACTCTTTTTTTTTTTTTGAGTTTTAGATGGGATAAGATAGGATGGTGTCTATTTATTATGGCTCCTGGTTTCATTTTGGTTGAATTAACAGCACATTTAAGCTTTTTCCATCCAACTTAGTAAATCTACCCCTGTCTTTTATGCGTTACAAAAACAATCTGCAGTATACAAATGTAATAATCATAAATCAACGCATTAATAACGTTTAAAGGTAGCTATTAGATCTCATTATAACCATTCTTTTCTGTAATATTCATCAGATTAGAATCATTAAGATAAGTATTATTGACGAGACAATAGCAGTGTCCATAAACGCACCACATTTACATCTCTATGGACCTGATTTATTTAAAAACCTCAAGGGAATGTCTAGTATTACACAATATAAATTAGTTTTCCTTTTGCTTTTATCATTGCGGGACTCATCTGAGGCTCACTTTATCCACAATATTTTATGCATTTATATTAGGAGCAAATATTCTGGATGTTATTGATTTATTAACCCTGGTGACCCTGGTTTGTGGATATTGGTTTCTGAAACTGGAAACAGGCATACATCAAACTCCAAGCATATTAAATGAAGAGAGTAAAGAGAATAAAGTAATAAGATCAACAGAGACGAGTTACTCTACGTCAGCTCTAGTTGGAAAAGTTTTAAACAGATGGATTATCTCGTTGAAAAACCTGCAGAGATGACAACTACGACAAGGATAACAAAAGACGGGGAAGATTTTGTAGAATTTGAGAAAAAGCTGCAGTTTGTTCAGTGAAAACAGATTGGCCGACGGCATCCATTTTGGTTCTTAAACTGATAGCATCTCCACATTATAATGACAAACCCTACAGTCACAAAGAACTAGTAAATAGTCTCTTGATTAACAATGAAAACATGAGAAAACTGAGAATGGAACAGTGATGAGGGTTTTCTTTCCCCGTCACTAACACACAATAAGTCTGATGAAGGCCGGTGTTCTAAAATAGGAGGACATTTTAGGTCTTAATTTCAGATCTTTTGTGAAATATGTGGCACAAAGGTAAATGACATTTTTGTGCGGCTGAAACTAAAATTTTACAAACAGGGAAACTTTGTTAGTTTGATTACTTCCTGTTTCTGCACAAAAAGCCCAACGTGGTCCACTTAAAGAGACGAAAACAGCAATGGTTTCCACACTTTTAAACATATTTTCTGAAATGTTCTTAAGGAAGCCACTTTAACCTGTGAACTAAACTGAAATTGTACTTTGACCCCAAATCATTGCACCATAGACATGAATTTAACAGTGAAGTCGGACTTTATCTATTTTTGTAAAACAAGCTTTAGTCAACATTATAATTTACTATATTCTTATAAACTAACAGTGCTACAAAATACACTCCTTTCATTTTACACTTTTCTGGAGCAGTGCTGAAAAACTCAATACCATATGTGTAATATTAGAATGTTTTGAATGCACAAAACTACAGTATTTCCCAGTTCTACTCAGGTAAGTGTAGGAGCAGCCAGTATCTGTCGAGGACATCATCTTTTTACTGAGAATGTCTTCAGACTTTACATTAGAGCCACAATTAAAACAAAAACACTTCCTCAATGGAATCAGAGGTTTGTGTTTTCATTTAGTGTTTTGTTTAGAAGAGAGTATATATGACTTTATGTACTTTATCTGTCTGTAAACTGCCATCACAGGTGAATTTCCCCATTTATAGACCTATAAAGTATTAAGTTTGTGTGCAAAATGCAGAGTAAACAGCCTCTTTTGTCTATTCCCACCATTTTTTGTTATGTTTTTTATGTTTATCTTTTTATTTTGGCACATTTTTGTCTTGTTTCCCGTTTTATTTTAATACAGCTAATTCAGTTTCTTGTTTTTACTTCCTGCCGTCCTGTGTCTCCTGACTTGGACTTGCACTTTTAATAAACTTTTAACAGTTACCTCCACGAAACACAGCTGTGATTTGACACTTTTATCTCCAGTCAGTCGGAAGTTTGCACAGTTTTTATGTCAGAGTGACTGCACCAAAACAGCCTTGGGCACAAGAAGATATTTCACCTTTGTGACCTATATCTCTAGGCGTTCACCTGGCGTATAACTTTCTCCAAATTCCCAAACTTTTTGACACCTTTAAACACATCATAAGATCTGAATGACCCTTTCTTCGACTGTGGTTCAACAACGCATTGAATAATTCACACCAATCGATTGCATTATACTGTAGCAAACTAAACAGGGCTTTAGTGGAAGAGTGCATGTCCCGCTCAGTTCAGTTTACTCCGAGAATAGACCTCAGAGGACACACTGTTGTTCTCACAAATGCAATTCAAGGCTGAGGGTTGTATTGAATTGTTTGCTTTAACCTGAAAGACGGGGTCAGGAGGTCAAGAGTGGAGGGAATGAGCAGACATGAAGCAAAATGGAGAAGTGTCAGCGAGACATCGGTGACAATGGAAGAAAAATAAATTTAAAAAGGACACGGCGCAAGGTTGTAGAAAGTGAGACGTACAAAGACACAGAGAAGAAAAAGAAAACCCAGAAAACCACAAGGCGATTTGAGAACTGGACTTCCCATTGATTTGTTCTCCGGTGATGTCCAAATGACTTCTGTCGATCGATACCTGCTGCTCCAACACAACCTTTATGATCGCTTAGTAAAAAATAGCAAAACAACACATTTTAAGGTGTGACTCGGACAAAATTAGAAGCACTTTTATAGCGTCTGTTATCTAAGCTCGGAAAATGGAAAATGTATTATTCTCTCGAGGTTTATCCACAATAACAGCACTTGATAGAGCTTAAAATAACATCTGGATTTTATTTCTTCTTCTCTCTTTTGATTTTGAAGAACATTACATTTCACATTGATGCTGCGTTGTTTGTGTTTATATCAATTTCCCCAAATCAAAAACTAATTCAATGCAAACATCTCCTTCTTGCACTTTTTGGACTTTTTTTCGTGTAAATTTCCTGTTGGTTTCGATCTTCTCCCTCGTCTTACTTCAGGAGATTTTAAAGTTATACGAGAGACAATTAAAAACCTTCTGGCCATGTTTGGACAAGTTTTTATTGTTGGTATTTTCAGTTGTAAACAACTTCCCAGAGTTTTTGGAGGTCGGTGTGACACAAACCAAAGAGGAGCAGGTATTTTTGCCAAATCCAGATCAACCTGACATTTGGAGCGAGTTCTCTTGATGTTGAGTAATCTCTTTGGGTAAGAGCATAATGCTTTCGCTTTTCTGTGTTGTCTTCAGTCTTTTTCTTCATGGAACTGTATGTGAGAGATTGTGAAGTGTTTACTGAACAGATAAAACCGGAAAAAACAGAATGAAAATGAAATAAATTGTGTCTAAATCTAGTTTGGTCTAACCTCACTGTTCGTTTTTTATAACAATGTGTTCAGCTCACAGTTGAGGAAGCTGTTATTTCCCTAAAATGTGATTAGCACTAAACATATGGAACTAGAGTTTTATTAATTCTTATCCATGTGCTTCATGTAAATCCTCTCAACCGTATTTTACATTAAAATATATCTCTGTGAGTCAATCATGGCCAGAATAAGTGAGTTAGATTAATCACATTTAGACAAAAATGATGCTATTGGCCATTTGTTTACATATAATTAATGAAAATGGAGTCCTCAGTGAAAAGGATGACATGTGTGTGTCACACATTGGCTATTGGCTGCTGGCTACAGACAGCAAGTAGAACAATAATGACAAAAACCCCGTCTTTGAAGAATTCTTACTGGTATTAGATTTATAGATCCATCCTGATGCTTCGGAAAATACCAGTCTAAAAAGTTTTATGTTCATAGAGTAAACCTTTACATTACCTCTTCTAGTGTGTAATGATTACTAATAATAACATTAATAATGACAGATTCCTTTTGTCCCTACTGTTTTTATAATAGTAATAATAAACTTTATTTATATAGCACTTTCCTGAACAAAGTTACAAAGTGCTTAAAAGTGAATGAATAAAATCTGCATCAAGACCCAATAAAAACAATAAAACAAATGCACAAATTAAAATGTTAAAATCCTGCAGAGAAAACAATAAAAACTAATGTTAAAGACAACAAATAACAGACTAAAATGAGGTCATATTAAATGCATGTGTTGGCTCCCACATTCATTTACTGTGGGCAAGTTAGATTTAGTGAGTGCAATGTATTTGAACTTTTTAACCTTTATTATTTTCACTTGGATGATCTGAGCAATTAGCCCAGAACTGTGTCTTGTGTTGACAGCCCAGACCAGAGTAACAGAGTGAATCTGAATGGAAAATGTGATTTATTCATTTAATCCTGACGTTTAAACCAAGGGAGTTGCAAAGAAACTCACTTTGGGGACTTGGATCAGTTCATCATTGGGGCATCAATAAGAAAAAGCCCAAAACAGACCCATCCTTTTACACTTTCTCATTTCCCTAAAACACTTTGACACTAAATGACTCCAAAAAACACTTATTTTCATGTCGACCTCCAACAGAAAACACACTGCAGACAGTTCCCTAAGTTCAACTCTTTTATCTTTTTCCTCTGCACTCAGTTAATCTAGTTGAATGAGTCTTTTCATTTCAATTCTGTTCTCATTATTCACCACAATTAAAGCTATTTAAGTGTTTCACTGAAAATACCTTCCTTTTTTTCCGCCACACACCCCGCATGAACCTACTTTAGCTCAGAGGATCTTTCATTAGCGACCGCGCTCTTGTGCATTTAGTGAAATGACAGGCGTTTTCAAATCAGCTTGTCCTTTGAGTTTTAGAGGACTCGTGCTCACACAGAGAGAGGTGCTGTGGATTAATGGCTTGCTAAACGAGCTGACAGCCGGGAGTTTTAGACGTGTCTTCATAAGCCGCTTTAGCGCGAGTCGAGAGGGGTGGAAATATGGCGGGGGTTTGGGTGGAAAGAGGTAAGCAACATAAGAAGAACAGACTGGGGTATAAAGCAGAGAGATACACAAACATGGCAGGGGTAAAAACAGGGAACACGCAATCTTTTGAGGTTATGTTCTGCTGAAAGTGACAGTTTCTCTCGAGCAACATTTGTTCATTTACTTGTCAGTGCCTCCTCCAATCCTCTAGGGGGCGCAGAGCAGATATAAAACGACGAAAACCACTTACAAATACTGCTTCAGATTTGGTTTTTTGAGTGTTGCTGAATAGAAGCAATGCCACATTTGATCCTGGTGGTCACTTACACATTAAAGCTCATGCATATCACTCTATTTTATTTATTTTTGGCCCTGTACCACAGATTAAACCTGTGCTTTTATTGTAAATGTGCAAATCAGAAGGCATATCTCCAGTCTAACTGCTTCGAAATTGCAAGCTACATGTTCAGCAGCTGAAGCAAAAGCACAGTTTGGTTTGATTATGTTTAAATAAATGTATACAGAGTGATTTTTTTTGCTTATAAAGGTTTAAAATGTCTATTATCTTGAGAATCAGACTCAGAATCAGCTTTATGGTCCCAGAGGAAAATTTGTCTTGGGCTAAATTACAACATTACAACAATAATTACAATAGATATGAGAAAATAGACAATGTTTAACGAGATAAAGATAATTACAGGATCATTAGAGTCTAAACTCCAAAGATAAAAGTTTCAGGTCCGATCTAAACTTTGATTTAATAAAACGTATTAGTATTTTGTGGTGAAAAATTGGTCTGGTTTGACCTTTTTTAAAATAAAAGAAGCAGGAAAGGTTGTTGGAGGAGAGTGGGACTAAGAAAAACTGCAGCTTTAATCACCAAATAAACAAAATAAGACAGATAGTCATGCATTTACCTATATGAATGTCAAATAAGACAACTCAAAAGGCAAACAGAGAAAACCCTGATGGTAAAATGTTGTTGCAGCGGTGGGTTGTAAAGTGGCTCCAATTCAACGCCTTTCAGAACAACATCAGAACAATACATTCTCCGTGAGTCACTCTTTCAGTCTTTTCAGCTCTCGAATCCCTCCTGCCTGATTACAAGCACACAATTACACTTTTGAGCCTCCTCTTTAACAGCAAGAAACAAACAAATCCCCCTCAATCACACAAACTGGCCCTGATCGTAATCCAGGCTTTGACTTCACACGGAACAGTGAAAATCCGTAATATACGGAATAGATTTGGGAGTAGTTTCTTTACCTTTTGGACGGTGAAAGTGCGTATGACGTATTCGGCCAAAGGTTCGGTCTCTATCAGTGTCACCTTGATGTCTCCGTACACTTCTGTCTCGTCGGGCCAGTAACGCACACATTTCACCTGAAAAACACGTCCCGTAACAGTACATCCAGTATTAGATTTGGGTAAGTTTCACCAGAGGGACTTAAAATGGAGCAAAAAATGAATTATAAGGTCTTCAAAAACAGTTTGACGGTGAATTATGGGAAAACAGCAAATCCACTCAAGGACACGAGGTTAATGCTTGTGCAGAATATGTCTTTTGTCTTATTTTGGGGCTGATCTTAACCATGATGATGAAAATTATTGTTATGGAGCTATTTTTATTAACACCTGTATCTAAAAATAACCCTAAACATATTATTATTATTGCTGGAATTACTCTCATAAGGTTTTCAAGTGTGTATCTAAAGGTTTGGTATTTTCCTCAAACAAACTGTTATTACATATTAACAATGATTCACACAAAAAATATAATTTACACCTAATTTTTACTTTTGATTTGTTATTAAAGTGTTTAAAGAAAAAAGACAAAAACATACAAAGTAATATTATATTCAAATCAGTTCACTTTTGATTTGAGAGGATGTGTTGAGGTATAGTTTCATGGATTACAAAACACAGTATTAATAAATCTGAATTTAACTACATCTATATCCCTATTTGAACAGGTTTTAGTTGGATTTCAACATGTTTTAAATGGATTTGCACAGGTTTTAATTGGATCTGAACAGGTTTTAGTCAGATCTGAACAGGTTTTAGTTGGATTTGAACATGTTTTAGTTGGATTTGAATAGATTTTAGTTGGATTTGAACAGGTTTTAGTCAGATCTGAACAGGTTTTAGTTGGATTTCAACATGTTTTAGATGGATTTGAACAGGTTTTAATTGGATCTGAACAGGTTTTAGTCAGATTTGAACAGGTTTTAGTTGGATTTCAACATGTTTTAGATGGATTTGAATAGGTTTTAATTGGATTTGAACAGGTTTTAGTTGGATTTCAACATGTTTTAGTTGAATTTGAACAGGTTTAAGTCAGATTTGAGCAGGTTTTAGTTGAATGTGAACAGGTTTTAATCAGATTTCAAAAGGTTTTAGTTTTGAACGGTTTTCTTAACATTAGATGAACAGGTTTTAGTTGAATTTGAACAGGTTTGAGTCAGATTTGAACAGGTTTAAGTCAGATTTGAACAGGTTTTAGTTGGATTTGAACAGGTTTTAGTTGAATGTGAACAGGTTTATTCAGATTTGAACAGGTTTTAGTTGAATTTGAACAGGTTTGAGTCAGATTTGAACAGGTTTTAATCAGATTTCAAAAGGTTTTAGTTGAATTTGAACAGGTTTTATTTATCTTTGTAGCAAAAACCAAATCCATAAAAACCTAGTGCCCAAATCTCACTTTCCAAATGCATTGAAGGGCCTCATAAAACATTGCAAAGGGCCACATTTGGCCCCTGGGCCTTGAGTTTGACATGTGTGGTATAGTGTTTTCCAGAGTATAGTGACCTGAAGGTGAAACTGTATTAAAAGAAGAAACATATTAGTCTAAACATAGTCTAACCTTTTTACAAAACACATGCCAAGACTTTTTTTAATTTTTTTTTTTTACTTTTTTGAGTTTCTGTAAAAAGCAGCAGTAGTTTTCCATCCTGTTTCTAAATCTCAGTAAATCTCTTCACTTCAAAGCGCACACTCCCGTCTCTCACATTTCATAATCTCTGGGACGATTAACTCACCCGGCCCACCTCCACCAGGTTGGTAACCATGACGATGGAGGCTGAGTTTTCCTGCCAAACCATCCTCCAGAAATCCCTCACCGTCTCCTGCATGGGCCCTGCAACACACACACACAGATTTAAACTAAACACATGACATCAACACACACACAAACACACACACACACACACACTCGCACTATCAATCCGCCGTAGTGGTTCGCAGGTTTGAGGTAATGGGGTCTTAAATTTGTCAGGGGGATTTTATACGGCGGGTTTAGATTTAGGAGGTTGTGGTAATAGCCTTCCAGCTCGAACGGGACGACATTTAGCAGGTGGCTCCAACACACACTCGCGCACGCAAACGCACAATCACACTCACAATCGCGCATTACGTCAGCTTAATTACCTTGTGTGGCGATGTAATGTCTGGGTCTATGGTACCCCTGTGACACAGAAAAAAAAAAGTCAAGCATAAAAAACGTGACATCAAGATCCCTCCTCGTAATCTGACCTTCTTCTTCACTTATGAACCTGTATTCTGTAGTTTTATGGCTTTTACTGCGTCATAACCCTCTCTGTTCTGGCTTTTTCATTAGTTTATGTCACTATACACAGGTGTTATAACATTTACTCATGAATTATGTGCCTGTCGTTATTTCCAGTTCATGTTGGTTCATTGTTAAACATGAAAACATAACAACAGATCCTCGTAAAGATTGAGCACAGTAAATGTAAGGACAAAGATTATTTAATCAAAAAGGCAGATAGTTTAAAGCATAATGTTATCGATTAAAGCTCCACTCCTTTATTTTCTATTTTTGCCCATGTCTCAGACTCCACTCTCCTGCTTCTCTTTTATAAAAAAAAATAAAACCAGACTGATTTTTCCTCCAAAATATTAATACATTTCATCGAACTGAAGTTTAGAGTTTAGCGTTAGCTTAGCTGCAGTCTGTTTAAGGTTCTCCAGCAGACTTTAGGCCAAATTGAAACCTTTAGATGCCTTTTTATCAGCTATATATCATTACTAAACAATCATTTGCTTGAACATTTACTGTCTTTTGTTTTTGTGAAGCCCTTTGAGGCAATTGTTGTAGTGATTCTGGGCTATACAAATAAAATTGAACTGAATTTGAATACTGTTAATGATTTCGACATCTTCAACAAACCACAGCAGGTCTAAACCCAAAATAAACTAGGACTAAACCATGTGTTAAACCAGTACTTACTGTAAACCCAGAGCTATTAAACTCAGTCTAAACCAGGACTGAACTGGGACTAAGGCCACATTGATGGAAGATACACAGAGATCTTACAGTTTAAGTTTCATAAAACATCATATTACCTTTTAAACCAAGATTGAAGCTAGGCCATGAATTAAATCTGTACTAAAACCAAGACTTATCAACTTTCAGACTAAACCAAAAGTGAACAAGAAAAAAAAAGAACAAAACTTGGATTTCAGACTTTGAAGGAAAAAGGGTTTACAATGCAATAAATATATAATCTAAAGACCTTTTACTAAAAGGTAGAATGGTAACACTTTATAACAACTTTTGAGCAGTAGTAAGGCATTAATAAATATGTAATTAATGATGACTTATAGATGTTGAAATGTCTATGTTGAATTTATGTCAATAATTATAAATGAGCGTATTATTTCATACTAAAACACCAGTAACAATGTTTATAAATATTAAATAGTTCTTATTAATATAGGAGTAATTCTTTGTAAATGATGAATTAAGTAGTTACCAATACTTAACTAATACTTAAGTAATGTTTAATAGTGTGTAGTTATTATAAAGTGTTACTGGCAGTTCTAAAAAACTTCTTTAAAAAACATTTAATAATTCAAACAAATTCATTTAGTCCTATGATTAAACCACGATTATACACGATTCCAAGGTTTGTTTAATTAATAAGACTAACAGGTCCCCAGCTCTTGTTTATTCTCTGTGTTGTCTTTTCCCTCATGATTATCTGACTTCCAGGTGCACTTTTAAACACCTTCTCCGTCTCCTTCGTCCTTTTAGTTTCCACTTTCCCCTAAAACGCAACTCAAGGTCGATTTCCAAATAAACATCTAAATTAAATAATGGAAGAAAACTTAATTTCCTCTCGTTGTGAGGAATGAAACACTGTGAAACCCACCTTCATCGTCTCGTCCCTAACCTTCCCCAGAGACACTTTACCTCCATAACTCCGCTTTGTTCATTAATATCATTTTAGAGTCATCATTTTAATTAGGAGTGTATGCGCGTCTGAAGGGCTGCTGCGTCTTCCTCCTATTGTCTTCTCCTTCCCTGATTAGCGTTTATCTTCCCTCCTCCCTATGTTTGCCTGATTGAATATAACCATTTTCTGCTATAATCATTAGGACGATTATTACAACAGTGAGCCGCGAGCTGCAGATTACGCTGACGAGCAAATCGCAGACGGAGAAGTGAAGACGGAAAGTCTCTCGAAAGGAGGAGAGTTTTCAGGAAAATGAGAAGCATGAGTTTAAACTGAACACAACAACAATAAATGAAACGAGCTGGACGCAAGTCTGAACTTCTGTGGTAACGTAAAACAGACGGATATGTGAGAGCGGCATGAAATAGTTGCAGTAATCCAGTTTATTTTATTCATTAATGTCACCAGACTTGTTGGAAATAACACTTATGCTAATTATATATGTGCTAATATGATATATCACTAAAGTCTCACCAGATTTTGTTACAGAAGTCTTTTATAAGCAGACTTTGGTGGACTTTTCAAACATAAACAAAGGCTTTATATGATTAATAACAACAGTACAAATAGTCCACTATGAATGGACTGAGAAGTTAGGGACTAAAGAGTGGTTTGAGACACAGACAGTATCTTGGTTGACTTTATAAATGTACATACACAATTAGAAATGACTAGAATTAGCCAAAACTTAACCAAAAACATTAAAGGCTACTTACTTCTGTCCATTGGCTCCTCAAACCAAACAATAAATAGTGAAAAAAGCCTACACTTGTACATTTAGGAAACATTTAAATATATGATGCTATTTATTGGTTAAATATGTGGATTTAAGATGAAATAGATGTTGAAGAAGTTCCTAGCTTCCAATTTCAAGCAAACTTTTAACAGAAGATAGGTCCAAGTCATTGCATTTCCAAAGTATTTATCTACAGCATCTTTTTTTTTCCCTTTATATGAACTAATGTGTTTTTTTTTTCTCTTTCTTTTACTATTAGAAGCTTAAAACTGCTAATAAGACCATTGTGTTTTATTCTTACCTGATTTGATAACCTCCAGAAATGATAACTTCTGATTTCTAACAATTTTAGACGACGATCTTCTAAGGATTTCATTTATACGACACACAATGTACATTAAACAGTACAACTTTTACACCGTGTCTGTAGTTTTAAGTGGATTGACTGTGTGTTTGTGTGTTTGTGCGTAAAGACTCACATCGATGTAGTTGGCGTTGATGTAGTCCGAGTGGGGGTCTCCGTCCAGCAGCTGCAGTCGGACTCTGGTGTGATCGTCTGTGGGGTCAGATAGCACAACAATACAACAGGCCTAAAGTTACATTTACCCACAGTTCGGAGCGCTAACTAGCTGCAGGGAGCGCTAACTAACCACCACACAGGGGCAGAATATACTTCCATTGAACCAGAACCCAATGAACACGGCTGGCTTGGTTCGGTGAGGTCTCTGTAGCTGTTGGTTTTATTTACCGAATGAATTATGTCTTAAATTAGGAGCTAGCCTGTATTATTTCACTTTTGCTATAAATTCTCCTTTAAAGAACTGACAATTAAACATAAAACACCATTGAAAACAAAACTAAATATGGTATCCGTCACTTTTCAGTTTCAGCAGCTGTCCAGTTTATTCGTCTTTGCTTTGGTTTTAAGATAAATTGCTGCCAACCAATCAGAGAGGAGTATTTAGCCAGATCATAGCACAATTATAATTTAATCTTATAGTGTGCTCAGACCCTATGGATCTTGCTACACATGCTCTGATATTTATATTATTTATATTTTCTTCTTCTTCTTGTATTTGGGTCTTTTGTCTTCGCACAAAATGGATCAAATGGTTTTAAAACTCCATCGAAACCTTGTAGACAGACAAAATAAAGCTCTTTTTGCACATCTTTTTGCTGTTTTGTGTAAATGTGCAAGAATATAGCAACATAAACACTTGATAATGAGTTTGCAAGCTTAAAAATCCTACAGTTTTCATCACTTTTTTTGCAATATAACACGTCCACACAGATTCATTTGTTTTCTTTCCTTGCACTGCAGTGTTGCTTTCTTGTTTTGAACATTTATAGTAAAGATATCTCGCCAAACACTCTTGAATTAACTGATAAGATGAAAGAGTTTTGTCCAATAGAAAAAGAAACACCCTTAAAAGCTTCAACACATTCATTTGCAATTTATTATAAAGCTACATGTTGCTTAAACTCCACATGTTGTATTTTCCTGCATTACTTCTGTCATTTATTTTGCTCTGTGTCTAACGGCCGTCCACAGAATTAGGCCTCGTCAGAGATATGATTACGGCTTATCGCTGGCTGTGATTGTGTTTAGTTGTAACATGGCAACAGCGGGTAATTGCAGATGAAGTGAACATGATTGATCCTCATTATCTGTACTTTCCTCCTCCTCCCGGTCTCACGTGGATCTGTTCATCCCTGATATTTTAGTTCTGACACAGGGCAACACAGTCTAATGATACCGCGGCTACATATAAGTGTCATATCTCCTATTCTTTAATGTTATAATCCGGGAGAAGGAATACAAAGGGGAGAATAAAAGGTGAAATAGGCAGAGTGGTAATGACAAGTGGAAAATGGTCTAATGAGAAGGAGGTGAGGATGTGGGCGAGGAACAAAGAGAAAAGTAATACATGAACAAGAACGAAAAGAAAGAATTAGTCTTTAAAGTCACACAATAGTTTTTAGTTCCAACGATTAAAAGTTTGACTGCAACAACGCCACAGACTCTGCAATAAATGTGGTAAAAGTACATTATTAAGATGAAGATACATTAAAATTATGCCCAAATCTAATGTTATGTCTTGTTTAATGCAATGTAGTGACTTTATTTCACAATGTGTAGAAGGGAATGTGATATAAAAGCAAGGTTTTTTCCACCGGTGTAAGTTTTGTGCACCTTCAGTGACTTTGTGTCTTAGTTTAATGTTTTTTTTAATTAACAAAATCTACAAAAGGGCAAAAAAAAGCAGCTCTAGGAGTAGCAAGGTGCAGAGGTAAATAGATTTTGGATTGTGTGTATTTAGCGGCTTTTATAAACATTCAATGGACACAGTATTATATATTTTTACATTGCCAAAAGAACAATTTTGATGGACTAAACCTGCATTTAAATGGTTGATACAGATTTGAAATAGGTGTAAAAAGTAAAATAAGTGCTTTGTGAAATAGAGTTAGCATTTGTTTATCATTTTATTTCCTAATTTCCAGGAGATAATCATTAAACTACACCTGCAGTCACAAAAAGTCTGATGAAAAGGCACATTTTCTCATTTTGAAATAAGTATGGTGTTGTTAACGATGATGTACTGCAGTTTAATAAATGAGCCGTCTACATTATTTGTTTCAACAGCAACACAAAAACTTTACATTAGGTTTAGAAAATGAAAAAATTGAATATCAGCTCTTGATATAAAGATAATTCTTGTCTAAAATTGGTTGCAGAGTGCTAGTTTTTTATTATTCTTCCAAAGACATCCATAACTCATTTTGTACAAAGCTCAAAAAACACGTTACTTCTGGTTTAATATGTACTTTGCGAGCCGTTTCCTGAGAGTTAAGCAAGCGACCGATTTTATCACGAAGGTGTTAACAGTTTGTGTCGAACAAACAATTTGGAACAGCCACAAATTTACTAAGTAGAAGCAGGAAGTCAGCTTCTGTGTGTTTACAGTAATCACAGGACACCAGAATGTGCCAAAAACCATCATTATGGAAAGAGACACACAGAACACGTTCAAACATCTCATTCAGAGTCAAATTTGTTTGTATTAAGAATCCTGCTGCAAATCTTCACCTGCTCTGACTTTGTTTGAACACATTCTCTCGTCTGATTTGGATAAAAAGGGAAGGCAGTGCAAGAAAAAGTATTTCCTGTTTGTTAAAAGGCAATGTAACTCACTAAATACTCTGTCTTTTTGAAAATACAGCTATTTAACTCTTTTTCACTTGTGCTTTTTAATCATTTTAGTCAGTATGTGATTACTATAAGTTTTTTTTTTTTTTGTATAGGACATTAAATAAAAACAGGAAAGAAGTTAAAATACTAGGTAAATATAATAAGCTTAAAACATAGTCAAGCTACAAGTCAGCTGTTTTTTTTTTTCTTTTAGTTTGCGGTAACATCATAAAGAACATCAGAGAAAAGGCCATCTCTTTTCAACTTGACTTTGCAGAAAACCAGACCCAAACAACCAAAGAAGAAAACTGAACCAATTGCTGAATATGAAACATAACCTCGCAGTGAATTCGTTTTTCGATGATCATTTCCAGGATCACCTTGAAGAAAATGATTTGTGAAACCTGTATTAGATTAGATTTCTGCGTCTGGCTGCGTGGCAACAACAACAGCAGCAGCGTGACTCCACTGTGTCACAACGAGACACGCGGAAATGCATTCCCATATTCTTTTAGAAATAAATGGATGTAGAGGAGAAAGGCAGATTAGTTGAGGGTTTCCTATAAAGAAGTACACATACTGCTTTAGAAAGAGACATCAGAGTATTATTCAGAGGGTAACTTAACAAGTGTTAGCCATACATTCCCTCAAAAAGTGACATTTTTTATTGTATAAGTCACTACAAGGATTGAGGACTAAAGTTCATGCTTTATGTTT
Organism: Rhyacichthys aspro; assembly: GCA_036850595.1. NCBI lineage: Eukaryota > Metazoa > Chordata > Actinopteri > Gobiiformes > Rhyacichthyidae > Rhyacichthys > Rhyacichthys aspro. Next base: position 23,591,747 of record CM072152.1, on the reverse strand, counting down.
ATTGGTTAAATTACCAGGTGCAATAATGTTATGTTGTATTACCTGAAACCAGTCTTAAGACCACTTAGACTCTCAGGTTCAGGGTTTTAAATAAACACCTGATTTATTTGTGATTAAATAAAAACATCTGTCATTTAAGTCAATTTTTCTGCAACAAAATACTAACCCTTTCAAGAGTTTGGACTTGGATTTCTTAACTGTTCCATGGCATCTTTTTCATTGGATGACAGACTGGTCTTGACTCGGTCTTGATCCCTTAAAGTCCTGGTCTTGACTATATTAATATATTGTTTTGACAGTAACCACTTGTGTATGTCTTCATCTACACTAGTGGTCTTAACTTAAAACACAGTCTAGAGCATTTTTGAACCCTTTGTTTTAGCATTTCTAAACATTTAAAGAGGACAGTGTGGATAGATGTAGTGAATATTAAGAGTTTTAAACTATTTTAACTCATTGATCGCAAAAATGCATGAAAAAGTCTGTCTAGCAAGCATTATTAAGACTTGATAAATAGCGACAATATAGATTATATTCATAGAGACTGACATTTATGCAGTTACCAAAGTAAAAGATGTTTATTTACTGGATTAGACACCATAGAATTAGGGTAAATTGTCCAATAATCTGGAGTTAGCATGTATTTCATGTATAAATTAATTCGTCCAGTTATTTGTGGACCAGATTATGTAAGACAATGGCGGCTGTGGGGCATTCGAGGACATTTTTGTTATTCTATTTTAACAGGACAATAATAGTATATCCTCTGTTTGTCTAGTGTCTGTTTTTGGAGGCACAATGTTGACAGGTTTTCATCAAGCCTTCTTCACCTTTTGTCCTCTCCGTGATTTGCTCACTGGATTCGATCCCCGGTTTCCTCCCTCCGTCCCTCGTTTACCTCCCTCCGTCCGACCCCGTGCCGTCTCGCTCCTTCAGACGGCGGTAATTATACGGCGCTGGTGTCAGAGGCTGTCATAACACGCCAAGCACCGGTCTGAGCGTGGACGGCGGCGACGGGAGGAGGGTCCCGGGGAGGGGAGCGTCTAATTGGGCCGAGATGGAGGGAGGTACTGGCTTCCAAAACCGGTCTGGACGCAAGCCACGTGTTTGAAAAGTGAAGTGAAGGCTGAGGATGACTTTTAATGAGCACATCGTATCTGAACATGAAGTAATGCAGGTATTCACAATGAAGAATGTTTGGAAAAGAAGTAAAACATTTGGGAATTGTTACTCTCCTTGTTTGCAATATGAAAAAATAACTATGAACAGGAGCAAAATGTTCTCACAGTGTCTTGAATTATGCATTTTTCAATCATTTGTTAGTGTTTATTTCAGTATACAGTGTACAATCCTGAGCACAGCTGTCATTTTATGCACAACTGAAAGTTAACGGCAAAACTTGAAGAAACAAATTTAAAATAATATGTTTAAATCATTCTTTAGACTTTGTTATTTGGACCAGTTTAAAGCATTTATGAGAAAAAGTGTGGTTTAGGAGTAACCCAAACAAGTGTTACATGGTCTTAAGAGGATTCTGTCTTGGCATGGTCTTGATTTCTAAAAGTCTTGGTCTTGAATGTCAAGACAAAACAAGTGTTCTAGTGATTGACTGAAACCTCAATCAGTTTATAGTCAATTAAAAATCTTCCTTCTTCACCAAACTCCACTAACCTCCATGAGTCTGGACTTGTTCTCTTGGATCTGTTACTGTGTAATGTACTGGTTCTGGTCTTGATTCGGTCTTGACCTGGTCCTGCCTCGACACGGCTTTGGTCTTGAGTCGATCTCGATATCTAAAGTCTCGTTCTCGTCTCTGGTCTTGGACATGATCTGGTCTCAGTCAAAGCGGTTGACGCTATTAATCCGCTTTAATTTGTCTTTGTATTCCAAGTTTCTCAACCTTTTATTCACTGCAACTAACAATAAATTTATCTCCCTCTGCATATTATCTTTGGATGCAATTGTCAAGATTTACTTAAATAAGAATAGGAGTCAAAAAATACCCGACATGGTGCACTTCTCTCTACAGTTAAAGAGTGTAGAAACATGTTGACAGCAAAATATTGTCTGAACATTCACAAGTAAATGTTTAGTGACAACAGTTCCACATTATTTTCTTTTTAACACAATGAAAAACAATATTCTATAGTAATTTGTGTTATTTAAATATATCCTGTAATGGTTATGCTAATGCTATAATGCTAAAAACACTGATGAAGGAAATAGGAAACACGTGATTTAACTTCATACAGTTTTGTTTTGGGGTAAATTTGATATTTTCATTCAAACAAAATGATTTAATGAATTGACACGTTTTCTGTTTATTTTTTTTATTTTGAAACTCCATGGAATAAAACACATTGATTTAACTTGAATTATTAAACTGTCACAACGTAAAGAGGTTGATGTAAACATTGCATCGAGCCTCCAGTATCGATCTGTGTGTTATCACTGTACTGTACTCAGGCTGCTTCGCTGCAACAACAAAGTCTGTAGCAGAGTCCAAGGGCAACGGGTCACGAACCCATTACTCATTAATGAGCTGCACTCGTCTGTGGAGTCTCCCTCTCCTCATAACCTTTCCAACACCCCCTCCACGGTTTTTTCTTCTCTCCTCTGCACATCTCATCCTCGTCTTTTGCTCCGAGTCTTGTCATCTCAGTGGACAAAGTTTTGCTGGGGAGAACTTATTAACTTGAGGGGTCCGCAAAAGGCCAAACAAAATAGACTTGAGTGTTTTATCTTGTGGGATGTTCAAGGGAATGAAGCAGAAAGCTGTAATTTAGAGACATCACATCGGCTTGTTCTGAGAGGCTGCAAACAACCAGTGTACACAGATAAAACGAGCCGGCAGACCTTAATGACTGGAGCCGACGCGTGACGGCAAACAAGACCGAGCACTTTCAGACCTGTCTTTTAGATCAAAGGTCAGGGTCGTCGTTAGATCACACATCACCGACATGAGACGCACTAATAAAACTGTAATTTGTCTGGAGATGATCTATGGAGCCATTAAGTTCCACTTTTATGAATATACAGCACTTTTATTGCTTTTAGAAGAAAGTGTCTAGCCCACATTGTTCTTGCTTGATGAAGCAAAAAGACATTGAAGTTACATAATGTTCTGCCACTGAGAATTTGATAAATGAAAACCCTCTGTGCAGCGCGGCCAACGCTGCTCGAGTCATATTTGGGAATTGGAAATGACCTTCTCTGTACTATTTGACTTTTCTTTTCACAAAATCATTTAAAGTTTTTTTAAAGGAAGGGACTTTTTTGGGAAAGAAAGAGAAATGGAAAAAAGCTTACTATGGTTTGTATAAAACTTTAACTTGTCTTGAGATTTCTTTTTTAAACTTTTAGAGCTAGGAATACTGATAACCTTACACAACATTTGGTACAAATCCCATTGAAATGATTGTAACTGCCTATTCATCTGTGGTTTTTATTCATCTTTATTTTTTACATGTGGAAGAGTGTCATGAATAACTGTGTCCAGGTTGGTGGAAAATACTTCTTTCTTTTACTTTCCAAGCATTGCAAGTTCAGCTACTCCTCACTCAGTCTAGCTCTTCAAATGCAGCTGGTAACAAATAGACAGATCTTATTTAAATATGTCGCTTTTTTCGTGTTGCCAAAACCTGCTGCGTCGTTAAAAGGTTACAGCACATTGTTGAACAAAATGGAAAACATCTCTGAAAAGAAAATGTTTGCATTTGTCCGTCTTAAGCTCCACAGAAACCAGCAGAACGGGCCGTTGTAGTTATTACTTCCTGTTTCTAAAGCTGCTCAATGCAAACTGAGCACGGCTGGAGGATAAGAACCGCCATGTTTCACATTTGTAATTGTTTAGGACTTTTATAAACTAATGAATTTGCTCATTGTCGACAGCATGTGTCTGCAGGACTGCTCTGCTCTAAAAGAGAGAAGAGTGTGGTGTGGAATTGAAATCTGCACTTTTGCCATTATATCATGTCAAAAAAGGTAAAAAAAACTAACCACCTCACCTTAAAACTAGTCAGAACATACGATTCTTACACTTGCTGTAAAATAATAAAGTTGTTGCTTGGGTTCTTAAAGCAAAATGCAACTCATTTACTTAAATATCACTGCTTTATTTATGTTTTTTTCCCTTCAAATGTGTGAGAAAATCATGTTGTTTGTCTTCGTAGGTCAGAATTATGAGCCTTTCTCTCCACTTTGCAGGTCACATGACCCAAGAGACCTATAATTATAATTAGTTGGTTAGATAATTAGGTTTAAATGGATGATAAACTTGCAATCGACTCATTATGGTTTGTTTTTACTAACGATAGCTACGGCATCTTAAACCTGTGCAAACCCTTCATAAAACATTCCCAAGCTGATCTTAAAATAAAAGTCAGCGTTGGTTTTGGTCCTACTTTTATAACTACTCTTTATCAAAATCCAAATACAGTGAAAAATGGACGTACAATGAAAAACTGTGAGATTAGGTCTGGTTTAATTTGAATAAGAACGATGAGGTGTGAAGTAAAATATCCCGAAACCAGTAAAAGTGGGAGAAGGTTGGGTAAAAGACTCTTCGGTGCAGTTTTGACACCGCACGTCTCGACGCCGGACAAAGTAATTGCTGGGTCACTAATATTGTACAAAAACCTTATCAACCTCCTGCAGCTCCATTACGGTCAATTGAGCCATGAGGCAGTTAAAGCCCTTTTCTTACTGCGTTTTTATATTTCATTGTCTTTCTAGTCGCCTGAAAAGAGCACAGAAGGGTAACAGATCTGGTGTTGGAGGATCATTTTATGCTTCAATATGCCCATTTATTTTATAACTCAGCGAGGAGAGATAGAGCTGAGGGCCACAGACAGCTGGACTTCTCAAAGTGAAAGACATGGACGCACAATGTCATTGGTTTCTTTGTTCGACCACAGATGTGAGTTATATGGATGCATAAATGTAACTTATATCAGCAACTATAAAAGCACTAAGAAGGCCACTCACCAAACGCTTAGAAAATGTAGTTTATCTCTTAAATCCTGAAACGAGACTTGTTCATTTTGTCTTTCAGCTTTACTACAGAAAGTTTACTTCAGATCTGTTATGGTTCGAGTAGGTCTTGGAAAGATTCTGCTTCTCTCATTAGGCTTGAATCCCCTTTAAAAGCCAATTATATTAACCTCACTACCAAATAACAAACAGTCAGAAAGAAGCTCAGGTAAGTGCAAACCTGACTGTATGTTTTTACTGTTGACCAAACTGGATTTCTTGGGGTTTCATTCATTTTCTTCAGTGTTGTTTTGGTTATTTGTTCCACTGTTTTCTTAATTTCTTGTCCTGATTTGTCTCTTTTTGTGGCTTTTGACCATTTCAAGGTCATTTTAATGCTATTTTTCATTCATTCAAATAGATTTTTTTTCTTTTTTTTCAGATTTCCAATTTCCATGTCGAAGAAATCCTGCCAAACCAATTGCGAAGGTTTATCCAAAGTAGTACGGGCTCATACAGGAGTTAATCTGATTAACCGATTGTCCGATGGTTGTCTGTTTACTTGAATGTATCCAGAGGCACTTTAATGATAAATACACATTGATTGTAAGTGACTTTTCATTGTCCAAAAGTTCAAACCAACCCCAATTAAACATCAAGGTATTAACTTAACATTGGTGACCTAGTTATAATCATCTTTTCTTTTCACATTTCACACCTGCGATACTTTGGATCACACATAAGGTCATTTAAAAACCCATTTTAATCCATTTTAATCCAAGCTATTATTCGTTTTATTCTACACCTATACCCTATACTATCAGTAAAACAGGATAATATTAAAAATGCTGAAAACTTGATTTGTGAGTCCACATTAACAACACAAATTAAAAGCCAAATGTCCACAAAATCCATAGAGCTGGCATTTAAAAGAGTGTAAAAAATGCCCACAAAAGCAAGTCCAAACTGCTGAACACCATGTTTTTCCTCTTCAACCCTCCTCCTTTGCGTCGCCACTAAGCAGGGATTGTGTCTGTCACAGATATACTTAATCAGTTAACTCCCCGCGGAGCTCGACTCACTCACGGAGCACACTTCACTGTCAGCGCGGCTCAAGGCATTAGGGAATTTAATAGCATGTGTGATCGAACGTGTGTGTCCTCGCCGAGTGTGTGTGGGAGGCTGAGGAGCATGTAAGCACGTTAAAGTGTGTCTCTACTCACTTCACCGCGAGCTTTTATGCTCTGGAGTATCTTTTGGAAGACTTATGAAAGGGTTTTTTTTAAACGTATTCCTGTCGTGTCACAATTATCGAGTGATGTACGTTACACCGTCAGCAAAACCGGAGCCAGAGTGTGTCAGAAAACTGAGGATGTGAGTGTACACGAGACAGCTTTAAAGACCAGAGCTCATGTGTGGACCTAGAGATAAGGATTCTTGTTTTAGAGGGTCACATAGAGCCTATTAGTGTCCATAAACCTAAACCTATTTACTAACTCAACCTCTTTAACATGTCGACCTCTGTATCAATTAATGGATTGGGAAAATATAGAGGTAACAAGAGTTAGCTTACCTCTTACATTTCCACACCCATCTCAAACAACGGCCAAAATAAAGCTTACTGCCATTGTAAAACTGGGTTTCAATCAATATTTTAAATAATTAATAATGCTTGGAATGTCTGGGCTCAATATATTTTTATTTCTATCTATATCTTATATGTATCTGTAACATTTATTAGAGAAATATGTGTATTTTCAATGCAATTCATGTAATCACGTAGTTCCCAAACCCAGGATTCTCCCATGCTCTTCATCAACCAGCCTCTTGTATATTGAGAAAAACATTAGCATTAGCATTAGCATTAGCATTAGCCGATTTCAACATCAACTACATAGTATTTACAGTGACATGCTGCATTATTTTGGATTAATATGAATGTCTCAGTACCACTATTTTCCATCGTACTCGTCATAACGTTGAGAGGAATTTTGTGCCTTTTAACTTCAACGGCAAAATTTGCAGTTGGCTCCAATTTGATCATCTTAATTTACAGTAAACTACTTCCAAACAGTGACATAAGGAGAACACACCCTCACACTGCAGAGACTAATGTACACTTAAGGCAGTTTTGGTCTGATGAGTACTAACATGAGTGAAAGTACAAGAAGTACTGATGGTATCTGTGCTATCCTAAAACTAATGTTCTGATCTGGAAACTGTGTCTGAGAAATATACATGTATTTCATCCAATTTCCTAAGTTTAGACAGTAGTACTTGATAGTAGGATGTTATGATGTTTTAAGGCCTGTCATCTTAAACATTCACTTATGTCAAAATCATAGGAAGCAAGACAATTTTGGCTATTTGTAAATATTTTTGAATGTTTTGTTTTGTGATAGACACATCTCTTCCAGGGAAATTTGTAAACTAGACACATATCACTGGGATTTAGTTGATATTTTTTGAAAAGCATTGGCCGAAAGAAGGCTCTGTGGGTCCAAACATTGGCCTCAGAGCCGTTAAACTCGAGTTAATGAGAGCAACTGCTTAAGATTCAGACGGACACTAACGTGAGGCAGTCTGAGTCCAAACAGCCAGATGTGCCGGGCTCCGAGCTGATCAAAATTCAACCTCAAACTCTGTTAATGAGACAAGCTACTTAGGATTCTGGTAGTTTTACAAATGATTCTGCCTTAAAAGTGGCAACATGACGCATCACGTAAACCTCAGTTGATGGATAAACGGTTCAGTGATTTGACATTTGAATTTGTTCTTTTGCCAAACACTGGATCATTTGAGCTAATCGAGTCCGATGAGACGATATTGTTAAGTTAGAAACGAGATATCTACGGAATTGGAGCAAACAAATCATTTTATTTTCTGCCCAGACACTTAATGAGTTTAGAGCAGAAGTGTTCTCAGTGTCCAGAGCAGGCTGTGTACTCTCATTAGTGTCAAGTCTGTGATTGTATGTGTCTTTTCTTTGGACAATAATGGCGCTAAGTGTTGCACTGCAGAAGTCTATTCATAGAAATGAGCAAAAAACATCTGCTGATAAGTGTTGGTTTGATCACAGACAGCTTCTTATTAAGTTTATGAGACGTAAATTAGTCAAGAGCCAAGTTTAGCTCCATCCAGAGTCAAAGATTTGAAGGAAATATGTAAAACCAATGTGCACTGAGTGAACTTTTTGTCTGTTTTTTCTCTTATTATTGCATTTCAGTGTCAAACAAAGCACTAATAAAAAACAATACCCAATATTTTTCTGCCAATTAAATAAAACCTAATCTAATAAACATCCATATGGCCATTTTAGAGTCAAACACAGCTCTGTGCCTGCTGCTAGTTTTTAGTTGCTCTGTCATTGCTTGAACTTTGTGAACACAGCACATATAGCCTCAGAGAAAAGGGCTCTCTTCTGATTATGTAAAAGGGGTCGGGAAACCAGAAAATGGATTCTTAAACTGGGAAAGCAATGACTCAACTCTCTGTAACTGTGAAGTCAGCGTGAATATACACTTATTTCATTCTTATTTTATCAGAAATATATTTCGTCTGATAAATCAAATGCATCCACTCTCTTTAAGTCATAGGTTTTATGCCCAATCCTCTTCCTCGAGATGCCTTATACATTGATAAATATGATGGTGATGGCGGTAAAAGTCCACGAATAACCACCATCTATTGGCAATTTGCAGAAATGCCTGATATTTTCATTGCAATGTTGTTTAAAAAGGTTCAACCTGATAGATTCCAGGGTGATACTGGTTTTGGGAAAATAATAGTTGCTTGTTTTTGCTCTAATTAAGTGGCTTTTAGACAATCAGCAGCTAGGATACACACTGCATCATTTTAGACTCAAGAAATCAATAAAATATTAATAGTGAAGACTGTTTTGACGTCTCAGGGACTGCTTGGTAGCTCTCCAAAAATATAATGTTACTGTGAACAATAACAATACTCCCTGTGTATTATAATATTTTCCGTACTTAATGGTTCACTGAGGAACAGATAAGCCTTGGCTAAAAGTCCTGCAGTAGTATCTTGGATGTGTCTAGACAGCAGCACTTCGCATTAATTCTGATTAATTCTCCAACAATCAATTATCACACGCAGATAGTAATGATCTCATCTCGTTGTTACACGCCATCAACAAATATCCCATCCTCAGCCCCCCGCAGCTCCGCAAAAATAATGAAATCTAATCATTAACGATCTACCTTCTAATTAAAAACACAATCATTGTAATAATCCTCGCCATGCCTCTTCCCCGCTGCACACCGTTCAATAACCAACAGTGAAATCAGCCCCAGAGTAGTGCGTGTAATCTTATTAGGGGGTCGCTGTCACCCCCAGCTGCTACTGAAGAGGAACAATGATTAACAGCAATCACAGTCAACACTATCAATAATACAGCCGCCAGCGTAAAATCAGCCTCATTATCACTATTATCCGAGCGCTGACGTCCCGCTGAGGGCTGCAACTCAAACCACTCCATCACCTGCAGGACGGGCCCAGTCTGTACCATATACCTATATCATCTCTGCACCGGTAGGTTCATGTGGTAGATGTAGAAAAGACAGATTAATAACCCCCAAATGGTCTTGATCCAGAGTTAAAGGCTTGTTCACAGTCAAAAAGAGCAGTTTTTCCATTACAGTTGTATATCTCTGAGCTAAACTTTTGCTAATCCAGTGCAGTGTAAACAATCCAACATGTTAGCATCAGGGATTAGCACTTTTAACAGTTTTTTGTGCTCAGTTCAAGGCTAATGTCACATTCATCCTCATCTGTCCCATCCTCTTGAGTTGTCTGGAGACATCTGAACACGCTAAAGGCTAATGGTCAATCCCAGGTGTCTATGGTTTGTTCAGTGTGTTGCACCTGAATGACGGATGGCACTGAGTCTGTACTTTTAATATCATTGAACCGATCTGGCCCTGGGACTAGTTTTTAACTAAAGAAGCTCGGAAATAGTCATTCTCAAAGAAGAAGAAATGAAGAAATCCACTTGTTTACCTGATAAATGTTCAAGATTTAAAACTATGACACTGATTTATGCACTTTGAACTAGATTAACTAAATCGTTCAATGATATGACACTCATTTTTAATCTGATTATTCACTTTTAAACAACAACAATGCTTCACTGGTTCCATTCAAACAGATACAAGCAAACTGTGTTGAGTTTAGACACTGAATTAATACTAAAAAATACTCGTGTTCCCTGGGATTACACTATTAATCAGCCGTCTAGTCCTGAACTTTTTATGGTCTCAGTAAACTGTAGTTTTAGTCAAGACTCTGTAAGATACTGTCAAACTCTGGGGTATTAACTTTTACATGTTTATATTACAACTATCTCGACATAAATAAAGATTAAGATGCAAAGTTGAAGCATAAACACAATGTGATAGAAATGTCAATAGGCGGAATAATCAAGTGCTCCTGGAGAGTCTGATGTTTACACAGTACATGTAGAAGAAAAGTACACAAACTGTATTTCTACAGAGTACTTTCTCAGTGAATAAAGCTGCGTGGATCCACAGTGAGTGTTTATACGGCTGGGAGTGTTTGACAGCGCGAGGGATGCTAATATTTGTTGTGTTGCTTTGGTCAAACACTTCAGAGGAGCTGCTGCTGTTGTGATTTCAGAGACGACGTGTTGAGAATCGGCTCCAGAGACGATGAAAGACGGGAGAAGAGTTACACGACGTACAGCTACAGAGAAGCACGCTCCGGCTCAGATTCGGTTTCTTTGTGAGGACGTGTTTTGACAGAACTCTTCAAACAAAACTTAGTCATCAACAGATCCATTAACTTCAGTTCTGCAGTCAACTAACGACACACACTGGCTTTATTCACACTGTACAGTTCTGGATTAATTCAGATACTAGGCAGGTGTTTGGGCACGTTTTTGGAGACTTTTGTGAACTATAAATTCTGAATTCTAATATTGTTGTTGTTCATAATGTGTTTTTTAATGTCCTAAAGCCACACACTACTTTACATCTACTGCTTTTACGTGAAATAGTCATGGGTCACTTAGGCTTTACTTTGCTTATTCTAAAAACATTCACACATTCAGTCCAGCTCCAGTCTGACTGAGCTGTACTTATTCTGTACGAGCTTGACCACATTACCTACAAATGTTATAAATTCAAATTACTGCGATTTTAGTTAGACATTTAAAAAAATAAAGAAGACTTAGTATTTATGTGTTAGTGCTTTATTATGCAGCTTATTGATAGCATAATCACGATGGAGTAATAAGATGGTACCAAATAGTTAATACTTTTGAAATAAAGGTTAATCATTAGTTTATACTTCCATAAACTAAACACTATCAATAATATACCTTATTAATGTCATGCCATTTCCAAGATGGAATATAAATTACAACTTTTTGAATAATAAATGTCTGTTTTTTAATTATTTTACTCCCTTTCCCAATGCTCACTGTGCTCTGATTGTTCAGTGGGACCTCTCTGAACAAACATTTATTTATTATTTTATAAGAATATTTAAATAAATGATGTTCAGCTCTGAGCAGGAGACATTAAAAATGCTACTAATCTCTTTGAAACCTCTCTAGACTACTTCAGAAACTTCAAGGCAATGTTAGGCTTCGTTAAACTTTTTACACATGTCCAGATGCTCCATTGGCCTTTGGGATGTTGAGGACTTTTTTACCTAAATACAGAGGATCTCACTCACTATTTTTCCCTTTATAAACTGAAGACATCAAATAGTGTTGCTCTTCCTACAGTCAGAGCTCTGTTGTGTCTACGTTGTTCTGTCTACACTCTTCAGACGCTTCCACGCGCCCTTTGACCTCCCTGATTACGTCCCCTCTGCCTCTTCCTGTCACTATTCACTCCTTGTCTGGCAGTTTTTCTCCGGCTCCCACTTCTACAATCACAGAGTCCCAAACATTTACGCTCACCTCGGAGCCCCGTGCCCAGGCGCTAATGGGTTGTGGTGTTCGGCTGAATGAGTGTCATTACAGAGCCTGCCAGTCTTTGTCAGCCTGCGTTACCCAACTCGCTCTGCACCTGATGTTATAGCACCGAGCGATACGGCCGTAATCACGTTTTACTGCGAAGAGAAGCAGGTCTCAGTGTGGTCCAAATGTGTTGTGTGTGGGACAAACTGCAATGAAAAGATCTGGGAGGATACTACAAGAAATCTGTGTAAAGTGGAGCGCTATATTAAGCATCTTTATGTATTTAACATTTGTAATAACAATATTTGAAGGGTTGTGCACCTTATATTGACTTTTCTGGGTCAATTATTGTGATATGAATAGTGCCTATACATTAAAATAGGTACTATTTACAACTTACTGTGTCTTATTTACCTGACGATGCTAAGCTCATGAGATCAGATGAGATTCAGCATGATTAAGTTTGGTCAGATGATGGTGAGTGAACACATTTACTCACTAAACCCAATTTCCTTCAGAGTCACCAGGACACACAACAGCCAATTTATCTGAACTGCCACTATTTCATTGTAAATAATGAACATTTTGTCCTTGAAGTTACCGGAAATCAACAAATGAACACAACAGCGTCAGTGGGGTTTTCTTGTCTTGATAACAGCTGTAGTGCCATTTGGTTGTGACCCAAAGATAGATGGGAGTCTAGAAAATATGGCATGCTTCGATTTAACACATGTAGAGAGTGGTGTCCTTTTTGTGCTTTTCAGTTTCAATCTGATCAAAAGCAGAAAAATGAGGCTCTGAAAAAAAGTAAAACAGTTGTTTAAATTCCTCTGTAAGACCTTATATTATCCTTTATAAATAAAGTAAAATGACATTTGTAAGGTCCACCCTTTAGTCTTGTAGTGAAGTTATTCTGGTGAGAACTAGTATCTAAAAGTACAAGAACTGTTAATGTATGAAAACAATACAGTTGAAGAGCATCATACTTTCTTCAAAACCCAGTCTTCTCACATGCCCCACTTTTGTCTAAGTGCCATCTTTATCTTGTATTCTGGATTTTATTGTTGTACCTCATGCACTAATTGAGTTTATTTTTATCTGATAAAGAGCTCTTTTTATTAATGTCCCCTTAACCTCGGAAGATAATAATTATTACATCGAATTGGGTTATTCAGAAGCCACCAAAATAACCAAATTATTACAAATGATGACATTTCTTGAAGGTTTTCCATTGTGTAAACTACAAAGCACACAATTCTCTGTATATTTTACTCATAAATGTACTCATCAATGACACTTTTGATGTGAAAACTACCAAAAGTTATATATTTAATACAAAACAAAGTCCTACTGCCCTTTTAGAGATCCATTGTGTTACTTGTCTACCAACATCTATTGAGCCATTGTATATTGTACGTATTCTATAATCTATAATCTATAATCCTGAGAAACTGGATGTCTAACTCTGGCTTGGAAACACTGCAGACAAATATAAATAAAAGAGCAAACCCACACTGACGTATATTCACAAGAGCCTATGTCCTCTTTTGAACATATGTAAATGGTTGCCAATAACTCTGTTTATTGTGAAAGCAGGCTGCAGGCTTCTTTTGAATTATAAATGACCATATGGGAAGGTTGTCCAATGAACCAAGGGCTGATACGGAGGGAAAATGGGGAAAAAAACGAGTGATAGAAAGAAGGGAGGAGGGAAGGAAGCCGACAGATGCCTGTAATGAGGAAACACTGCTCCGACCCGTAAACTGTCAGACGCAATCAAACGGGATGAATGGACTGAAAATAAAGGAACGAAGCCAAGAATGATCCACAAAAGGGACGATAAAAACATCGGCTAAAAGGAAAGTTGACAGGAAAATGAAGCTATGAAGGAAATTTGTGTGAAATGGAGAAGGCATTGGAGGAAATGAAAAGACAGGAGGCTGGTAGATTAACATTTATTCAAGGAGCTGCAGGGATTTCAAACACGGGATGGAGCATTTGGCAGATGGCCGCAGGACGAGTCTGTTAACACTTCAACTCGAATCAGGCCTTTCCCAAACTGAGCTGGAGAGAAAAGTGCTGAAAACTGTGTGAAACGTCCAGAACGTCACAGACAATCCAACACAAGGCGACGAGATTACAGCCGCTGAATCCAAAGGAGATTTTGGGGGGTTTTGAACTTTTGTGTTGATTTAAGTCTTGTAAAGCCACGCTGCAAATTTAGCTGTCACTGTGATCCATTGAGGCTCAGTGAGTGTTTGCTTGGGTTAGAGTTTCTGTCACTGACGTGGACCGGGACAACTCTGAGAGAATGGAAAATGAAGAAGGAAAATACATGGCTTTTGAACCACTGCTCTTCTTTGCTCTTAGCATGAGCCTGGTAAACCATAACATAATGACAACTGACTTCTTTAGGCTCTGTTTTTGTCTCAAAGAAATCCTGAATGATTGAGATCTGGGCTCCTCTCAGATTCTGCAGGTTTTATAAGTGACGTAAGCTGGGTTTTGGAGATGCTCTGACACACTTTTCTGGGCAACAATGGGATCATGTCATACCTACAGTTGTTTTTTACCTGTTTTTCCTGCTTCTATAACATTGTAATTAAAAAAATAAGTCAATATCCTACCCATCGACAGGTATAGTACAATAAATATCATTAGAGACATAGTAAGATTTCTCCGGGACAACTGTCACACACCATTTCCATCTGTTTGTTGGTGGTGTCAACAAAGACAAGTGAAATCCATTTATTTATGTTTTTAATGTTGTATTAAATGTATATATTTTATCTTTTTTACTTTGTACTTTTCTTCTGGTCCCATTATTTCTGTTCTAAATGTCATGATTGGCTGATACATACTAAAAAAACAACCTTGTACATGAATGTGAAAAGACATACTATACTGTGTATGAGTATGACAGGTTGATTACTCAGGTTTTTAAACATTTGAACTATTCCTACTGTTTTTTGACCTTTTAAAATGTATGTGCTGTTTTTAAAGGCTATAAAAGTATTATGTAAATGATATAATTACATAAACAAATGTAATTTTTATGTGGTCAGACTTTCATGTGCAAGATATTGGTCCATATCAACAGTTTTTCAAAGGATACTGTTGGAAAGTGGACCATCACTGTAATAATCCAACATTAAGAGCTGCCGTGGTGTCATTTTTTGTTCAAAATCCCTGTTCATCAAAACGGGACTCAAAGTTCACCCCGACAGCCGGCGAAAAACTCAACCCTTCGCCCCATTTCTGTATTTAAATTTCCAGCAGCTGCCTGTCTCTCCACATATTATATTATGTTTCTCATCAAGACACTGCACAAAGTCATTTCCTCTGGGCCTTTTAAAACATTTTCTCAAGAAAATGAGTCTTTGTAAAATCACAGCAAGCAAGATGGACAGTTTCCATTACGGGGCCCTTGTAATTAAAGGATTTGTACTAATAGCAAATTTATCATAATTCCTGTTGGCTATCAAGTCCGTGACAGGCTATTTCATTTCTGCGCAATGTTTCATTTTAAAGCCTTCAGGTTAGTGCAGTGTCTTTGCCTTGACATCAAAACCACTGTAATGAGATAGCCCTCGTGCGCAGGTCCGTGCACGTACAAACACACAAGGGTTTCGAGTCTAGGATAAAACAAAACCTCTGGATCGTTCATTGTAGCTAACTTCACATGGCCTTTACTGATATAGACATTACAAACACTGCTTAATAAAACTTTTAATAATATGTCCGCTTCTCTTGTCCGGCGCTAATAGAGGCCCGAGGTTGACTTCTACATCGTAACAAGCTCTCACACTGAGCACACGCAATCAGACGGACATCATTAGTGCACACAAAAGCTCGGAGCACACTTGACATATTACGCAGCGCCACATTCACATGCTAATTTACTCTCTAATGGCCGCCGTTCCAGGCTCCACGCAGCGTGCGGCTCTATGCGTCGACTTCATTATCGCAGCAACAAAATGACGCTTCATTCTGACAAAAGTCTCGCAGGATAACTCTGGCTTTGATCCTCACCACAATCAGATAAAAAATTCCCCATTTTTATCTGTCTTCTCATTTCATTTTGTTGTATTTTCATGGATTCCTTCGATAACTTTGAACTGGCTTTGATACTACGCTGTGAAAAGAATGAGTCTTGCTGTAGGCTCTGACTAAAAAGACTTATTAATAACTCACAACGTGCCATTATTCCCTCTCTATCACACGGATTTGGATTTAACTTATTTAAGAGCACACATTGAAAGGAACAATACCCTTTTTGATCGTATTTGTTTGTTGTAAGTTACTGTTATTGAAATGTCTTGTTATGCTATGCTAAAGCTAACAAATGGATCTTTTATTTAACATCAACAGCATCAGACACATCCGTATATGTGATTATTTACATTAAATTTCAAAAATTGCATCTGCAACTATATAACTGTCTATAAATGTCATCTGACTAAACAAACCCCTGCAGCATTAGCATTAGCATTAAACTTTTGCATTAGATTTAGCATTAACTGAGAAGATCTTAATGGTTATTTATTTACTGTTACTGTTTTTGAAGCCCTTTCCCTTAAACTCAAACTGTGCTGATTTATTAATTTGAAGATTTTCACTGAATTTTCAGAAAAGTAATCTACAACCCAATTCTGAAAACTTCACAAACCTTTTGTCTCTATGTATCTTTAAGCCCTTCCCCTTAAACCCAAACGTCTTTTAATGGTCAGTAGCTCCTGGTCTGTGATTGGACTAAAGCAAAGCTAAAATTAGTATAATATTTTATAATACAGTCTATAATCAGTCTTAACCCCTGCAGCTTTGATATAATCATGATTTTTTTATTTTCCAATATTATAGCAGTTATTTATTTATCTTACCTTTAGTCTCTATAAAATCTTGATGTACTGTCAATCTCATGGTTACTTTAAGCCCTTTCTAAGCTAAAGTCTGTTCTGATTGGTCAAATAGCTATTCAGTTGTGACTGCTCCACAAAGAGAAAGATATATTCTGTCTTCCTCCATTGTCTCACTCAACAATGTGGCTTTATTTGACCACTATTCAATATTTTACAGCCAATATATCCCACACTTGTACCAGAATAATAGTAATTAGCAGCTCATTGTCTTATTTGACATGAAAGATAAAAGTCTCCAAACCAAGCCAGTGTTCATACCGGGACAGTTAAATGTACAGACCAGAGCAGAGCCAAACACCGACGTATCTCCAGCCGAAACTAAACCTTATTTAAATTCAACCAAAGTCCAGCTGGAGTGCTCCGTCCGTGTCGTTGCAGTACTCACAAGCGATGATGTTGCCATAGCGATTCTTGTTACGGTTCTCGTCCTTTTTGGCCGTTTCCCAGGGGGCCGTCTGTCCCTCCGCCAGGGCCTGGACACACACATGCAGAGACACAGTGAAAATATGCAGACACATATGGCCTCCTGCCCAGAGCTTGTTCACTGACACATGGGCAGGCAGAAGTTGAAAGAGTTACATGAATATTAATGAAAAGACAATCAACTGATAGTCTGCGCCGGACCATTACCGTCCAGGCCGCCGAAGGCTGACTGTACGGTAAGAAAACCCCGAGAAGAAGAGCTGGAGGTCGACCAAATGTGATTAAACTGGCAACTCAACAAAAACGTACAGCTCTGGAAATGATATGACTCCACTTTGTCAGCTTTGAGAGAGTGCTGCATTTACTTACAACACAACAACATAAAGTGCATGAACTTTAAAAGAAGAAAACTATGTCTAAATGTCTTATTCTTAACCTTATTAAGATTTTTTTTGCCCTGGACGACTAAGAATGCTAACGAATGAGATGAGATGTGCATGTTTTCTCTCTCATTATTGTCTTTCTCTTTTAGTCAGATGATTTACAAAAGACCAAGTTGTAGGCTTCCATTTTTGAACACACAATGTTTACGTGTAGCTTTTCCTGGATTATTCTCACTACTACTGCCCTGCTTTGGTTTAAACTCCTCAAGAAGCTACAGCAGCCTCAGAAGGTCAAAGTTCAAACTGAAAATGATCAGAGTTACAAAATTTTTTTGACTTCAAAATTCTTAACTTTATCCAATCTTAAAAATATGAAGCTACAAAATGATTAAACATTATTAAAGGTAGTTTGGTATTGATTGTATTTGAGTCAAGTACCAAGTAATCTACGTAACTAGAAGTAAGAAAGAAGAAATAGTATCCAAATATCCAGGTTTCCAAAGACGTGGAAACCCTGTGCATCAATATTACAGTAAGTGCTGTTAAAATGCAGCTAACTTTGTGGAGAATGCACCATGATATTGTTCATTTGTATGTCCAATCAGAAAATGTAAAATCTGAAAATTCACCCTTGACCATAAATAATCTGATGAAATGCTTATAAGACTCACTAAAACGTTTTGAAAGTCTTATTCCTGATTTTCTATCTTGTAGTTTTATTAGTTCTTCCTTGGATTTTACCAGAAGGTAGTAGAGTAGAAGTTATATAAAAAAAAGAGTGTTCAAAAAGTCTCCGGGGAAAGTGGAAATTTGGAGAAAAGGTCACCCAGGCACTTAGAGAGAAGAGAGTCGACAGGTGTGAACCACTCGGCTACTACTGAGTGAATGAGACTGAAAGAGATCAACCAATCTGCATCAAATGTGTCTGTGGAGAGTATTTAGAAAGCTTTCAGAGATGGTTTACACTTGATGACTGGGAAGTAATCCAATTCAATCCAATTCTTGAAAGCCAACATCAAAAACAAAATGTGTTGACTATTTACAATTATAATATTTACGGTATAATTCGCTGTAATATATATTTTTTTACACAATTGTCTGTAAGTTTCTTAAACTTTAGGATTATCTGTGAATGTACTTTTTGCACATTTTCCTCCATGACTGGGTTTTGATTTTTTTTTTCCTGATGGAGGGTCTAAGGACTGGGGCTGTTCGTAGCAGTAGTTTGTCTCTTTGCTGTTTTTTCGTCGTTATAAAACCCTTTTGAGACAACTTCTGATTTTGAAATGTGCTATTAAAATCATACTGACTTAAATTGACTTGACTTAGGTGCCATAACAAAATGAAAAAAGCAAAATAAATTGGAATAAACTCTCTAAATAGTTTTGCAATAACATAAAACAATTGTTTAGGAACCATTTACATTGTTATATCTTTTAAATAGGACATAATACAGTAAATGTGCAGTATTTCCTTCCTCCGCTCCCGTCTCTTCCAATCAATGACACTGACTTATTATGAGTCTCTCTTCCCACTGTTTGACTTTCTAACTTGCACTTGAAAGCCGCACAGAAGTCACGGCTCTATTTACAAATGGCACCAGTCCCAGATCTCTCATTTGGGATCAGGTTGCTTTGGCACAAGAAATACCTGTCCAAGAACAAACGGCACACAAATGACACAAATGAATTGACACCAGGCAGAAAACGTCCTGACTTCCAACTGTCTCTGTCAAGCATGGGTTTGACTGCTTGACGTCTGACGCTAATAAAAACCACAGTACGACGGCGCAGGTGATCTTTCCAGAAGCAGACGTTGAGGTTTATTCATGTATTGTTTGTTTTAACTGGAGTTTGGTGTCAGTCCTTTGTTGGAGGAGCGCGACAGATTGTCCTAACTCCCTGCTGTGCTGTTGGCCCGAGCAGCGAGCCCAGTTACCAACATAGCAAGGACACAATGTGGAAGCACTTACTGTATGATAAACACCGACTTTACACATTTCGTCTTTGTTTGTACGCATAAGAATGGGGGCTAATTTGGCAAAGCAACCTGAATGGCCCATATGTGTACATAATAAATACAGTAAGTGTTTGAGAAATCACTGGAAACAAAGCCACCAAACCCCAACTCTCAAAGGCCGCCATATGGACAGAGCTCTATTTTAGGACAGTCATTACAACACACACATGTAGAGGTCATCCACTCACACTGAACTGCCTCTAGAGAGGAGCACACTGTTCTTTCAGAGACCATTAAAGGCTTAAGATGGCCAGACAACAGCTTTGACTTTCCGATATATGACCTACATACACACACAATGCAATCCAAATGCATTGTGACAGTGAGACAGACACCTAAACGCATCGCTCATTCAGGCAGAAAATGGACCGGGTTAAGGTTACATATGGACGTCGAGGCTTGTCTAAAGCAGCTCTCACTTTTAGATCAAATGCATCTCTGTGATGTTCCTGCAAACCACTGATGGGTATCAGCATTTCAGAGAAAAAAGTAGCTTATCATCCAGTGTACAAGCATTTTAAGTACTCGGTTTTGCAATGTCTTTTAACTTCCATATTTATTCAATCATAATGTCGCAGGGTTGGTGTTGTTAAAATGGTTGAAACTAGAACTGCCATTGTACTACAGTGACAAATATAAGTCAGCAGAAAAAATAAAGACTGGGGACTGGGGACTTTCTCTTCTTTGAATTGAATTGAATTGAATTGAATTTTATTTTATTTTATTTTATTTTATTTTATTTTATTTTATTTTATTTTATTTTATTTTATTTTATTATTTTATTTTATTTTATTTTATTTTATTTTATTTTATTTTATTTTATTTTATTTTATTTTATTTTATTTTATTTTATTTATTTTATTTTATTTTATTTTATTTTATTTTATTTTATTTTATTTTATTATTTAATTTTTAATTTTAATTTATTTTGTTTTATTTATTTTATTTTATTTTTAAAATTTTACTTGCATCCACCAGCAGAGTAACTATATAAAGTAGATAATGGACATCTTTGACTAGAATAATACCAAAATCTAATCTTTAATCGCTGCTAACATCATTCCACCAGTTCTCGCCTCAGATCAATGTCACACTTTTGCATAAATTTGAGCTCGATCCAACCTCAAACCTCCTCAGGTTCTGGATTTAGGTCCAATGCATTTCTTGTCAGTCCCTTTTTTACATGGATTATAAAAGAATGAGTGCAGCTTGTGTTTGTAATCCTTTAACTTGAAGCACACCCTGGACATTCAGCACAGAGACAATCATAAACCCTCACATTTGTTCTCTATGGGTCTGTGAGTCACTAGTTCACCTATAAATACACTTTTATATTACACTTTGCTACTGTATGAGAGCAGTTTTGTTCTTCTTCTGTGCCTGAGAGAGCTGTATTTTTTGGACATGTCAGGTGGGAAGCGTCTGTGGGAGGGTTATGTCTGTGTACATTTACATAAGCTGTGGGTTGGCAGCTTCTTTCTCCTCCAGAAAACAAATTAGACACTGTTTAACTCCTGTCATCCAATGGATCCTTCAGCTTTTTTGGTTTATTAATATTCAGACGAAATGGGACATGGAGCCTGTTGCTGTCACCATGCAGAGATTTCAATATTCCTCTTCGCTTATATCTTTAAAAGGGGTAAGAAACAATCATATTTTTTCCATTTCAAAATGTCAGGTTGTGATTAAAACATGTTCACCACGAGATGCATCTGAAATGAGTTTGTAAGTGAGTGTCATGTGGAAAGACCGCAAATTATAAAAATGTCATAGAAACCATCTCTCTCTGAAAACACTCGACTGACTCCGTCCTTGACTCTGGTTCTGCCTTTAAACAAATCAAATGGAGATGTATTTACCGCTTGTCTGTGTTGTGTGTGCACATACGAGACTAGATGAGTGTCCGGTTAAGTGGGAACGTCAGAAAAGAGGTTTCTCGTGACCTTGAGTGAAGATCAGACTCTGAAAACTCAAGTAATTAGTCGTTTATTTGGATAATAATAGTAGACTTTATCCTATCTTAGCTGATATTAGCTTGAAGGTTGACATCGACAGTCAATAATCATGAATAAAGTTAATTTGAAGTGAAATATGACAAAATGAAACATAAAAAATAGGTTTTGATTCACTGATGAGAAGTGAATAAACTTTGTGTGAGGTCAGAGGAGAGAGACATTTTCTGTGGGTAAGTCACAGAATATGTCTTTGTGAAATGTATTTTAACGTCTTGCAGCCACGACTTATAAATGACAATAACATGCACTGTCTTCCACCGAGCCCAACAACATCGACCACATCCACCAATCAAAGGTTTATCTAAAAAAGGCTTTATCCAATGACTCATAAAAATGTTGTATTGCTCTTTTATTTGTTTCATTTGCATCCATTTGTCCCACCTCCTGGAAACCCAACTGGGATCAAGAGGGTCTAGACTAATTCTTTGTGCACTCTGTCCCATAAATGGAATCAATGCATTGTTCCAGAAGATATAACAATTTCAGATTTTGTTCTTTCTGTCTACATTTAAATTTCTGAAACAAAAATACACAGATCCTTCCATTCAGTCTGACTTTAAATCTGATGGACTCAGGAAAAGAAAAAGGAAGCTCTCTGTGATACATGACGCCAACAAATGTGGGCATGTGATTGCTTTATATTGTTTTAATCATCTTCAAAGCTATTTACAGTTGTTGACAAGAAGATAACACTGGTTTATATACATAATGCTGTGCTTAGACATCATTCTCAACGGGCTGTGAGTCAGTTTTAAACCTTAAAAGATGTTTTTCTAAGTGCTTCTGGTTGTTTAAGAAAAGAACCATGACAAAACTATATTAAAACAATCATTTGAGACTTTACCAAATCCATTGCAGCTCCACTAAAGTCTCTTCGTGATACGTTAATGTCAACAGTGGCTTGTGATTCATTTTGAAGATAAAAAGAGGCTGGAGACTAAATGGGGGAATGTAAATTTAGAAGATAGAAAGTGTCCTGTTGGGAGTAAGTCTGTTGTGTATTTGTGAGGTTAATGAGCTCCAACATTTCAGGTCACTCTGCACAGACCGGACAAGACAACAGCATATGGACTCTGCTCGGTCACACAAACATAACACATCTCCTCGACCACGGGAAAAGACAACGGACGAGAGAGAGACAGAAAATACATGTCTGCTGTTCATAATAATTAGTCACATTGTGAAATAGTGCTGTTCTCCAAACTATGGCTGTGCTGAGAGACTGGAGAATGAGTTACTAATGATTAAATCACTCATAGACACACTTTTACTAAATACTGGGCTATTGTTTTAAACCACACATTCACCCTTCAATACATTTAGAAGGTGATATTTTTGGATATTTAGGTTTACATGGATTTGATTTTAGCTGATTTTTGCTACAAAGATAAATAAATGTTCAAATCTTACTAAAACCTGTTTAAATATATCTAAAACCTGTTCAAATCCATCTAAAACCTGTTCAAATTCATCTAAAACCTGTTCAAATTCATCTAAAACCTGTTCAAATCCATCTAAAACCTGTTCAAATCCATCTAAAACCTGTTCAAATCCATCTACAACCTGTTCAAATCCATCTAAAACCTGTTCAAATCCATCTAAAACCTGTTCAAATCCATCTAAAACATGTCCAAATCCATCTAAAACCTGTTCAAATCCATCTAAAACTTGTTCAAATCCATCTAAAACCTGTTCAAATCCATCTAAAACCTGTCCAAATCCATCTAAAACCTGTTCAAATCCATCTAAAACCTGTTCAAATCCATCTAAAACCTGTTCAAATCCATCTAAAACTTGTCCAAATCCATCTAAACCTGTTCAAATCCATCTAAAACCTGTTCAAATCCATCTAAAACCTGTTCAAATCCATCTACAACCTGTTCAAATCCATGTAAAACCTGTTCAAATCCATCTAAAACCTGTTCAAATCCATCTAAACCTGTCCAAATCCATCTAAAACCTGTTCAAATCTAACTAAAACCTGTTCAAATCCATCTAAAACCTGTTCAAATCCATCTAAAACCTGTTCAAATCCATCTACAACCTGTCCAAATCCATCTAAAACCTGTTCAAATCCATCTACAACCTGTTCAAATCCATCTAAAACCTGTTCAAATCCATCTAAAACCTGTTCAAATCCATCTACAATCTGTCCAAATCCAACTAAAACCTGTCCAAATCCATCTAAAACCTGTTCAAATCCATCTACAACCTGTTCAATTATTAACCTTCGTAGTTTCTCACCGTTTTGAGTTTGACACCACTGCTTTAAAGTGACAGCAAATACTTGGTCTCTCCATCGACCCATGTATATTTCATCCATAAATAAGGTCCCACAGAGGGTTCGTAACGTTTCTTAAATAGAAAGTATTCAGTCGACTTGTTGTTTTTGTGGCAGCTGCTTGTTTTCCTCCTGCGTCATCCCCTGCTCTCACGACTCACACAGAATAAATCACATTTGCTCTCCTCTGAAACGTATCAGTGGATATAAACCACACTGACAGCAAGCAAATGAAAATATAACGTACGGCGTCACCGAGGGACAATTTTCAACGTGTATGCAGAGACGCTAATAGAAAATATTCATTCTTGTGAGGGCGGGAAGCAGATGAAGATATATCTGGACAGAAACACACTTCTTCTTCTTCTTCTGGGCTCTTTTTAAGAATTCATCTTTTTGCCGCAGACAAATGAAATAAAAGAGTGATCCGAGGAAAACAGAAAATGTAAAAGGATTTAGGATTTCCAGGGAAAATGAGGCTATGGTACAATGCACATGACAAGGAATGATTACAGTGTGTCGGGATGTGAGTAAGTGCTCTGTGAAGGAATAAAGTATAAAAAAGACAGAAAGAAAGAGGCGAGGAACTGTAATAAAAGACACAAAAAATGTACAATAGGTGGATGTAGCAGTGGAGAAGTACAGAAGTGTAAAAGAGACACATTAAAGTGAAATGTCACAGACGAAAGTAAAGCGTAAAGAGAATCTTCTGAATGTCTCTTTGGATCCGATCACTCAGGATTCATTTAAAAAATAAAAATAAAACCCAAAGAGGAAACTTGCAGACCTCCATTTTAGGGTTAAACAGTCCTAATACTCACAGTACTTTCATCTGCACAACATAGTCAAGATTAGGAATACATTATCTAAAGGTGACGCCAGAAACGAATGCATTTGGCACATCTAGGTTGGATTATTATAATGAATTATCTGTTGGCAGGATGTCCACTCAGATTTTAGGGAGATTAGATGCAGCAAACGGAAAAGCAACTAATTCCTGCTTCTATCCTCCACAAGCTTCGGTTTACGTTTACAATTAGTTTAATGCAATGAATCTGTAAAAAGTAAAAAAAGAAACCTGGCTTTAGCTGATTTATGCTTCGTAAAAGTGGGTTAGTTTTAGTTTTTTAGTTTTTTACCAAGGTTGCTTTATTGATCCTGTTGGGCAAAAAAAAAAAGCCGGCGCCGGGTTTTCGAAAAAAAGGGGTGCCGGGTTTTTTTTCTTCCCCGGGGGGGGAAACCCCCCCCCCCCCGGGGGGAGGGGGGAAAGAGAAGGGGAGCGGCCCCGGGGCCCAGACCAGTATTAATAGGGAAACAAAACAAAACAAAGAGGTGGGAAGAAAACAACGGGGTTAAGGAAGTTTGAAACAAAAGGAAAACAACAAGACATACATTACAAAGAGCCATTGGGGACTAAAGGAAAAGGGAACTGTTGGGTAGGGGATATGTTAATTAACATGTATGTGCTAATTTGATTCACACTTAGATGTAAAATCATTCTTGAGCAGACCTAAACAGATTATGACATTTGGCTAAAGTAAAACAGATTCAAATAATCTTATAAGAAATGTTAGGTATAACAATTGTATGAATAAATTTCCATTACAATCCCATAACCTTCTGGCTGACCACAGATTTTGATGTTTTGTCTCGTTTTATAAAAGTCAGACGTGAATAACCAAAGCTAGTCATGGATTCATTAAATTGTACTTTTGTGTAGGTAGGTTCGTTCTGTGATGACTGTTCAATGTAAAGTACTGCCCTGTGGTACTGTTTAATCAATATGTTTGCTGGTATTATGGTAAATCCAGTGTATTTATGTCTATTTGATGCCCTGTCCCAATCAAATAAATGAATAAATGAAATAAAATGAAAGATTTCCTGCCTAAAAATAAAACATTTCTTAGTTAACGATCTATAATGACACCAGTTCCTTCACATTTTGCTCCTGGGGCTTTTTCTTATCTTTCACTGTGGGATTCTATTTATTCTTGAACATTTTATTATCCCTATTACACAGAGCTGTAGCTGCTGACCTTTAACCTCCTCCTGAACGGCTGCTTGTAAAATCTCTGCATAAAGTGTTTCTCGGTGTGTGACGTCTTCGTTTTTATCTGTGCATCCGTGTATTTACCTTTAAACACGGGACAAGGCTAGGTTGCTCGAGGTAAGTCTCTACTCTTGAGTCTAACGTAGTCTATAAACATGGAAACGTGATTTATTTGTCCGCACTGACCTCGTACTCCTCCTTGAAGCCGTAGCCCTGTCCACACTTCATCTGCGTGATGTGTTGGAGGAGGTCTGCAACGCGGATCGCCGGCTGGAACTGCCCGGCCTGAAACTGACCTGTTCGGACGCAAAGCAGAGCAACACAGATGGATAAATACCAACAGGAGAGAGATGCGGGTCTGTGGGAGGCAGAGTGGGAGGTTAGACGCTCAGAATAAATGCTCTTTCAATATAATCTATTCTTTTACAATTTATTAAAACAGTGAAGCTCCAAAGTATCAAAGCAAACTGACTTTTGTGTTCATTAAACTGTAAAAAAAAGTCTATTAAAGTCAGATTTTTTTACTGTTGCATTTAGTTTGAAGTTTAATCACCTAAAGTTTATTGTAACAGGAATCTTCTGTGAAAAAATGTGACTTTAAGACGTGATCTAGGCTTTTTAATTAAGGATTTTAATAGATGAGAATGATCAGCCCATTACCGTAAATATAGTCACACAATCACTATTTTCAGTGGCTATAAAAATCCCCAAAATGATCATCTTTCTGTCGTCTTCTAAGTGTTTGAACTAGGAATGTGAATCAATTAAAAAAACATTTAACTAATTAATCGCAAATCTGGATGTAATAAAATTAACTTTTAATAAACACACTGATTCTTTAATTTAACAGAAGGTAATTAACTTTATTTTGAATCATTTAACTTTGCTAGCATTTAACTTTTGTATAGTGTGTAAATTGTAATACGTTTTACATAAAAAAGTGTTAATTTTGGATTGTTCACTCTGACAGTCCAGTCTACAAATAAGAAACCTTAAAGGACATTACAAATACACTCACTTTGTGCTTCAGAACTTTGACTTTTTGACTAATTTTTTAATCTTACTGAATATTTAAATCTGCAAATCACACACATGACTTCACTCTTTTCCAGGAACCATCTGTAATCTCTTAAAGCACAATTGTCCATTAGTAGCATGTCTTTTTTTGTTTTTTCCATTGCTAGCTTGAGTATTAGCCATTTGCTAGCTTGACTATTAGCCACGTTAGCATCTATTACTTTGACAGAAACAATGTCCTGCACAAATTGTCTCTTCAGATTCTATTTTTATTTATTTTTTGAAATGAGGTGCAGCAGTGTAGAAGGGGCCTTACGTCAAATTAACAATTGTGTTTTTGTTTATTTTTCTACTGAACCCAAATGTTCCCAGCCGTAGTTTAAACATCTAATCAAATGTATAATGTAGTATGCGTACGTACCGCTCTGGTAGGACAGCTCCACGGACTCACAGCCTGCGTAGGGGAAACTCTGGAGGGTCAGCGAGGGCTGGGACAGAGACGGCTGGCTGCTGTCTGTAACCAACACGGGACACATATGTTACTATGACAAAAAAAACACGTGAACGGTCCCAGCTCGGCGACAGGAGACGTGACACCTGATAATATCAACAAGACAATTAGGAAACTGAGCTCTGATTGGTGGACGCCAGGTTAGGGACATTAATTGGGACATCTCTGCACCAATTAGGGAGCTGACAGTTTGATGGGACGGGTTTATGGGCTCTAATAGAGGCACAGATGGAACGAGGGATGAAGCAAGACGATGGCACATGACAAGAGCCTGGACAGAGGAAGGAACGAGGTAAAGTTTATGTTATATTTTGGGATATTTTACATAAACTGGAAACAGAAGGTACAACAAGACAAGCACAGCACTACAATTTTATAATTTTATAATTTAGTTCAAGTGATTTCAAGGCTCTAACTTCATGACAAGAAGAGTGTAGTCACTATTTCTAAACAGGATGTGTTTCTGTGCTTTCTCTTTTGTGCGTTTAGTTGATTTCTTGGTAAAAATCAAGATAAAAGAAATATACAACATGTCTTCCAGGGTCCAGCCACTGACTAAACGTTGTTGTATTGTAACTGTATGACTCAGTGTTTCCCTAATGGAGATATTTGCATGTTAATGGCTGCTACAGATTCATTAGAAGCCCAGAGTGGCTCCTCCATAAACCAATTTAAACTGAGGCGCTGCTAAACGAATGAAGAATGAGTGGGTCACGCGGGTCACTTCCTGTTCTCTCGAATGAAGAAGTGATAATGTTAAGAAAGTTGGGGTTCCTGCCTCAAACATTGAATTTTACACTAACTTATTCAGTTTACTTTACTGCAATTGAATGTATAGTGTACATAGTGTGTTTTAAATGTGAGTTTCAGTCCTTTAATGTTTGTATATATTATATTTTATTATATATTTGTATATCGTGAGCCCAATCTGCAGTAACAGGTATGTATCTTAATGTAATGGCTGCCTTGTTGTTAAATACAGAAGTTTAAATGTACAATCAATGATGTAATTTGTTTAAGTTCGTCACAAAAGTGATTGCGATTATTTGGCTGAGTGTCATGTGCTTTGTGTTCTGAAAATGCATCAACACAAACATTTAAATATAACCACAACCCTAACATCCTAAAGTTCTGTAAAATGCAGCAAGGGTTTAATAAAAACGTGATGAAAAGCCCAGATTCAAAAGTGGGAAAAAATGGACGTGAAAAACAATGAATACGTCAGGAGAAAGGGGAGAAAAACTGTTGAGAAAAGGAAGTGTTTTGATGAACTTGGGAGAGACGTGGGGTCAGCAGGTGAAGTGAGACGACCCCGAGGACGAAGAGGTCGGGACGGACACAAAATGTCTGCTCAGTCAGACTGAACCAGACCAGTCCTCAATGTCACGGCTCTCTCCTTCAAACAGCCTCCAAACAAACAAACAAACAAACAAACAAACAAACAAATTTACTCTGATAAAGACCAATAAAGGCTCTTGAATGAAGCTCATAATAAACAAAGCTGGATTTAGAACCAAACAAGATCCTGAATGCTCACAATGAAAAATGTCCAATTGCAAAGTAGACATGAAGAAAATATGTTTTTAAAAATATATCAAAACATGTTCGCTGTTGTGCATCACTTCTATTAAGTCCAGTCTAGACTCCAGAATTTGTCATGAATAAAACTGTTATGTAAAGTGTTATTGGTAAAATAGATGTGTCTTTGTCAGGCCAATTGTATCTTCAGCAAAACAATCAAAATGAAAATCACATTTTGCATAAAAAGGAAGAAACCAGTGTTCAAAATACTGATGGTAATAACAGAAGTAGCATGAATAATACACTCAGTAGGAATAACCTTTGGCCTTTTATTGTAAATAAATAAATAATAATGTGTAAAACAGTCGTGTGTGTGTGTTTAAACTCAATAGATCACGACATCCAACACAAAGCTCTTCACGAGGCTCTGTAAATGAGGCCTTTAAATATGATAAATTGAATAAAATATGACTTTAAACGTCAGATGAAGAAGGAAGGAGCCATCTTAACCTCCAGTTCAAGGTCATAGATCTGTGTTTGTAAAACGTAAAAGGACTAAACTCTCTAGCTCTGCATAAATGTGTGTTTGTGTGCGTCCCGGAGTGTGTGTTGTGTGTATTGTGTATCAGTGAAGCCCACCAAGGTCAGATATGCATTAAGCCAGGCATGAAATGGAGCCGTAGCAGCAGCTCCGTGGCTCTGACGGTGATGAAGACATCTCAATGCTAATGGGCAGATTTATTGACCCCTCAGTGTGTGCTGATGTGTGTAGTTTTTGAGTGTGTGTGTGGGTTTATGAAGGCCGCCGTCGGGAGTGTGTATGTTAATGCGGTCCTTCGTGCTTGGCGCTGGGCCGTGAGAGTAACCTCCTGCTCCTCGGTGACTTTATTAAGAACCAGTTATAGAAGACTTGGACTCAGCACAGACAGCGTTCACTCCAAAAACAAGCTGCTGCAGGTTTACACGTCCCTCTGTTTATTTGAAGAAGGGACAGAACAATTTACTATTTATGTTTCTAAATCAAATGTTACGTCACGCCTTTGTTAAATCCCGGCTAGATCACTGCACTTCCTTCAAATTGTGCACCTTCAGACTTCTTCTAAAGAGTCAAACGTGAACATACGCGTCCAGTTTTCAGATCTCTTCACTGGTCGTCGATTCAGCAGAGAATACACTTCAAAATTCAACTCTTTGTTTATAAATCTTCACATGACTTAGCTCCTACCTCTGAACTCCTTCATTTATAAACACATCCAGAAGTTTAAGATCCTGTTTAGAGCCCAGAAAGACCCCTTCTCTACTAAAAACCTATTTATTTTCCTTAGTGTTTTGACTATTAATGGGTGGTTTTTAAACTAAACTAAATGTGCTATCCAAATAAAATGAACTTGTACTTCAACATTGAATCACTTTTTCCAGATTTGCACCAAGAAAAGGACTTGTTTAGTTGGTTCAGTTATATTTCAATATAAATCATATGTTAGAGTTACACATGGGACTGTAAGTAGCACTGTAAGAGTAGATATTCTTCTTTCTTATCTCTTTTTTTATATAAAGCAGCCATCAAAACATGAATAAAGATCTATATTTTACTTATTTTAAAGCCAAGCTACTTTCTTTTTTCAGGTTTGAAGAAGATTCACACCTGCACTGTTTCCTGTTTCAGATGCTCTTTGGTCCGATAAAAAGAGCTGGTCTTGGTCTGGACCAAACTGTGACAAAAGTCCGGTTTGTTTAGTGTGAAAGTGTGTTGGTGATGGTGAAAGTCTTTGCCAATTAAACACACAAAGAAGACAAACAAATGAGAGAAATGAGGAAAAAAATGATATTGTTTGGGTTAAAAATACATAAAAATACCTCAATTATGTTGTTTTATGTTGCTTTATGTTTTGTATGTCTCTATTTTTATCTCTGCAGCAGATGCCAGTGAAAACGCCAGGGACTGCTGTAATAAACAGTGATGTCCTCTGAGTTAATTGCTGTAGACTTACGGAGCCTCTACTCAATCTGTAGCAGCCATTAACATGCAAAAGTGTGCATTTTATTATTACGGTTATTACTGCGTATAGGTTTTTGCATAAATTTTGCACCAGAACAGCTCTCTTTTTGGACTTTGAGTTAAAAAAAAGACTCAAAAAGAAACATATTCTCTGAGAGTGGGTTTTATATTGTATAGACTTGTCATATATGTATGTTTTTATACACGTTAAGTCTGTCTTTGCCACAGAATCAATTGAGAATTAGGGATTATAGCTAGTTTACAGCATTTCATCCAATGCAGCTTGTGAATGGACATAGAAATTATCCTTTAATCAGTGTCATTTAAGACATAAGATATAACACTCCTCTATTAATGTAAAGATTTAAAGGAAGATGAAGGCTGTTTGATAAAAGAGCATGCATTTCCAAGTTATTTTTGTAAATTAAGGTTTAAATATGGACGACAAACTCAAACAATCATAACTGATGTACTGCTTAAGCTATAAACAATGGTAATTATGTGATTTTTATTACAATCACATCTTATATTTGTCTAAAAGAAATTTAAAGAACATTAAAAACACATTATTGTAATAAGTCCTCGAGAAAGAGAATGAAACACTGTTATTGACCTTTTGCTTTTTTCAAATCACCAGTTTCTTTCTAAAGCTGTGGAAATGATAATAGTCACTTTGAGGCAAGACTCTTCAGAGCAAATGTAAGAACCCTGTTTGAAGAGCCACATGTCAAGCTCCGACAGAAACAACAACACACTGTGATAAGTAAAGGTTCAACTTAACTCACACAAAGCACATCTCTCGAGAAAAAAGATGTAAAATAAGTGGAGTAGTTGTGGCTGGTGATGTCATTTTTCTGTGTTTTCTCTAAAGCACAAGGTCAAGTTCAACTTCTTCCTATTGTCTCCTCACTTTGGATGAAAAATCGCTCTGATATTCGGGGCACATTGCGGCGTGTAGCGGAACAAGCAGCCACTAGCGTAAAAGATGAGGAACACGAGAGCGGCATGGGCTGCTGTCCCGGAAAAAGAAAGGCTGTAACAAACAGGTGCATGATGGGAATACAGATAGAAGACGGACTTAAAGACATACACTTACAAAGCATTTGGTAAAAGGTGCCATATTTAACTTTTAACCTCACACTAAATCAGTCCAGATTATTAAAAAACAGTTGGATTATGCACATTGCTCATGTCGTTTTATTGCATTTCAATATTCAATAGTGTTCAGCCTTAATGGTAAACCTGATGTGTAGCATTAAATCCTAATAAATCACCTTCACTGTAAGAGACCTAAACAAATGTATTTATTTAAACCAGCGTCAAGTTAGAAAACCAAATCGGTGGCACTTCTTTTGAGCATTTTTACTCTAGGAAATGAACAATTATTAATTAAATAACATTTATTCTTTGCCAGGACAATAGTAATGGAAATGAATAATTCCACTTTCAGTTTACAGTTTCAAGGCTTTAATGTTTGCAGTTGCTATGGGTAAAAGTTATTCAGGCAAAAGAAAATATCATTGCACAAAGTGAATAGAGCAGTCATGACTCAAAAGAGTTTGGGTGGATTTTATTTTTATATATTGTATGCTACAAATAATACTTTTTTTGTGATTTATAATTTTTTCTCTATATGGTAAACATCAGTTCTATAAACTTGATCAAAGATGGCATGAGTTTCAAAAGACCTTATTCTACGTGTATTTATTGAAATAAATAAATAAATATTTGGCAGAATACAGGGAAAGATTACTGCATGACGCGAAAAAATTCTAGCTAAATTCTGTTGAGTCTTGCTGATAATGCTGCCTCTTCTCTGTTCATCTGCAAAATAAGACAGCAACAGATGGAAGAATACTAGCTACAAATTAGAAAAGTGGTTGGAAAGTGAAGACAACACATTAGACGTTAGTGAGTTAGTGTGAGTGAATAACTGAGAACAACTGGTACAGCCATGTGGACGAAATCTGACTCACAAACTGCACAAGTCTCCTCCAGGTTTCTACAATTCTCTTGAAACTCACAGCTGCCGTTTAGAAGCTGAGCTATGTCAATGTGTCTTGTATAAGCTCTAACTACACCAACAGCTGCACAGCAAACCAACAAATGTGCCGCCGGAGAGTTTCTTATTTAACACAAACTGAGACTTAAACCGAACGGGTAAAGGGACCACATCCAGACAGATATAGACGTAAGGATGAAGTTTTTATCCGTGGACAGGGAGCCGCTGTGTGTGTCGCTGCAGACGTCTACCGCCTGATGCTTCCAGATAATTAACCAACACCGGAGGGATTAAGAGAATAATACGCAATATTTTCAGTCAAATGAAAGTCTGTTTTACTGTTGTCTTTGGTCAAATAAAACAGAAGTCATTTAAGATGGACCGTGAATTCTATTGTTCTTACAACTCTGCGAAAGCTCGTATTGAACATCCAGTTATTAAAGGATTATTTCAGTCTCACAGCAGAGATTATCAGAGTCTTATTGAGTCTTATAGCCACTGTTAACATGTAAATGCATTTCTCCCTAAGTCTTTACTCAGACAGACTTTTTTCATCTGTTAGCAAATATAGCATAACATCAATGGAAGGATAGATTACAATAAGACAAAATACATTCTCAGTAAAAGCCTGTCGTAGGAGGACTGCTGACAGTTGGGAGTCAGTTGTTCTGGGTTTGTTGTCCTCTTGTGAGTTATGCCACATTATATTGAGGGCCTTATAGTGTCAGGGGCCTGTTTATGGTATCAATAAGAGTTGGGGTGATTGGTGGATAAAGCCACTTAAAGCTTAAAGTTCCCAATTCATTCTCAGAATAGAACAACATTTGCTCTACCTTTTATCATCTGTACATTTGGCCTGTACATGTAGAAAAGCAGCCAAATCTTTACTTTTTATTATCGAATAGGTCTGTACCTTGTGATAAAAGAGATGAGCAAAGGCAGAGACTTGTCTGAGGCAATAAGAGCCAACTCTGAGCAGTGAGCGTCCAGTCAAGATGTGTCTGAAAAGAGCACAGCGGCTCAATCTTCCCTGAGCACATAAAGGTTAAAAATGACTCTCTCTCAGCCCGGCTCTCACCTTCAATTACCCAGTGCTGCCACATTATGGCCAAACAAAATGACTACCATTAGCCATAATCACCTTACATGCGGCATAATGGTATGCCGAACTAGACTGGGAAAAATAATTGCCCTTCAGTAATGCAGCGGAAAAACTACTTTTGATTCAAGCTGAGCTGTGGACTGGAGCGATGAGCTTTCTGCTCCAGAGAGGTCTGGACCATCTTCCTCTGAGCAGCACTACACTTATGTCACTAAAGTGCTTCAAAGGCAGTTTTATCCAGACAGTGTCTGAGCATTTCAAAGCAGTACAATGAGCACCATAAAGAACTCAAGGCAGCTTCCAAATATATCTGCACAGAGTGATTTAATATATAGAAGCTGAACATATTCCATAACGAATAAGAAAGAAACTCCCCGAACACTGAAGGCTCTCAAATAATAGCACGACAAAGACGACCTTTTAGATCATCACTAAAGTACTACACATACTGTGACAAAGGGTTGTGCTGTTGATGCCTATAGATATTATTTCTATTGAGTTTCAGTAAGGTCTAAATAGCATCTAAAATGAACAAGGAGGCTCTAATAAGATTTAAAAAATATTATGAATATATAAATGAGAAAATCCATGCATAAAAAGATATTCAAATTGGGTCACAAATTTTGGAATTAAAAATTGGCCAAAAAAATAACAGCAAGTCCAGGAAGATCCAGTCTCAGTATTATCTGTGATTTCCTCTCGTCTGGGCCCACTAACCTCTCTTTAATCCCACTGTTTACTCCTGTCTCAGTTAGTATTGTCTGTGTGTGGCTAATTAACCAGCGGCTGTGATCCGTGGAGAGGGACGACTAAGTGAAGCCCTGTCCTTGGTTTTGTGGAAAAGGCTGACGTGTGCTTGGTGAAGTGACGGAGTCCGCTGTTGCGTAACCTTTTAACATACATCAGTGTCGGGGAAATTGATTTTTTAGAGGAAAACGTGTTTGCACATGAAATGCGGGCCGTGCCGCGGTGGCTCTCTCCTGATCCTCCGGATTTACATCGCATCAGTGTTAACACAGCGCTCGTATTTTAGTCGTGTGTGTAACTTTCTGATGTGTCCTTGTGGCTTTTTGCATATATTTGTATACATTTGTGTGGGATATGGAGTTGGGGATGGGTTTTTCTTGGCTGTGTTCGAAATGCAGAGAGGCTGTGAGAAAGCATTTAGAAAATCCCATTTCCATAGCTGAGAAAACACCTGAGCTATGGAGAAAGCTTTCACACACATCCACACACACACACAAGGCCAACTAAACCCCACTCGGCGCTGCATACTGGATTTAACCAAGCTCTTTCCTCCGTCTTTGATCCCTCAATCTGCACGTCTCTTTCACTGTCGTCTTAATAACTTCCCTCTCATCTCTGTCTCTCCTGAAGCTATTGAAAAAAACGATTCAGTCTCCGCATACGACTGAATTATCCATTTCAAAAGCCTTTAGTACTGGAACATATCTAAATGTTAACGTCTTATTTTGAAATAAAAATGCTTTCCATTGGTTTTGGGAAATCAGTTTCGCTGGAGGCCAACAGTCAAGGTAATAGACAGCTGTAGACAATTGTGCTTCACTTTATGTGAAAATTAAATACTACAATAATGTATTAAAATATTAATACAATGTGTCTCTGTCACAATAGTCTGGCGCCTCGAGATAGTGCTGCTGTGGAAATTATGAAAATTTCCAGCTCTCTCAGTTTAAGAGTGGTACCTGAACACATGCTTTGTATTCATTAGCCTGTGGAGCTCATTGCTTTGTTTACCCTGTCTTGAGGCTAAATGCTTTTTATTGTTTATGCTTAATTTTCAGGCAAATGTGAGGTCTCTGTAATTAGATAACCAACATGGGGCATTACAGTTCACAAAGTAGAATTAATTGAAGTTAATGAAATATGCTTATATTAAACAAAACAACACATAAATAAAGGAAGAAAAACTATACTAACCTCTGGAGAGAATGTCTATTATGAAATACAGCTTTGTTTTTTTCATGTATAACAAAAAAGAAGACAGAATATTGTATCTGGTTGCTCAATTCCCACTGTCTAAGCCTGATATATTAATTTCTTACACAATCCTCTGCAAGAAAAATCTGTCTGTGTCCCATATTGACTCCTCTCACATCTTTTATCAATGCTCAGGTTGAATTTAACATTAAAAGCCTCTTTTATACATGTTTCCAGAGGATTATAGAAGGATAATATCCATATTTTTATTTGACAATTACATAGAGCTGCCCGGTCTGTCGAGTATTTTAAAACAGACAGATCATTACTTTGGTAAAAACAACCGTCCTAACTTAGTTTAGAGATCTATTCAGTCTTTTTCAGTGAGATATACTCTATGTGTTCAGGGAAAATATGAAGTATAGTTTCATCTTCACTAAAGGTTTACTCTCCTGTCGATTTCCTCTCACACTTCTGCCAACAGCTCATTTGTAGTCGCTCCATCTGTCTTTCCGTGGCCTTGGACGATGATGACGATGTTGATGGCAACATGCTTGGTGGTCAATTTGCACGTCCTCCAGCCACTAATTTAGAGCACGGGTCGATAAAATAAGTGCGAGGCTCAGCACGACGCTCCAACAAGACCATCACGGCGGTTATACGATACATGCGGACGAACGAGAGACGTGATAGGACCACGAAGTGTTCAAGGGTAACAGATTTTAGACTGGAGTATGTTGTAAGTTCAGTGCTTTATGTTCAATTCTGCAAATAAAAAACAACAAAAATCTGTAGGTTTGTTCTTTGATGGGACAGTTTAGACCAGTAGTGTCAAACTCAAAGAGGTGAGGGGCCACAATAGTTAATAAGAATCCTTTCAGGGGCCGAAGATGGTGACATTTGGAAGATTTTATTAAATTTTGAATGTGAGATTTCATCTTCATTTGACAGAAGTTATCACACAAACAATCATTTCTTCCTTTTATGGAAACTGTTTGTGGTTGGATTTGAACAGGTTTTAAATGGATTTGAATTGGTTTGAATTGGATTTGAACAGGTATTAGTCAGAACTAAACAGGTTTTAGTTGGATTTCAAAAGGTTTTAGTTGAATTTGAACATGTTTTTGGGTTGATTTTAATAGGTTTTATTTATCTTTGTAGCAAAAAATCAAATCCTTTAAAACCTAGAGCCAAAAATATAACTTTCCAAATGTATTGAAGGGCCACATGAAACATTGCAAAGGGCCGCATTTGGCCCCCGGGCCTTGAGTTTGACATGTGTGGTATAGACAAATGGAAACAAACAGATGGGATATTTATGATCGTACATAGTAAAAATATGAATTGTTTTAAGGAAATTTCTTGTTATTAGGTTATTTCTTGTGTAAAGGTTTCACAATAAATCCAACAATAATAGAGTACCTCTGTGGCTTGATGCAGCTGTGAATATATATTTCAGTGTGAAGTGAGGAGAATGTTAAACCTGTCAGAGACTGAAATGTTTTCACTCTAAACGTCACAACAGCATTATGTGACAAACTGACTCGAGGCATTTGAGGTAAACTTGCAGGACCAGAATAAATGTCTGCCAGACACGTACAAAACACATATAATTGGTATTTAGGAAGAAGGTAGGATGGGGTTTTTCTAAATGACCCAAAAGACTGAAGAAAGTGATGAAAACTATCGTCTACATGTGTTCCGCAGCCATCTTTACTGTTCATGTGTAATTATGGATAAGTTACGTAATTTGAGACATGTTTTATCTCAGCTCAAATTATCTCATAAAGGGAAATACAGAAAATGTTCATCCAGTTGATGTACATTTTGTCCTCTCTGGGCAGCAGTAGAACATGGACAGGAATTAGTGGAACAAAAATGGTTTCTTTCACTTTTATTTTCCCAGATAGACAAATGCAAAGAGTGTTTAATGTTAGTTATTAAGAGTTAAGAGGGTCACATTTGATATTTGGAATCACCAAGGGTCTCTTCTGATTGTATTCTAATTCCAAAAGTACAGGTTTTAGTTGAATGTGAACATGTTTTAGTTGGATTTGAACAGGTTTTAGTTGGACTTGATTATGTTTTAGGTGAATTTGAACAGTTTTTAGTTGGATTTAAACTGGTTTTAGATGGATATGAATAAGTTTTAGTTGGATTTGAACATTTTTCGTAGGGTTTGAACAGGTTTTAATTGGATTTGAACAGGTTTAAGTTGGATTTGAACAAGTTTTAGTTGGACTTGTACATGTTTTTGGATTTAAACTGGTTTTAGATGGATTTTAACAAATTTTAGTTGGATTTGAACAATTTTTAGTTGGGTTTGAACAGGTTTTAATTGGATTTGAACAGGTTTAAGTTGGATTTGAACAAGTTTTAGTTGGACTTGAACATGTTTTAGTTGGACTTGAACCATTTTAGTTGGATTTGAACAAGTTTTAGTTGGACTTGAACATGTTTAAGTTGGATTTGAACAAGTTTTAGTTGGACTTGAACATGTTTTTGTTGGACTTGAACATGTTTTAGTTGGACTTGAACGGTTTTTAGTTGGATTTGAACTGGTTTTAGATGGATTTGAACAAGTTTTAGTTGGATTTGAACAATTTTTAGTAGGTTTTGAACAGGTTTTAATTGGATTTGAACAGGTTTAAGTTGGATTTGAACAAGTTTTAGTTGGACTTTAACATGTTTTAGTTGGACTTGAAGCGTTTTTAGTTGGATTTGAACCGTTTTTAGTTGGATTTGAACTGGTTTTAGATGGATTTGAACAAATTTTAGTTGGACTTGAACATGCTTTAGTTGGACTTGTACATGTTTTAGTTGGACTTGAACGGTTTTTAGTTGGATTTGAACTTGAGAAGGTTTAAGTTGGATTTGAACAATTTTAGTTGGAATTGAACATGCTTTAGTTGGACTTGTACATGTTTTTGGATTTAAACTGGTTTCAGAATGGATTTGAACAAGTTTTAGTTGGATTTGAACAATTTTTAGTTGGGTTTGAACAGGTTTTCATTGGATTTAAACAGGTTTTAGTTGGATTCTACTTATATAATTGACCCCTGGGCCTGACTTTGGACATGTCTGTCTTAAGTATATTTAAGACCAGCCTTATGACCAAATGAGGGTTCTTCAACAATAATTTAAATCAAGTAAAAAGCGAACTGTAGCTGTATGAAGTGTAGTCTTATAAAGGACATGTACATAAAGTAACTGAACATCTTTTGTCCTGTACTTCCTCTGCAGAGCTGTCATTATTAATCTTGTATCTGCTCCATACGTTTTCCGCTGAGAGACGTGATTAAAGTTTCGTCTGATTGTGGGAGGAACAGATGGCGCTCACGTCGCTCGGTGAAGATGTACGACGGCTGATTTGTGCCGTTGCAGAAATCGCTGGAGCGTTCCGTTACATTCTGCTTGATCATGCTTTGACGTGCATCGGCCAATGGCACAGAAAGCTGCACAGCCAGTCGCGCAGATTGCACTAAATCAAGCTTAAATACGTGATGCTGAAACGTACAGATTTTGTGTTGATTCCCCAATAAATAACTCCCAATAAAATATTTACTTCAGCAGCTCTATTTCCATTTT
The DNA here is from genome assembly GCA_036850595.1 of Rhyacichthys aspro. Classification (NCBI taxonomy): domain Eukaryota; kingdom Metazoa; phylum Chordata; class Actinopteri; order Gobiiformes; family Rhyacichthyidae; genus Rhyacichthys; species Rhyacichthys aspro. The sequence goes on along the minus strand of CM072152.1, from coordinate 23,552,056 downwards.
CGGCTTTTTTATGTTTACTTTTTAGTACTTTTTGGGGCTTTGTTCCTTTAGGACCAATAAGAAGCGGTGCAGGTCTCCGTCAGAGTGATTCATCTGTCTCTGTTTGTGTGAATGTCTGCTCCGGGGCAGTTTCAGCTATAACAATGACTCAGCGCTCCAGCAACAGCAGTTTGAGACGAGGAAACACTGATTTGTCGTTTGAATGGAGACAAATGGGTGAGATATCAGGTGGAAGACAAATAAGATATAATGGGGTAATGGCAAAATGTGTGTAAAAGGGTTGTAAGGATGTGTCATAGTAGAAATAAAAATATGGGTGGAAGGAAAATAAGTGAATAAAGGAGGATATATTGAGAGAAAATACACAACAAAACATATTCTAGTGTAAAAAAGATTAATTCAGTCAAATCTTACCGATGGAAGCTGTGGCTGGGACAGGTTCTTTGGACACTATTATCAAAAAAAGAACAGAGAGAGAGGCATAAATGTTTATTTAGCAAAGAATATGTGATTGTATGTTAATATTAGAGGTGTAATGAGAAGCTACGAGACCAGACGTAGAAGAATAAGACGAGATTTTGACGATATTTCCAGAAGAAGCTGGTTGAAAGTGTATTGTTTTCTTACAAATGTTTAGATATTGTTTGTTTCTTGTCTATCACTCCGTCTTATTTGCATCAGAAAACCAAAATACTGCCACGCAGACGATTTAAAAGTAGTGAAGGCGTCTTGAATACTAATTTCACCCTCACACTCCGTCAGCTGATATCACCATCTGTTCACCTTGATGAAAAATCTTGTCATGTTTTGATCTCATGGCACAATATGCATAGTTCATTTTTAAAGCGATCAGAAAAGGAACGAGGAACAGCCGCTCAAATAGTGAGTTAAGATTGTTTGTCGAGAGGATGGGTGTTAGATCAGTGGCTCCCAAAGAAGACTCAATGTTAAAAATCATTCAAATGGTAATAAAAAGGAAGGTTTTAAAGGCTAACAGTATTAAAAAAGACCAAATGTATCACAGAAAAATGATCAAACGACACTGAACCAGACCAGGATTGACCATGATTCTTTTGTCTGTGGTTACGACAATTAAGGAAACACTGCTTTAGGTCAATTTGTACGTATCAGGTTTCTACTAGAACTAACAAACCTACAACTAAAGTCTAATATTTATAAAAATATCATGTTGCAAATCTGTTTTAAAGCCCCAAAGCTTAAAATTTTAGACAAACTGAACAATCGTTGCACTTCAGACACTTATTATCTCTTTACTTAAGCAACTTTTGTTTGTAAATCTTGCTATCGTTATCTTAAAGTGGGAAATTAATGCAATTTTTCATGTTTTGATCTATATATTCTTATAGATTATAGATATATACTTAGGCACTGTACAATAACAACGTTTAAATCATTGTCTTTGCGTTTAAACTAAACATTCAATGAATAAGCCACATTTTGACATTTAACGGAACACATATGAACATTTTGTTATACGCTGGTGTAATGCAACAAGAGAAGAATAAACATTATGTGTGTCGTGTGTTTGAACGTGTACCTGAATAGTAAGAATTCAGCAGGGACTTGCTCTGCAGCGTCTTGTTTCCCTGAACGGAGAAGGAGCAGGACGAGGGGGAAGCTGTGGAGGAGACGGAGGGAGGACGGTGAACGAGAGGACGAGGAGACAAACAAGGGGATAACGGCGAAAACGAAAAAGGTAAGGGATATGAAGAAAACATCGTAAAGGGTTAATAAATGGGTGAGGAACATGGGAGAGAAAGGAGACAAGAGAGACAGGTCAATAACTTCATCTGCAAAACCAACAATAAATCATAAAAGCACAATTAACAATGAAAGTGTACACAAAGGCAAATCAATAGTCCATATTCAACAGTAAAAGGTACAATCCGATAACACTAATGGCGCCATCGACGCTCCTCGAATCGAACGGACGAGCATAAAAGTGGTTTTGTTTCGATAAGTGCGCACTCCAAAAATGACAGATTCCCAATAGAAGTCGATGTACGAGACTGGTTCATGCTTAGGACCGAACAGAGAGGTTAAAACGAACAATAGCTGACAAATTGAACCGACGGGAAAAAGCGCATTTGGTACATTTTTATAGATCGGATCGATGATTACGACGTCACTCTTCGGAGTCTGGACGTTCACCGAAGACTTGTTTTGATGATGTGCTTATGTTTGGTCAAAAGAGTGAATGCAGACAATCAATTGAACAACACAGAAACAACCCTCACCTTTACGTTTCACTGGATCTGGGAGGTGTGTGTGCTTTTCACTCTGCTCATTCATCAGGAGTTCATTCATCTGGTTCTTTCTAAAGCATCAACTCTATTTTATTTCCGAGGTATTGTAGAGTAGTAAACTAGTGATGTGCATCGGCAAACTCTGTGCCCTACATCACAAAGGAACTACTTTAAAGGAAACTCCGTCTTGTAGGACTAATTGACCTTGTGTAATAAACATTTGCTTCAGCTGTAAAAACGTGTTCTCAAAAATACTTTAGACTGTTTAGTTTTTATACATTTTGAAAAATTCATTTCCATCGTATGCCGCCATTGTTGTTGACGTTGCGATGCATTCTGGGCAATGACGTCTAACGGCTGTCGCGATCTCATTCCTCTATAGTAATCCGGTAGCAGTGGACTTCAGTGGACTCGTCTGCAGGCTTTAGCTCATTCAAATCTGCTCTGTTGATCACTTAAAAAACAGTGAAGACTTATGTCCTGTTCTTGTTGCCCTTCGATTGAAAATTGCAACCAAAAGCAACGCAGTGCAGCATTGTTTCCACCGTTGAAGACTATCTAAGAGAAAACGTTGCCCAAAACAATGTAATTTTACCTTGACGTTCGTCTCAGCTGCGGCCGAATGACGTCAAAGTCCCAGAATGCATTGTGCAGGTAAAAAAATGGCGACTTCCATAGTCAGAAAAGGTAGTAAACATATACGATTTTTAAAGTAATTAGGAGTTTTCAAGTGTAACTAACAATCAATTTTAGTAGAATGGGACAATAAGAACATATTAAGGCCAAAAAGTGCTAATAAATGTCTGGGATATTCTTTTTGAAGGTAACATAATATCTACTAAACAGCAAAGCCCTTTTCTTTATGCTTCATGTTGTGTTTTCTACTGTTTGTCAGAAGCAGAAGTGGAAAAACTATGGAAAAGTTTTTTGGTTTGTGTCTTTTTGTCATTCCTAACACCACCTTTTTCCCCCAAAAAATAACAGTTCAACATAATTGAAGATTTGTAGTTTTGTTCTTATTTTGAACTTTACATCTGTATCTATCACTAATATTTTCATCAGTTTCCAAATCACAACATGTCTATTTGGATTCTTGATGAAATTTCAAATAAACATTGCATGTTTTGTGATGTTTATACTTGTTACGACCCAAAGCTAGTGTTAAACTGAATCCAACTATAGGAAATTACATTATTACACTGAGGATTAAAGGTTTTAAGCAATAAATAGTTAGTTTCTAGGTTTATTTGATGCATCTACAGCACCATTTATGCTTCCTATGCTTCCTTTATGTTATTTGGATTCAGAAGCGGACATCAAATTCCCTTTTTGAGGTCATTAATTATCATTTTTTCCCACACATACTTAATCTTAAAGCCCCTTCACACCCTGCTACAATTACATCCATCCACAGAGTTAATCAAATTCCTATCAAAACCTTAAAAATGACCAGTGTGAAACCAGGTCAACAGAGGGAAACATACATCTAGTGTCTGGCTGAGGTATCACTGGTTATAAATGCGATTGTTGGTTTCTGAAACAGTGACTGATAGCTTCTCTGTGGCTCCGTACGCTACAGAACATATCCCACACACCGGCGCACACTGCTGAGGTCTATAAATAAATGATATGTAGGATACACTCACACACACACAATAAGATGAAGCCTGAGGGGGTTGCTGGGAGACTGACTGTGACATATTATATGCGAGCTCAGCCTGTTCAATAATCCACACTAGTTATCACAGCTCGCCGACACACATTTATCTAACTGACCCCGAGCTACTTCATCACTGCCTGAGAGTGGGTTCGGGCTGAAGGGAAACTGTTTAGAAGACAATTAAGGCTCATTTTCAGTATTTTTGTGTTTAATATCCAGGCCTCTTGGGTGTACGGGAGCTGACTGACCTCGTAAATGACTCATTATCTCTTCAAACAACATTAACAAACGCTCAAACTCTACTTCGAGAATTAGTTGCTTTTGCCGTTTGAGCCACAAGAGCATTTTGAACAAACAAATACGCTTTTTGTTCTTTTTAGAGCCTTACTTATGGCTCTTGTAGACGACATGCCAAAGAAATGAGACTGTGTAGACATAAAAAGGCATAAAGTACTGTGTTTTTCGAGAAGAATACTTGAAGATATCTACATCATCTTTTGCTTGTGATTGTCAAAATAGAAATGTCCTCTCAAGAACTGACTGGCTCTCGGTTTGCACCAAATTTTCAGTTTCAAAGCATGTCTACATTTGTTACATCATACAATAAATAAATAAATAAATAAATATTTAGACAGTGCTCCATTTACCAACAAAGGACCAGTGTTGTCTATTACAACATCTGCTTACCTTTAATAAAATAAACCATAAGATTATCTTTTTTTCTACTCAAAACTCCTATTTGTCACCATTCAAAGTTCAAAATAAAACTGTAAAAATCACTGCTTTTTTACAAAAACATGAGGCATTATAACAGTCCTTTTTCTAATTTCTATAATATTCACATCATATTTTTATTCTCTTTTGCAGTGTTCTCTGGTTTTATGTGAGCCATAAACACAGTGGGACAAGACAAGTTAGGTTTGTATTCATGAAATGTAAATGAAAACATGCAAATAAAAGGTAAATCTGGCTCCAATAAATATTACTCCACAAGAATAATGACAAATGATGAATGACCAACTGGGTTCGTAAGGTGGAAAGGCATTATTTTAAGCACAATAAACACTTCTTGTGTGTTTGGACAAGTTTGGCTTTAGTTATATTTATAAAACTACACTAAAATATGTACATTTACAGGATTATTGGCTTCAGTCCAGTTCTAGTTGAAATAATAACAAATACTAGCATTAGTAAAGGACATTGGCCATAGTTTAACCTATTGACGTCATTGATTGGAGTAATTTCAGGGGATGGGGCTTTATTGACGAAGTGAAGGGTTAGTAAAGTAGCCCTCAATCAATGTGCATTATTTAGTAATAACCTGCCTATAACCTGACAGTCAAGCAATAACTGTTCAAATTATTGCCACAGAAATCATCAAATTCCTCTTGGGCATTTACTCAACCCCTGTGAGAAAACAACTATTACATTGCATTAACGATATTCTACTCTAAGTCATATTTTTACTTATTTTTTTCATTTTGGGACAGAAACAGACATTGCACAGCTCGAACTCACCTCAGTTTAAGTTTCTTCAACAACACACATCAATTTTCAATAAATGCAATTACTCCAGCCTCTAAAACGTAATGCTGAGTGATTACCTGATATAATATTTACCCATCATTGTCTTCTTATAATTACTGTTCTGTTGCTCTATTATTATCCTAATTTCCTTGCTGCTAAAAATCAAAGTAATATATTTTTCCCTCAAACACTCCCCAAACACACCACATTTTCTCCTCTTTTGTGATCAAATCCATCTCGTCTCACGCGTTCATTCGCCGGACGCTAATGCGCCGCAAAAAGAAACTTTATTCCAGTGAGGAGTGCACCTGAAAACCAAAGGAAATGTGCTTTGACAGCAGTGTCCTGTGACGAGAGCCGGGTGAGAATGCAATAACACAAAAAGGTTATTTGCCCTGCGAGGGTCCGTCCCGGCAAATATTATTGGGTCCCTTGCCTTGTGTCAGCGTTTTCCTGTGTCTCATTAGGACTGAGGCAGATCTGTGACTGTGGCTGTGTTTTCATCTAATGCCCAAGCGATAACTCCACTGTCAAAGACAAAAGGTGAAACTCTCTTTTGAGCAAGTTTGTTTAACCTGCAATGTCATAATCATTAATATACAGCATTAAAGCACACTATTGATCAGTTTCCTCTGTGTCATGGGGAATAGAAGGTCAAATTGTTTTAAAGCTCCCTCCTATTCCATTCCTCATTCATGAGTTCAGATTTTTTTCAGTAAAATAACGTAACTTAAATCATTGTAATATCTCCCAGTGGTAAAATTAAGTCACATTTAGTCAATAACAGTGACCTACATGGCTCAACATGGACAAAATGCAAAGAATTATCATTTCTTTGGCAACAAAACTGAATTAAGAACTCCATTAAACAACTTCTCTTCATTATTTTGTATTTAATTAAACATTTTCATTCAGTTTTAACCCTTCATTTAACTGTTCTGTCCAGGGCGACCAGCAAAGGACAAAAGGAGATGAGAAAAATGAAAAGTTTCCAGGTTTAAGTTTCTTTAAACCACTCTCCCTCAGTCAAACTTGCCCTGAATTATCAGATGGCAATCCCCAAAATGATGTGTAATCCTGTCAGTCTTAGAGTCCCATTGTGTTATAACTATCTACCAACAATGAACAACCAGTCACTTATTTCTGAAGCTAAGAGAAAAACTGCCTTATAAAGCAGAAGATACACCTCTGGGACTTCAACAAGCAGCTTTTTAAAGACAAAAGACAGGCTTAAAAGGTATAAAAAGGTGTAAAAAATATACAATTGAGAGAAGACCCTTTGAGGTAATTGTTTGAGAAAGTTTAAAACTAGTAATGGTGCTGTTCAAGTTAATTTATCACTGGATATAATTGAAGTTTTTGCTGTGGAGCCATACTATTATGTACTGTATGTGTATGAACTCTTTTTTATTAACATTTTTGTCTGAATAACACTCTATGGAAGACATTTGAAGAGAAAACTTTTGTTTTTCGGCAGATGCTTCCAGGCTGCCTCTTGGCTTTGTAGATCTAAGTAGTCAATGGTCAAAGCAGGACACACTATCACCTTCCACATGTTGCAAATGTCCACACAGACTTAAAAGCATCTCAAATGTCAGTGTTTAAAATAGCTCGGCTTTATACGTCGGAGGTCTACATGAAAGTGGTCTCTTTAAGTGTTTCCGATGCAAAAACATTACCGTAGGACACAATTTCAGCACAGACAGTTAGAGGGAGAGTGCAGGCAATTATGGTCAGCATTAGCTTGTTACTTAGTCCCTCTGCAGCACCCCTGGCTTTCAGCGGCCAAGCACTCCCAAAAGGCCAGGCTGACATTTTCAAGAGAAAAATGCCCTTCTGAGAGGCCTTGTCTAATTACCCCAGACACACACATCTGCACTCACCGGGGAATATGCACCGACGTAGCACAAAAGGCAAAAAAAGCTGACTTTCATAAGAGTCTAGGTGAATGCTCACACTGTACAATCTAATACTGGATGAGGAATAAAGAGAAACACTGAACCGTCACCGAGAAGAGAAAGTTTAGGGAACAAAGTGAAATGGAAAAAGCAGTTTGATGGAAGTGTTGAAGCAGAAAGTCCAGAAAAAGCAAACATATGGAGCTTTATAATAAAACAAGATGTCCACTATTGAAATAAATCTATTGCCAGATGAGATTTAAGAATAAAAAGGTTTTGCTGTTACTGAAACTAATAAAAGTTTACTTTAAAGGGATCATTATGTATTGATTTAAAGAAGAGGCTTACATGATTACATTTTCTTCTTTCATCTTCAACATTTTACTTTTTGGCATCATTCTGAATCAAATCTGCTCCGGTTGGTCAGCCATTTTCAACACTTCTTAACAAATTCAATTTTACCTAAGCCTTGGATTCTATCACTGGGAAATCTGATCTGAGAATGTACCCTTTTGAAAGATTACTTCACATTTCCTATGCCTCATCTTTGCACAAACTACAGCAGTCTTTCCTCCACAAAAGTTTGGCTCGTATCTTCAAAATGAGCCACATTTACACAGTTTTATCTTCTGCAGCCTTCATCAATCAGATAACTGCTGCTCAATTAATTCATTTGCATTTTCTCTGCCTCGGATTTTGCACACACCGGAGAAAAAAATGCCCCATTTTACAGATTCCATAAAGCACCGGAGCAAAATCAGCGGTGCGCTCCTTCTGCATCTGTAAGAGATACTAACCTGAGGTGATAATAAAACGCTTCGCTCACTTTTTTTGTGCGAACCATGCACTTAGCGTCCGTTTAATTCCCACAAACCCTCGGTAAATCTGGCCCTCACTGCGTTAACTACATTATAAAAGTTACTCAAACATTTTAAGGTCTTCATTTGTAGCTTAAGATCGCAAACCAACAGCCTGAACTACTGTGAAACTGTCTTAAAGACTTACCAAATCCGTTCAGATCCTGGTTGGAGGTGGAGAAGGGGTCGTCCTTGTGCAGAGTGCTGACTTTGGTGGTGCTTTTATCGGCCGTGGTGACTGGACCCATCTCCCTCTGTTGAGTGGAGCTGCTGGCCGTCTCCTTCTGCTTCTTTGCCAACTTCCTATTTGTGGCACAAAACACAGATTTACAAATTAATAAGACAACAAAGGCAGGTAGTGACAAGCAAATCCAGAAAAGATGCATTCATTCACACAAAGACACCTTAAACAATGACGATGAGTTTGAGGACACAAAATAAATGGCAGTGTGATTTATTGTCAAAAATATTCTTAACTTTCTCAAAACCCGTTTGTCATGATGACTGTTATTAGATTTGTTTTGTGCTCTTTGAAATGTCTACAATTTTATCAATGTCACAAAAAAATGCACTCACATTGAAAATAAAAAAGCTATATTTAGATTGTTTTTGTTTGTTTGTTTACCAAAGTGGTCACGGTCGCACGGTTTTGATCAGACTGATATTTAAAAAGAGACAGATGTTTCATTTCCTGAATTGCTGTGTAATCCTGTTCTTCTTGGATCGGTCTGTGATGTAATGTGAACATTGGCAAGGACAGGTTTTTATTCTGTTGCTTGGAATCACTTTTGCTTTTGAAATGTTTAATTTGAACGCTCTGCCCTTTCTGAAACCCATCCTGAATTTATGTCTGTGTAAAGCAGAGATGGGATGAATAAAAATGCAATATTGTGGTGATTAATAAAACTGTAAATGTGCCAGGTCACACACCTTGTCCAAAAGATTCATTTATAGAAATATTTTGCCTTAAAAATCCACTAAATGGGGTTTTAGTTGTGATGAGATTAAGAATTCAGAAGTCACAATAAGGCAATAAGTGTTCCTGTTGTTCCAAGAGGAGACCAATCTCTAAAATAACCTTGGTATTATCATTACAGAGATCCATGTCTTCCATCATTTGCAATGGAAGGTGGCCAATAGTGCAAATGATAAACCAGGTATGTGCACCACGTCCCTCCAGTGAGTAGTAAGTGGAACTAAGTGGATGATTTTAATTCAAATTTAAAGTTCGGTGTCCAGGAAACATATAAAAAATGTCAAGAAACAAAACAATATCAAGTGGATTTGCAACTTTTTACAATGAGTTCCATGGGAAAACTCAATTTGTGCCTGTCCCATTCCTGGATAAATACAGAGGGCTGCATCAAGACAAAACAAACTAAGCCAGACTAAACATGCAAACCTCCGGATCAGTTGTTGCTGCGACCCCTGACGGAGCAGCTCAAGAAAAGTGTCGTCTGTGAGGAAAATCTTTTTTGTTCTTTACTGTTATACCAGAGAGAAGCTAGTCCTACATCCAGCTTTTAATCTACATCCATGAAAACAACCCTTCACTTATTTAAAAACCTGCCCAAATGCCACAGATTCCTCCATTTCATCTTTATTTACAAACTTTTTCTCGTTGGTCTGATATTTCCCTGAAGTGATGGACTTTCAGCACTTTTCTTTTTTGTTTTTTTTGTGCCCCAACGTTGAAATTTTAGCCCCGGTGTAGTTAGATTTGTATTATTTGATCACCATAAGAAGAAACAAACAGGTGCGTGAGAGACAACTGAGTTTCCGACTGAAAACATTTGTCCCCAAGCATCATATATTTAGCTTTTTGGTTGTTTCTAGAAGATCTGAGGTTCACTGGAGTAAACCTAACTTTATCCGAGTGCTGATAGATTATTTTGTGAAACGTATAAATCACCACAAAGATGAATTAAAAGTAAATTTAAAATCACTTTGTTAGTCTTCATTGCGTTTTGAGCTGACGCTGCTTACGTCCATCAGCCTCGGTTCTGTTTGAAATGACACTGTCCATAAACGCAGCCCTGTCCCTCGAGTGCAGTTGGATTCTATATGATTTCCCGCTCATTGTTCGCCTGTTACCGCTTCCATCTGTCGGACACTCAAATACAGCTATTTTGAGTTGTACTTGAACCTTCTGTACCGAGTCCACAGAGACGACAGATGGAGGAGTGACAGCGAGCCATTTCGGTCTGACATCAACCAGAACATCCACCACAACTTGTACAGACACCAAAAGTGGATTTATTGCCTTTTATCGATGTTCAAAAGCCACTTTCAGAAGTCGGCCATGTTCTCACCTGAAGAGTGTGTCCTCCTTTGAAAAACTGTACATATACTAAATATATTTCAGGTTAAATGTCACATGTTGTTGCTTTGATAAGATGAAAATACTGTTATTTCTTTGTTTACCTCAAATGCAAATCAGACCAAAGTTGGTACATTATATTTGTTTGGCTTTTTGTGATTGTTTTTAAATCAAAAAGCCTCTGGGTTGAATACGACTTGTCTTTACACAAACAGCAGCAGCAACAGAAGTCTTTTTTTTTTCTTTTTTCACCTTCAGGCTTTTGCAAAATCTAAATCAAAAACTAAAACCACAGCTCTCCGAGTGTATACAAAGCCATTTTACCAAAATGTTTCAAAAATGGCTCGACATCAATGTGTAAACAGCTCAGATCATTCCCTCGTGACCCGTCAGACCCTGGACTCATCTTTAACAGGACTAGAAAAAGAACAGGCCTTTACTCTCAAATATATGGGCGATTTAGTCTCTTCTGAAGAGCATGTCTTTGGAGCTTGAAGACATACTTACAGAAAATCTATATGGCCAGAACATGAAAATTGCAGAGAAGCCCCCCGCTGCCTCTCAGCTTTGAACCCAGAGTGTCAAACTGTGAGGCGCAAAATAATTCAGCTCTAAAAGCTCTCAGATGAAGACGATGTAAAGGAAATTTTACTGCACACTTTTCACAACGCCCTTCATAATTCTTCTATTGCAGCAATTACAAACTTTACACAAATTTGACCTTTACCACTTTCAAAAGATTCAAATGGAGCAATTCAGATTCAAATGCATTCAACCAATAGCTTTTGAAAACACTGAAAGCAAGAAAAACATACAAGACGTGTTTCTGAGAATGCTTTAACAACCAGCAAGACGTGACTTTAACAGAACTAAGCAGCGTGTTTCCGCAAAGTAATTACAATACACAGCATTTCTGTTGCACTTTTGTCAGACTTTCATTCTGATTTTAGAAAGAGAAGTAAAGTTGTATCAGTAAGTTACTTGTAATAAAAGTTTTTTAGGTCTATTTAGTCTATTTAGTCGCTAGTGATGCATGCTTTTTTGTGTATTATTGCACCCTTCAGCACTAGAGAACAATTATGTTATTTATACATGTTGGATGACTATATAGTAGCCTTGAACTTTTATTATTATTCAACACAAAATGAAATATCTAAACTCCACTGCTCCTACTCCCCACAGCAGCCAGTGAAATACAGATTGATATGAAACACATATGTACAGTTCTAGTCCAGTTTAAGATAAAAATCTCTTTTTTAAAGTTCAGTAAAACCAATGAATGAATGTAATTGCAATAAATATCATCCACAGTCATTATTAGTTAGTTCAGTGCTTCTTTTCCCAGAAACTGGTCCAAACACAACGTAAACTACAGTTTTATGGCCACAATTTAATGATTTAAAGCCTTGTATTTGTGATCTAACATGGTCCTGTAGCCCATATTCCCTTTTAATACAAATAATTTAATAAATAAGGTTACAAAAAGTGAAAAAAAAGTTAATTCCATCTTAACATGAATTTCTGGGTGATGATTAATCTATTTTTAATGGATTTTTAATGCTGTGTTTGATGCCTTTAAAACTCCCAGTGCATAAAGAACGTCATTTGGAGAAGATATTTTCCACTGGTCAATCTACAGCTTGTCTCCTGATTATTCTCCAGCCTCTCGCTTCAGTCTTTTCTATTTTCTTTCCTCTCTCCTCTTCCTGAGTGCAGTCAGATGGCCAGGTACGGACCACTCTAAGCTCCAATCACGAGGGAGGTTTTCAGGCTCTGTCGGACTTAAATTGGCGCAGAGTACAGGCCGCTTGAATCCGCCGCGTGATGGAGGGAAATGATTATCGGAAGAACTTTTCTGCGCCATTCCTCTGCTTCCATCCTGCACTTTCTCTAATGCTTTCATTTTACGCTCCCACTTCCTTCCTGTTTTCATTTTTGCCCGTGTTTATTGCTTATCTTTTTGTTCACTTTTGACCCCGCTGTGGCTTTATTCTCCTGGATCTATCTACTTTCATTTCATTTTTATTTCAGCTGAAAAGCGAAGCACAAGGGCAGGTTTAGCTCATCACTTTCACGCTTCTATGAGACAATACATCTTTCATTTAATTCTTCAAGATGTTTACAGTTTCTGATCTCTTGCTTATGACTCCCACAAATGTAATGCACAAAAGTAAATAAGTTTAAAGAATCGAGGAGTCAATAATGAACCTATAATATATATTATATCCACATGGAAAAGTGGATTCTTCCATCTTGCACTTGTCTGGCCTGGTCCAGAACATTTACAGTGTTGTGTAGCTTGCATTCACCTTAATTGTAAACTTAAATGGTTGTCCTTTGATGAAAGACGTTTAAAGTTGGAAGAATAATACAGTTATTGTTTACTAAACCAAAAAAACAAACAAAAAAACAACATGTTTTCAAGGATTACAGCTTTTTATCCATTTTCAAGACCATAAAAAGAGTCATTTTTACAGGTTTTTTCCTCCATAATGAGCTAGATGTGTCACTGTGTTTTTTAGTCGTGCAAATCTGACCGTTGTATGGATATTTAGAGAACTATCTTTGTGCCATACCAACACTATATACAGTACCTACCCTGAATGACTTTGTGAAATGAATGGGTCTGGAAACCTTAACAGCGAGTTCCATTCAGCAGAAATCTTTTTGGACCGAAAGGCTTTATGCTAGGTTTACTTTTTCTGATTGATTTGAAGTCTATTCAACTGCATCAAGAAGCAGTTTAAAATCCAACTCGAATCCATAAAGACCAAACTAAATCTGTGAAAAGTATATGGAAGTTTATAAGAAAGTTTTTTACAGCCACTCTTTATTGCATTTGGTAGAAATTAAGCTGATTGTTTGTGTTTCTGTAATCAAACAACTCAGTCTAACAATATTATAGTTATTTCAGGATCAACTTGATCAAATATTTTTGTTCTGCCAAAACTTTCTTTCTCATTGAGTTTAAAAAGCAGCATTAAATCATATGTGTGTCATATAAAGCCATTAGTCATTCAAGAGTCTTAAAGTTTTTCATTTCCATTAAGACACTTCTAGATGTGAAACAAACTCGATGAGTCACGTCAGGAGAGGTGTGTTATTGGGATTCATCTCGTGTCTTTTGGAGAAACTGTGCGGGAAGATGGTTTTATCAGAAGAACGGTATTAGGCGGCTTCGTGATAGGTCACAGTGAAACACGCCCCCTCACTGGACTGGAGTGAGATCTAACACTCACGCAGCACTCTGGACGTCCTAACACACACACAAACACACACACAAACACACACCAACACACACCTGCCCTTCCTCCAACTCTCTGCACACATCGTGACACACACACTTTGAGTCAAACTATGGTGCTTTTATAAATAATGCTAGAAGGCAACATAAAGATAGAGTAGAAGACAAACACAACTCTATCTGTGACATTTAGAGTTAAACAAAATGGAAAACATCACACAAAACTATCTTGAAATCACATCAGAGAAACCGTGGAAGCTACCGTAGTCCACAAAACGGGGCTTTTAATGTGCATAAATACAATTCTGGACATTTACGAGACGTGCGTTCGTAAACACAACAGGTTCAGGTAAAAAGAGGAAACCAAAGCTGCCACAAAGTCTGCAAAATAAGACAAACAGACTATTTATTTACTTGGTTTTGAAAAATGTACAGATGCAGTCTCAGAAGAGGATCCACGGCACAAATAAACTGTCGATTATTAAGACATAGACACAAAAAGGTAAAAGCGTGTGTCCCATTTACGCAGAATGACACAAGGTCACTGTATTTTTAACAATAATTCTGATCTGAGTGGCTTTTTGAGCACTCTTTCTGTGATAGAAAGGACGGACTGCACATTATTGGTGAGTTATAACAGCAACACGGTCACAATAACCTACACTGATGCTAACATTTGCCATCGTAAAGGTCTTAATATACCCTCTTATAAGTTTAAATCTATTTAATCTATGCGACTAACACTCTAAAAGGATTCATAAACATCAATCTTTTTACATTCTCCAAAGATCACAGCTTCTTAGTTCTTCTAAATAGCACATTTCACATTTCAAGTTATTTTTACCGCTATTTAACTCTTGTATAACTGTGGTTGGTGTATCTCTTGACCCAAACCCTCTACATTATCGCTCACTGAAGCTTTAGTTCACAAACTGATAGCTTCACTTGCTAATCCTCTTTCCAAGGATATCATTGTGACCTTCTGAGATGACTTTTTTTCCCACATGGTACACACTTGCCTCAATAAACTCAAAAAGTCTGTTTACTTCCAATATTCTCAAGGCCCGTGGAGAATTTGAATGGTCGACTTAACGGTTTAGGGTCAAGTTTAGGTAACAAAGGGTATTTTTGCCGTGTTTTGTGCAGGTAAAATAAACTGTTGTGGTTTCTCTTTTAATTATAGTGAAGTGGTTTTGGTCTGTGTCCAACTAAACTCTGGGAAGCTTAGATCACAGACGTTAAAAAGAGTCTTTAACAGAAAGATATGTCAAAAAAAATCAAGCGACTAAAGTGGAAAACAGTAAAGTCTTTTGAAATAATCGAAATTAGCCAAGAACATTGATCAGGAGGCGTTATTAATGAAGTAATCTCAACCAAAATAGGACTTAAAATGACGCCGATTTATATCCTTCGTTATCTATCCTTATTAAATATCCTGTTTGTCATGGATAAAGTGTCATAATGGCTCATGTATTCATTGCCTGACAGCTAAAAAACTGTGATTCATTGAGAAATTTGCCCGTCCACACCAACAGCGGACACTGAAAGACACTGCCATATAAATAAACACAATGAATGCTAATGCAGTAAACCTAGTTCCCCGCTTTCATTGTTTTAAATCCCTCACAAAATGAATCTCAGTCCAGTCACACTGAGCACTTGAACTAGAGGAACAGAAGGGATTAAACCTAAGGATATACAATGAATTGTTATTGGTAGAATAAAGTTTAAGCCTCTCCTCTTCCTTCGCCTCCATACCTCAACGTATCGACCGTTCATTCTCTTAATGGACTCCTTTAAATGACAAATTCCTCGCATATTGTAAGTGGCAATAATCCTTCTTTAATGAATGTCATGGCGGCAGTTCATTAAGCTTAAGGTTACTCCGACGGACGACCGCTGGGAGAATCATGGACTGCTCCTCTTAATTGTGGGCCATTTGATGTGTTAGTAATGAGCAATGTAATGTGGGTACTCGTGTGTGTTTTTGGGGGAGAGCAGTGAGCTTCCTTTGATGGGCTTTGAGGAGTCTTGTAACGAAGAAGTGAAGCCAATTGAAGTGAGGAGAGCAGTGGTGCTTTAGGTGAACTCCTGGGCAGAATAAAGGCGCGGTAATTGGAGCTCATTTGATATATTAGGTGTCATGAGCACTTGAAGGGTTCATTAGCTCAATGCCATAAAGCATTTGGAGAAATTTATGACTAAGGTTCATCATTCAGCATCGGTTTAAAGAGGTAAAGAGTGTTATCCTTTCTCTAAGTTTAGTGTTTTGTTTAAAGTTCAGCCTCAATTAAAAAAAAGTGCTATCAAAAATAATCATGTTTACGCTGGAGCAGGTCAAGAGATGGCACACTCTTAGAAGAGTTTCTGTTTCCAAAAGAAACATGAAAGGTCCCATCATACTCCTCCATTGACAGTTATACAGTTAATTAAAGTTTGTTGCTGAGGCGATAATGAGAATTACAGAACATTATTTAAAAGATTTCTGCCTGGTCCTTGATATGTTGAATGTGAGATTTCATCTTCATTTGAGTCTTACAAAAGTTCCTTTTATGGAAACTGGTTTTAGTTGGATTTGAACAGGTTTTAGATGGATTTGAACATGTTTTAGTTGGATTTGAACAGGTTTAAGTCAGTTTTGAACATGTTTTAGATGGATTTGAACAGGTTTTAGTTAGATTTGAACAGATTTTAGCTGGATTTGAACAGGTTTTAGTTGGATTTGAACAGGTTTAAGTCAGTTTTGAACATGTTTTAGATGGATTTGAACAGGTTTTAGTTGGATTTGAACATGTTTTAGATGGATTTGAACTGGTTTTAGCTGGATTTGATCAGGTTTTAGATGGATTTGAACAGGTTTTAGATGGATTTGAACAGGTTTTAGGTAGATTTGAACAGGTTTTAGATGGATTTGATCAGGTTTTAGATGGATTTGAACAGGTTTTAGATGGATTTGAACAGGTTTTAGTTGGATTTGAACAGGTTTTAGTTGGATTGATCAAGTTTTAGTTGGTTTTGGTCAGGTTTTGGCTGGTTTTGGGGGGGTTTGGGGGGGTGGTTTTGGGATTTGAACAGGTTTTAGGTAGATTTGAACAGGTTTTAGATGGATTTGATCAGGTTTTAGATGGATTTGATCAGGTTTTAGATGGATTTGAACATGTTGAATTTGGACAGATTGTATTTATCTTTGTAGCAAAAATCCAATTAAACCCTGTTCAAATCCAACTAAAACCTGTACAAATCCATTAAAAACCTGTTCAAATCCAATTTAAAACCAAGTGCCAAAAATTTCACCCACTAAAAACATTGAAGGACCAAATAAAACACTGCAAGGGGCCTTGAGTTTGACGTTTACAATTAGCGATTCTGTCCAATTCGGATGTATTTCTGATCGTAGTAGAAGTACAGCCCGTGGTTTTACAGGCCAAACAATTAGTGTCAACAGGCAAACTTTAGCGGCTTCAATCAGACGAGAGCAGGGGCGTTTGTTTCTGTTGTCGGCGGATCGTCAGAGCTGGGTTTTCTCGTCAGCTGGCAGTGAGACGCTCAAATATCCCGGAGCCATCCCCAGCTGCTGTGGGCAGAACCACGACGGCTCGCTCCACGATGACAGCGCTCGCTCCAGAGCAGGCTGCAGGCCAACACCAAACAAACTTTCATCTGCGCCGCGCATTTATACCAGAGATAAAAACAGACTGACTGACGAGAGAAAAGTTTGATTTAAAAAAACCAATGTGTATTAGGTGTGTTTTAAAGCTGTGAGATGTCAGTTTAAATGTCTCTTTTATTTCTGTCAATGGGAGACAGACGGGACAGAGACGTGAGGACAGGCTTTAGATGTCTTCACGCTGTTTAATCCGGTTGATCTCAGTAAACATCCCGGAGCTGTAGTTGTGTTTTGTACATTTATAACCTACACCACGTTATGTAATCTGGATGAGGTTTGCTATAAGTATATTGTTTGGTTGATGTGATTAAAACAATAACCTACAACAGGGAAGAAGATGTACGGAAAATGTAAACAAGAAAAGAAAGACAAAGAAAGATAAACAAAAACGAATCAAAAAACCTCATCAAAGCATCTGTTTTCATCTGTTCAGATTTTTCACATCAAAGCACCTGTATACGTCAAAAAAACAAACATTAATGTCTTTATTTTGTTTGTTTGTTTGTTTTATCAGGTTGAGTTTCTTTTAAAGGTTTTGTCAACTTTTTGAGATTTACCAGGAATCTATTTCACTTAATGTTACTCTTTCTTAGGAACAGAAAAGATTTTACTTGTGAGTGTGAATATTGTGTTTTATGGTGGGGCTTTTAATTTGAAAGTCAACCAAGAATGCATATTGTTTAGTGGAACAATTGTTTGTTTTTTTGTTTGTTTGTTTCATAAATATAAAATAAATAAACAGACTCTTCAAAGTGGTGTTTGACATCTGCGTTCAGCCAAATTTGCATTTCAACAGCTCATACTGTTTTCACATTTATGTAAAATATACTTTATGTGTCAACTTTTTCCCAAATTGAAAAAGGAAGAGAGTTGTTGGTCAGGTTTGACTGGACAATTTTGTGGGTCAGTCGCAGTGAAGTTATAAAGCTACGGAATATTTGAATGGTTCAGTTCAATCCATTTGAATTGGTTCAGTCCAATATTACAGATTTCTGGAGGAGCCAATTTACTGAGTTTAACGTTTTTATTGTAAGTGTCCAGCATTTCAAAACGTCTATTTAGAAGTTATTTTTGTTTACCTTCTACCCTCTTCTTTTACAGTTTAATGCAAGTTCACATTTAGACTGTTCAGATGAACTGTGTGTTTGTGTTAAATATGTCTCCACACACATTTAACAGCTCTGTGAACGTGGAAATGCAGGAGTAGCCCTTTCCTTTGTAATAGTGTCAGTTTTCCAGTGTCGAGAAGTCATTTCCCGAGGGTCAAACAGCCCCTGGCACCTGTTTTAAGAGGAAGTGCTCGTCTGTGATGAGTGTTACGCTCGGTTTGGACTCCGCTGCCGATTTGGAGCAAATTTCACAACACTTTGAAGACGGCTGGAGGAGAGGGGATTTCACTCTGCAGGGAATTATAGGTCTATATTTTAGGTGTGTGTGTGGACTAACAGATA
Source organism: Rhyacichthys aspro (assembly GCA_036850595.1). Lineage (NCBI taxonomy): Eukaryota > Metazoa > Chordata > Actinopteri > Gobiiformes > Rhyacichthyidae > Rhyacichthys > Rhyacichthys aspro. The sequence goes on along the minus strand of CM072152.1, from coordinate 23,533,165 downwards.
GAGCTCCATTAGAAGTGGTTAATAGGCTGGAAATGGACACTCGGTTTGCAGTGATAACGGTATTACAATGACCTTTTTTAGGCTAAAGCACGTCATGAGGCTTATCTTGCAAACACTGGAGTAATATTACCATCTGTGACTACGGTAAATATTTAGAAAAGCCTTTTATTGAGCTATAAATTTACACATTAGATTGTAATTAACTCCAGGCATCACCAAAAGGGAAAGTAAAAAGCTCCAGATTAAGAATGGCCCATAAAAGGCAAAGCTTTTGGTTAAAGTTTAAGTTTGTAATTTTGGTTAATAGATCCACAATACACATAGAAAAACATGCTCAGAAAGTCTAACTTAGCAATACCTGTGCTTTGTAATAAAAATAACCCAAGGTTGACTCATAGACTTAATGAGAACTGCTGATGTTTCTTTTTCTTTGGTTAAAACTGCTACAGCAACGACAACTTTAAACAGTCTACAGACAAATAAATGTAATCAAAGGACAGTCCACTGCTTTGTTTTTTGAGAAACCTTTCAAAATCAGCACATCTTTGGCTTTTTCTAGACTTTAAAATCCAAACCATCATGTGTTCAAGTAACAGCTAAATTTAAATTAAATGTTTATTTTAATGGCAGCTATGAATTAAATAAAAGTCACACTTCATTGTCATCATTAAATCCATTCTCTGACTTTGGCAATGGAGCCTTTAATATTAAAAACGTTGGGCACTGGGTAAGATTTAGAAAATAACGATGCAGAACTGATGTATTTTCAAAAATCAAAAGTCTTGTTTGAGGATTTAGATCGAAATGAAGCTACGCTGCTCAAAGAGTTGTGTTTCTATAGAGACTCAAATCAAAACTTTGGAAACTATTTCAGGCAAATTGAATCAAATTATGGTTATGTATGAAGCGGCTTTTCATCACAATAACATTAGAATTAAAGATGTGTGCAAAAACCTTTCTAGAAATCCCAATAAACACATTTTCACCGATAAAAGACATAATTGGAGAGTATTGGTGAGTAATTGATTTGGTTTTTTTGCAAAAGATGACACTCATACACTTAATATTCTACCTTTTAGCACAAGTAAAAATGATTAAGTTGAAGAGGAAGCAGCAACATAAAGACAAGAATAACAGCAGTGGGGTCAGTAAATGGATCGGGAGCAGTTCAACCCAATGTAAGGTCTTTACTTACAGGTAATACGAGTAGGAATAAGCATGTCTTCTGAAGCAAGGTGTTGAGGCCCGTGGTGAAAAACCCAGAAGAAGGACAAACACAGTGGATTAGTTCAAGTCTTTATCACTAACTCAGTGGATTTACGCTGCGTTTCTTACTCTGTGTGATGTGCTAAGTGCTATCCCTCATTGTGTCCTCATATAGAAACTTCTAATAGACTTATGTATTTCGATCCATTTTGTCTCTAGAGGTGTTTCGTAAAGGCTTTTAGGGCTAAGTGCTCGGCTGTCAGTCCGACTTTCATCCTTTTGACAGCGCATCTATGGAACCTGATGTGCGCTGAATGACTATGTTCTGTCTATTTCGACCGGGTGAACGTGTTTGTCTGCATTCGGACCAATTTATCTCCAAAAGTCGGCTGCATTGAGCTCCGTGAGGGGGATTAGACCGTTAGTGAGGTCCAAAGATGATTTTAAAGTGAAAAAAAGAGCACTGTGTGAGTTTCTGGAGTCATTGTGAAGTATTGTTTAATGTATTCCACATGAATGCGAGGTGTTTGAGTGAATCTGGAATTGAATATCTGCCTCCATCACCTGTTAGAGAGGAAAATGATGAGAAAAGGATGGAAAAGAATAGATTTTTGGAGAAGAAATGATGATGAAAAGTAGAATATAATGAAGGTGAAGGTTAGTCAGAAATGCAGGTGCTTTCTTTGGATCCAAACTTTAAGATATTGATAAAAAGAAGGTCAGAAATAAGTGTCCTCGATCTGGACCAAAATAAAACAAGGCTTGTTGATAAAGAGTGGAAATGTTCTTAAACTTTCTGATGCTAAACACTTTGGGGCCAAAGGCTGTAAAAGTTGAATAAGACACTCTGAAGGCGACAAACAAGAGTCAAATGAGATCACTTTTGGATTTCTGGCAGATTTAAATAAATAAATAAATAAATAAAAAGCATGTCATTATGTTTTTATGATACAATTTGACAACGTTTAACCCAACAACTATACTGTGTCATATCTAGGCACCAGGTTTGTCATAAAAGTTTCAGTGGAGAAACTGGAGAAATAAGAGAGTGTTGCTGGAAAAAACGCTTTTAAATCAATTTTAAAAAAATGGAAAAGTGAGTGATGGAGTCTGGCCTGGTTTTGTCTGGGATTACATGGTCTGGTTTAGTCCAGTCTGGTCTGGTTTTGTCTGGGATTACATGGTCTGGTTTAGTCCAGTTTGGTCTGGTTTTGTCTGGGATTCTCCAAAACTTTGAACCTGCCCAGATCCTTAGAAAGTAGAACTACAAGAACTCTTACTTTTTTGAGGCAAAATCAGACGAAATATTGATTTGATTTAGAATTGTCTTCTGTTTTTTTCACTTTGCATTTTGTAAACTAATAAAAATCAATACTTTATTGTTTAGTATTTAAATCCACACCTGCAGAAAACACTGTAAGAGGAAGTCTTCTGAAACACGAGAAACTAAACATCTACTCAGAAGTTATGTCCTCTACCCTCTGCTTTCTGACCAATCTACAACAGCACACCAAAAAAAGTTTCCCACAATGTGCCGTCCTTCCCTAACGTCCTCTACTCGATCGTAAAGCCACAGATCTCTACTTTCTCCACGGTCCTGCTCTTCCTCCCGCTCCAGATCCCACTCATCCTCTGTTTGTGTGACCCTGGACTCCCTGAGGCCCGTCTCTAATGGTTTGTTGGCATCGTTTCCCCCGGCGCCGCTCGACCCTCGTCCGACGGCGGCCCCCAGAGTGGGATCTGACGGGAGCAGACGACACAAACACGCTCGGAGCAGACGGCCGAGTTTCAGTGTGACAGGAAAGTCAACAAGAGCAAGAGGGATCGATATATCTGACTATTTACAGAAGACGACAGCCTGCATCCATCAATCTGTCCATCTGTCCATTCAAACCCTCTTCTAGACACATTTTATCGATCCATTTTCATCTATTAAAAAGTACCAACAAGAAAATGACATCACTTTATCTTCTAGAAATCATTTTTTATCCACCATCTTCCATTTATTTCAGTATCTTTTCAATAGACGCTAATATAACATGATCCTGAACGTTGAAAGAGTTTGTCCCGAGGTCAAAGTCATGCACTTTTGATCATTTTCAATGTCAACATTCAAGCTCTTCTAGGTTTTCATAGAACTGCGGGAAAATGTACACATTCTAACTAACGAATGGAGGCATTGCAAGAAAAATCTCGTAAAAATATTGTATCTAACAGAACAATGACACAGTGAAGGCCTCAGCATTATGAACTCAGTAAAAAGAACCAGCATACACAGCGCTAATTCACAACAATGAGACATTCCTCGAAGAAGAACTCTTATTAGCCCCAGAAGAAAGTGGTATTATGGATTTTGAAGCAACATTTATGCTCCTTTTTCGGTTTGAGATGAGCTCGTCTTTCTTTAGTCTTTCCAGCTTTTTAAGGAAGTAACAAAAGTGAGGCATATCCAGATGTCTCGGGCATAAATGACATGAGAAATAAATGATGTATGAGGTTTGTGTGTTGCAGTAAACAATAATAAGATGTGTTTAAACCATTAGGATGAAAAAGAGCCATGTGCTTGTTGGAACAATTGACATAAGACATAAGAGATTGATTATAAAAAGTCAATCACAATAGAAGTTAGTGTTTTTTTTTAATGGAAAATCAAGCATGAAGAGGGGCAGAACTTAGCCTTTTTGATGTCATGGTTGAGCATAAATGGGGCACAAGGCTGATAAAAGTGTAAAACCTTGTAAAAAAAAACTGTGGGGACAGAAAATGACAATCCATTTCAGTAAATGTAGAAGAAACATCTAGATCTGCAGCACTTTTATCCAGTAAGATCCCTCTACAGACTCTGTGTTGTTACAAAAGAGGCATTTTACAGATGTTTGTTTTCAAGAAGAGACTGTCCAAGTGGCAAGTTTGGAAAATAACACATAATCTGAAACAATAGAGTCATTCTAGTGTATTCTGAACAAATACGACTCTGCAAGGGTCCAGTGTTTGGCCTATTTCTGCTCCCTTTATTTGAGAGCCATAAAGTGTGTCATATCATGTCAAAGAACCATCAAAATTAAATTGTTAATATATATTTTTGGGCTAAAAGTACTGTACAGCCATGATTTTATCCTTTTAACGCCAAAACATCCATTCATCCAACAGTCCACCTTATATAAATCCATCATACTGATCTAAATAGAAGAATCACATCCATCTTTAGACTAATAATGGGTTAAAACTAATGTACTGCAAAAATACATCCAAGAAAAAGACACTCGTACTTCTACCGCGTCACTCTCTATTCACTTCAACCCTCGTCATTTCCCCGTGACTTTTACTTCTTCTGTCATATCCATAACCCTTTTTAAGAGCTCTGCTGACAACGTCCTTATGATATTAATAAAGAGCAGAGCGGCGAGGCCCAGCTGTAAAAGCCAACGCCGTTAAAGCTGCTCATAAATATTAATACGGCAAAGAAAAACACTCACAACGGGCCGTGCACAGTCACCGCGGCGAGAGGAACGTGTGAAGGATGTGGAGATATATCTGTGACAAACCGAGACGTAACAAAGTGTTTTACAGTGTTTATGTGGTTTTAATAGTTTGTTAGTGGGAAACAGCAGTGGGTGGTTTTGGCTGAAAAAAAACCAAAAGTCACGCTGACTATTTTTTTCTTAAAGGGGCCTTAAACTCAAACAATATATCTGTCTTGACACTGCATTTTAAGCTTATATTTTCTATTTTGCCTGCAGATAAAATAAACCATGCAAATTTTTAATTGCAAATTTAGTTTTAATTGCAGTTAAATAAATTCGTAAGCAAATCATGCCGTTTTACACTTTTCTTTTCTTTTCTTTTCTTTTGTGGACTCATGCAACAACAAGTAGAGGTATTACCATCTGTTTATATAAATGTGAAAGTTAAAGACCAAAAAAATGTCAATATTTTACTTTGTTGGTTGCTTTGTCATTTGCAATTGGAAATGTTCAAGTATAATAAAAATAACCATAGCTATTGTGTATTTTCTTTTGCAGGATCCTTAAGAAAGCTTACAATTGCCCAGACCAAGTACTATCATAAAAGTTTTATAAAATGCCATTATATTACAGTGTTATGCAACAAATCAAACTGAATGTCTCCACATGAAGAAATAGACTTTCTCCAAAACTGCTTCATGTTCAAGAATGTTTTTTTTAGTTTTTATACTTTAAGAAGTCCTGATGATTACAAATAACATGGAAAATAAAAACAGAACTGCATCTAAAGCTAAAGCTGAAGTCTTAAAGGGGAATGTTGACCGCCTTTTGAAGATGGAACATGTCTATTTTGTGTTTTTGTGTTGCCCTTAAGCAGTTTGTGTGTGTTACTTTATTTACTAGATGAATAATGTCTGTGTGAACCGTGTCATGTACCAGTCTGTGGGTTCATATTTGGTAAAAGTGTCTTGTTTATGCATAGTTTGTTATTTTTGATGGTTCGATTATAAATGTATTAATGTATTGGTGTAATATAGTGTCATATAAAATAAATCTTTCATCCCAACTGCAATAAATGTTCTGAATAACATTAACTAGGTTGTTTTATTCATTACTTCTGGTTCTATCATGTGTTTTTAAATGTCTAGATGTGGATGTACTTGACTGAATAAGCTGTGTCCAAAGACAAATTTCTGTTTTTACTTGGAACAGACAATAAAGTTTCTATTCTAAAAATAAAAGTAAGAGCAGCTACAGTCTATCCTCAAGAGAAAGTCAAAGGGAACAAAAGCTCCACCCCAAACCAACTCCACGTTCATGCTCATTCTTCTTGAGGTTCATAAAACTCCTCATTCACAAACCCACCTGCTCTTTCCACCTCTGTATGGACACTATTTACATTCTACACAAGCAGGTTTGCATTATTGTGGCAGCTACAGCTTATCTGGGCACATTCGGGTTCCTATGACGGCCACAGTTTATCACCGGCTCGTATGAATATTATGAATGCTATCAGCTCCAAAAACACAAGCACACGCCGAGCATTGTAAATGGATGTGTAGTTTTGAATAGCTTCCTGCTGCAGGTGTTGGCCTCCACCCATCATCCACACACACATCAGCGCCGATACGACGGCCGTAGTTTATCACGTGTGTATAAAGACTTCCCTTAAAGGCGGAGTCGGGTGAAAAATGCCCTGTCCTCGTTGGAAAATGCACTTTATTTAACACGAGGCGACGATCTGTCAGCGTGACATACACCCACAGGTTGGAAAATATGGAAACTCACTAAATCCATGAGCATGTTGTCAATATGATGTATTAGCACCTCGTTACAGACACTCCCATGGACACAGTGGGCACAATGGGGAAACATAAGTAGCACACAGAGACAGAGCTAAGGACTGAACACTGAGGTACAAACTCTGGACATAGTTTTACAGCTGTAGCAATAAAAAAATATTCTGAGAAATATTTCTAAAGCACTGAGAGAGTAATGAAGTATTTCTACCTTTATCCAGCGATGGTAACGATGAAAAAACTGATCAAGTACAGGGTGTGTACATAGACTCATAGAAGAAAAATCACATTTAAGTGATGTTTAAAGCATTCTGTTAATCTGGATTAATTAAAATGAACTATTAAGTGTTTGTTTTTACATTCATATTTAACATGCACCATTTTTACTGCTGGGAAACACCATAAAAGGTGGAAAAAAAAAAGGTGAAAGGTATGTCTGTCGTGTGATAACTGGACATTAGGCCGACTGAAACTGTACAGACCTGGTTAAAAAATAATAATTAAAAAAGGAGCTTATAAGTTGATTTTAGAAGCAGGTAGATGTTGAGTTTAAGGGTGGAGCACAAACCCAGGACTTTGCCTTTAAAAAGACAGAAAACTACATTTCACTAATGAATTTCTGCATTATTCAGGGGAAGTTTCAAGGAAGAAGGTAGTTACATTTACAAAATAAGTTTAGGAGCAGAGTTAGGGTTTGCAGTCTTGTAGCTCGATAAGAAGAGAGCACATAAAGTCATAAAGTCCTCTGCTAAAACTCAATTTGAAAATGTAACTCCAAGTTTGATGGAAAGTAATTACAATGTTCAATGGTTTCAGTTTAAGAATAAAAAAGCTGTTCTATTTCTATTTGAGCCCATTATCTGTGACAGATGTCAGGAGCCATATGGACACAAGATGCAAAAATGTAAACATTAATTATAAATCCACTCAACTATTTTGTGGGAAAATGGCACTTTTCAGAAGAATGTGAGGATCTGAGTTTGGATTTGCTCAACCAACAATAATTTAGATTAAATATGAAATTTAGTTCATAACTAATTCGATTTCTGTGTTTTGTGTGTGTTTCTACGTGTGTTTTGTTGATGTGACAAGTCTTCTCCATAAAAGAAAAATCAAGTCAAAAAATATGCATTTTCTGTCAATTGTTGTTGTTTGTTTTATAAGACATTAATTCCTGATTGCAGTTGTCAAGTTGATTTTTATTTTTACAATGTATACTACTTCTTTTTCCCAACATATGAACTAATTTAGATGACATTCTTTTGATACCAATACTGTATTTTAACACTCTCATTAGAGCTGTCAGAGCTGTGTGGGAGTGACTACAATCAAATGCATATTGTGCACAAAGGCTTTAATTTAAATCTGTTTATCTTCATTTTTTAGACTTACTCATTTTGACCTTCGACCTTGGATTCAAATCAGCCAGAAACACAGATGCTTCCTCAAGAGTAACTTCATTAAGCATTTGTTAAGTTTGACAACAAACAAACTGAACGGTAAAAAAGTAAAACAGTTTTTATTTTTCTTTCTTTCTCTTTCTTTATTTATTTATTGTTGGGAAATTTCTCACACATTTGATCACGTTATTTTTGCCTAAAGTGTTTAGTTAAAGTGAATATGTAAGCAGCAGTATTTAGTTAATTATATCTAGAAATAAAATGAAAGAAACGACGGAAACATCTCAAGGTTTTGCTGAAATTCTCAAAAAACTGTCCATCGCTATATCAGTCTGTATTTTTGAACTTAAAATGATTTAATGTGAAAGCAATTGAAGTAAACAGTATTTTTTGTAGATCAAAATAGAACAATAGATCCCTATACGTAGCCACTGTTTAAGACGATGAATACTGTCAAATTGTCCAAAATGGCTGACAGAAACTTTTATGTGCTTTTTTTTTCATTTTTGTTGTGATGAATGTTCACTCATGCAGTTTACATGTGGTTGTCCAGTACTCAGAGATCCGTGAGTGCCCCGTCTCCCTTTTTAACAGCGCTCTAAACGCTCCATCAAGCATTTATCTCAGCGAGCAGCGCAGGCCATTAGTCAAACACGTGTCACATCTGCGCAGCGGGGGTCAAGTCAAGTGTGTTACCGCTGCCAAATTATACTCGATTAAGACTACGTTTATCTTTTCAGCGCATTTCGACGCTTTCAAAGCTCTAACGTGTTGTTTTTTACTTGCATTTGGAGGCACACTGCGTTGTTGAATGCACTCAAAAGGCAGAGTGGTCTTGAGAGGAGGACTTGGACCTTGTTGGAGCCAGTCATGTGTAGTAGGACCGTCCCAGTTCAATCCCAGCGCTGTCATCAGTCACTAATCGCCTCGGTTTGACTGTGACAGACCGAGTGAACCCCTGAGACTGAGGCACATGTTCAGGGCTGAGCTTGTGTGTCCCATTGAACTCTGTGGGAAAGGTACTGTATTTAAGGGCCATTTGAAAGCAACACTATGTAATTTTCAGGTTCATTTACGCAGTAAGACATAAAGGAGGCATAACACTGAGGAAAAACTCACACGGGATTGTTAACCTTTTATATATATCCCATAAATATCCTATAATTTTGATGTAGATTTGAGTTTATGTAACACTTTTTGGCTAGAAACGTGTTTGTGAGGAGTATATATGAAACAAGACTCACTTTGACTTGGGTTAATCTCTTTGTGTAACATCAATAAACCATAGAAATGATTTTGAGACAATAATTATTTTAATAATCTCTCCATATTTTGGGTTAAAACAGTGTTGCCTTAAATAAACTCAAAAGCTAAAGCTGCTCCTTTGATGTTAAACACCAAAGGCTTTTTATTAACGTAGCCTTATGTCAAATCTATTATTGTATGTGTTTTTAATAGTAGAGAGATGGAGAAATATCACGCATATGTTGATTTATGCAAAATAGAGCTGCATTTTAAAGTTTGTGTTGTTTATTGTTAGTTCCTCTTGTGTTGTTTTTGGATTAAATCACACTAGATGCTGGTCTGTTGTTATTTACAATCCCAGAATTCACTATAAAATGTCACAGTGGCTCACTTTTTTGGGTTTCTGACTCATTTAACCTAAACGGGGCATAAATATTCCTGCAAATGTTGAGAAAAAAGAGCTACGGTTTTGAAGGTTATTGTGTACATAGCTCAGATTTTGTATCCAGTTCCTCATCATTGATAATAAAGTCATTTTGACGAGGAACAAAACATCTTCTACCTTTAAAAACTCTGCCCATCAACCTACTTACATTAATGTTATGATCACATTGTACTAGACTTGAATTTAGATTGTATTTACTTGCTGCTGTTTGCTTTAAGACTCTATTCGAGGAATATTTGGGAAGGACATTGCGCTGAGGCAGACATATCAGGAAAAAAAACTTGCTTTTAAACAACTATTTCTAATAACTTATAATTTTCTTTGTCTTAAATGCCGAAAAAGTCGAATGTGTGTCGGGGACTCCCTGTTAACTTGTTGATTTTAATCACATTTTTGTCAATTAAAACCAATCTGACTCAAAAGAGCAGAGACTAACACAGGTTTTGGTTTGATCCATGGTGTAATTGTGATAAACAGGATTAATGTATGCTATTTCTTTTACGTAGGATGGCTGTATGAAACAAACACTGGCATGACACACAGTGCATTGTTCTTGAGCAGAGCACAGTGTGGGTGTGTGGAGATATTTGTATAATAAGCCTCGCAATTTATCTGGTGCAGTATTAGCGTGTATCTACCGCTTAATCTCCCTCCTCTGCTGTATTTGGAGAAGCCAAATGCTTCATTTCAGACCTACAAAGTGGATCTAATTATTTAACCTCATATTAATCTCAGAGGCACAGTTTCACCGTGTGCTTTTACAGTGAGTCGAATCAAATTGTGCAAAAGCTGCTGCAGGAGTTCAACTTTGTTTTTCGCCGAATCCGATGCAGAAATGACGCAAATGCAGGTGATCGCTTTGACAATGCATCGAAAATCCCAAATTCACACATTGCTCTCAACGTCAACCAACGCAAGCTCCAAAATGAGGCGTTTGTGGGACGTGATGGACTCGTGATACACACTTTTACATTTCACAAAACAAAGAGATGACAGTGTGATGAGAATGGTGCACAAGTGACGTTTTTTAAAAAGCAGGGTTAACCAAAAGCAACAGATTGAGTACCACATTTGGAGGTAGTTTTACTTAAATATTTAGTTTTATTGAAGTTCATGTCACAGTTAATGACGCTAATGTTGAATGAATGACAGAAAATGGGTTTAAGGGCTTTGTAGATGACTTTCATTCCTTAAGCAATGATGGAGAAAATGAGTTTTAAATCATTTTGGGGACACTAATAAAGATATCAGTCGTGTGGCTTCTTGGTTTTTGGAAATCTAAATTAAAGCCACAGATATAGAGATAGAAATAGATATAGATATGTAATGTGTCCCAAATATCTAGAGCTTTTTTGACCTTTTTACAACTAAACCATGACATGATGCTTAAGCTTATGCTGTATATTTATCATCCAATTTAAGAGAGACTATAATCCAGTGTTTTGTTTGTAAATAAATCTTTAGTTTCCATTTGGTTAAAGCCATAATGCAAGGTGAACGTCACAGTGAGGAACAGATGTGTGGTGGATGTCTAGAAGTAAACATACAATACCCCACGCTCAGAGTTCTCCACGTGTGAATCTCTCTATCGGAGCAAGGGCACAAGGCAGGTACAGGACGGGACAGGAAGGGGTGGAGCCAAAAGACAGGAAACAGGAAGATAGAGAGAGACATAAAAGGGCGTGAGACTCGAGTCCAAAAAGGTCCAAGTGAGAAACCAAGACTGCAACAAATCCCTGAAATGTGTTCAGTTCCAGCACAAAATGTCTGAACTTTACCACAAACTCAAATTATTTTTTATTTCACATTTTTTTGACAAACCCAATGTCCATCAATGTCAGATAAAAGTGTGTTTTCACTTGTCTCACATTAGCAGCGATTCAAAACACAAATTCCTTTTTACAAAATAATGGACTAGCTATTAAAATACTAAAGTGTGCTTTTATTTATTTATTTTTCCCCAGAAATCACTAAACACTGATATAATGTGTGTCAGTGGTTTGCAAAATATGACAAAGTCTGGTCCAGAGAAATGTTTTGTCTAGAAAAAATATGTGAAAATGCATTGTGATTTATGGTGTGGATAAATTAGATTTTCATGTATTTAGCTGTGAATAGTTCAAAATGGCTCCATATGGACCTTTTCCTGACACAAATAAATCAATCAGCAGAGCGTTAAATACCTGTGAAGTCTGAAGGTTTCTAGTTGTACACAAATAAGTTATTAATAAGTAACAGGTAGAAACCCCAGTGTTTTTTAGAGATATGAAAAGTTGTATTGATCTTTAAAGTGTAATCAATATTATTTACGTCAGATGTAAAAGTGTGGACAGAAATTGTTGCTGGCGTTTTGTTTAAGAAGATGCATCATTTAGGCAGAGAAGGAATGTGATTGGGTTGGTTTGATGAATCAGAAGAAGTAGATAAAGAAATGGATGCAAAGTTCATGCAAATATCTGTGCCTTAAATCCCAAATAAAGTAAACCTGGCATAGAAGCTATTAATTACAAGAAGTTTGTGGTTATTACTGGAAAAAATGTGACGAACAAATGATGGGAAATGGAGACTGGATTTGTTTTGTATCTAAACCCACTTCTGTTTACTGCACAAACACTGTCCTCTATAAAAAATATTAAACTAAAACAGGAAGATATTTTAAAGGAGATGCAACAGTTTTGTCTTTTATAAAATGATGGTTAAATAACTGCATTCAGACAGAGATCAGTGTTAAAGAGGGTCATTATGGTTGTCCCTTTGCAACAAACACAACATATAAACACATTTTCTGGGTTACTAATGCTCTTTTATCCAATCAGAAGACAAAACCGGGCTAATAGGCTTCCTTTAATGATTATTGGTAAGCTCAGTAGCTTAGATTTGTTTGTGCTTTGTTTGTTTTGCTTCTTTTATTCCACGTATTTGTTAAATTACCTACAGCCACAATGTGCTACTTAATTCTCCTTTAATTTATGCAATTTCCTCATCAACAAATTTTGAACTTTACTGGAAAAAATAATGAAATCACCAAAGACTTTTCAGAACTAGGATCTAGGAAATGTATTAATTTACTTCAACTGCTTTTCCTTCATGAGCAAAGAGCTGTTTTGGGGATGAAGCTAACATTTACAGACACACTTCCTAAACAATCCTATTACAATATGCATTTTATTGTTGCATTTAGGCAGAAAAACACCTTGCTATGATTTGTGGAAACTACAACTACAACTTTCATGAAAAGAGTCAAAAAAAGAGTCTCTATCTCAAACAAACTCTACAAACTTTTCTTAAACACCACTCAAACTATCTTTCGTTCCAATCCAACAACATTTATGATCCAAACTGAAGAAAAATATTTGTAATTTGTGGTTTAAGTCACCAGTGTTTGATCTTCTCCAAATGTCTCCCCAAATGTTCTGCTCTGAGCGAGTGCTTTCCTGCTGAGAACATAGTTTTGAAGTGTGCGAGAGATATTTTGGTTTCTTGGCCCAGAGGATGGTGTCTATGTTTGCAACCATCTCTGTCCACAAATCCATCTGGAAACGCCTGTGTCCGTTTGTGTGAAACAATCCACCGCTACAGCCCTGTCAATATTGGCTTCAGACGGACCCTCCAACTGTCCCCAAACAGGGCCCTGGCACTGACTCCCATCTCTGAGTGCATCCGTCCACACAATGAACAAAACAACTCTAAAATACGCCGTAAATGTCTCGTCGACCCCTGTATAATCTTTATTACCGTTGTGCGTCTTTAGAGCTTGATCTGTTGTTGACTGTTTCTTTGTTGGGCTCAGTCTGGTCTCATTTAGATAACGCTATCTGCTTTGACCACGTGACTCCATCATTTAACGTGAGTCAAAGGGCACGGGACGCTCTGCCAAATCCAGACGACACAACACAACTGTGAGCTTCGATGAACGGTTTGGAGATAAGACAATTATAGTCAAACACTGAGGCCTCGTTGAGACTGAGATATGAACAGCAGCTTCTAATGTTGGGGAATTGTCTTAAATAAAGAAAAAATGTTTATGCATCCAGTGTTTTTTATAATAGAATTACAAAAAGCTAGTTCATGTCTAAGTAAATTCAAATGCAAACCAAGAAATCTGGTTTAATTCTTAGATTAATTTCTTGAACACTGTCCTGAATCAAAGGGATGGTCCCATTTACATAAATGTGAAAATTAAAATGGTTATATTTTGTTATATATTACACTCAAATGTATTTAATATAAGTTTATTTATTCATTGTCTACAACTGTTCACTGAAGTAATTCAATAAAACCCATCTCTGTAACTGTTTTAATCAAATTTATCTCTATGTTTTAATTATTTTATTTGACTATTTATGTGAGCTGTACCTTTCCTTTAGGCATCTTTAAATGAAATGTTTTATTCTTATTTTTATCCCATCTGCTCTAGCTGTGGGGTAAACCCTGGCCACTTTTCCAGTAAGATATCAGATATTATGTGTGTAATGACAATACAGTTGGATCTAATGCAAGGCTAACATTTACAAATTCATTCGTTTTTGACAATTTTAGAGTCAGAAATTCATCCATGAGCCAATGGTAGCTCCAGAACCAGAACCAGAGCCAGGGATCACAAAATCTTCTTGCAATAAGGCAGGACTTTTAAAAAACCTTATAAAAGCAGCTCCAAGTCAGCTTTACCTCTTTTTATTCCCATCTGATCTGACTCTGACAACCCACCTTTTTCCACTAAGTGTTCTTTAACATTATTTTAAGCCGTCCAGACATGTCCACCAGCTCATCTCTGTTGTCAGGACCTTTTAAATCCTAATTGAGCTCTCACATCAATAATTTAGACCACATCATGATGCAACAGTAAAAGTACAGTGAAAGAAATGCTGCAAGAAGCAATGTTTTCTTAAACTAAACGTGTTTGTCACTGATTCCCTGAGACACTGCTTTTATTACAATGTGCTGGCATTAATGATCGAGTCTTCTTTAAAGTTTGACCTCAACAAAACAAAGAATAACTTACTAAGATGAAAGAAATTAAGATAAATGCTTAAATGGTTTGTTTGTTCTGAAGGTCGTCACAATAAGGGTCTGTTTTAACGCCTCACACAAAAACGGGCCGTGTTTGGAAAGCGCAAGACGTATTAATTATTCATTATCCTCCTCGTCAAAAGCGTTTCATTAAAAGTGTATCCTCCTCGCTCCTTGTTCGAGCCCCGAGGAGCACCTGGCTGGAGGAACATCGAACGCACATTAAGACTGTCCAGACTCATTCACTTTGACACCACTTTGCCAGCGCCGTCCTTTGACTCTCCTTAAACATGAAGTCCATTCGGTGCGTTCACGGGCCACGCTGAAAGATTAATAGGACAGTTGTGTGTGCTCACTCCAAGTTTTGCCCTGGAATAATTCATGGGACTTAAAAGGCACATAAAATACCTTTAATTTAAAAAACACTTCCTCCGGCAGCAGACGACAGGCTAAAATACGTCTGATAAAATATAGATGACCCAGAAACGCCCAAGGATATTATATAGCTCCATTTGTCCAAATTTGTTCTCCACTTAGGCTTTTGTAGGTCTTGTTACCTCAATGAGCAACTTAATTATTTCTTACTGCAGTGCTCATGGAGGGTATTTTATTAACATTTGGTAGAAACCCATGGGTTATTACAGGCTCTTAAAGGAAACTGCATCCCAAAATAATGCTGTTTACATGTCATTTGTACTGAATGTAATAAAATAATAATAAAAAAGACAGTTTGCAATAGATGTCCAATGTTTTAGAGCGATTTTCAGTAAAAAAAAACGTAAGGTTACACTTCCAATGAGGCTGGTTAAGATATATGATACTGTTTATTAATCCAATGAGCACATAAAATTTAAAAACGTTGCCCTCAATTGAATGAACATAAAGTTTTAATTACAACATTTGGTTTTAATCAAAAGCCAGTTCAGTTATTTAGTGGTTAAGATTCATTGGACATTTTTTTTTTTTTCAATAATGTGGCTGGTGTTGAGCAGAATTAGCCAGAATCTGTCAGTGATCATCGATTTTAATTGAAAGTGAAGCTGTGACTGAACCAATGTGAAATGTTGTAATTCATAATGAAATAACTCTATACTTGTTTCCTCAATACTTGACATTTATTGAACAAAATGTCTAACACAACTCTTCATAATAGAAAATATTATAAAACAAGTTATAAATCATTAAGTTTATGCCTAAAGCTGTTCTGAAAGTCTACCGTTTAATGTATTTAAATCTGTCACAATTCCAGGTTTAATCTTATCCATATCACATTTTCCATTCTGCTTTCATTGTGTCTTTTAACCTTGATAATATACCACTAAAGCCCACCAGAACATATCCAAAAACAATATATTAGACGCATTCAAACTCCACCAAAATAAAGACTAAACAAACTATTTTTTAATGAGAAAGTATCATGCTTTTTTCAATCTTAACTTCCCTTTTCAGTGGATTTATTAAAGTAATCCAACTCTCACTTATGTTTTCGTACACTGTCTGTGCTCTCTGACTCTGTTTGACCTTTAACCCTGACCGTTGCCCTCG
Organism: Rhyacichthys aspro; assembly: GCA_036850595.1. Lineage (NCBI taxonomy): Eukaryota > Metazoa > Chordata > Actinopteri > Gobiiformes > Rhyacichthyidae > Rhyacichthys > Rhyacichthys aspro. The sequence continues at coordinate 23,517,051 of CM072152.1, read as the reverse complement.
TTAGCCTCAGGTCCCGAGAGACACCTGAGCCGAACCCTTACATTTCTACTCTTTTGTTTCCCTCCATGGCTTTTCTGATTAACCCCCATCCACCTTGCCCCTGACTGGCCTCTCTATGTATATTATGCCCTGTTAGCCTGGTTAGCATTTTATTAGCATATCCACTTGACCTCTGGGTTAACCACAGCTTTCTTGCATTCATTTTTTTTCGTTCATTTTCTTCCACGGCTTATTCCTATTCCGTGTGTCCCTCTACTTATACCTCTCAAGTCTGTACCTTTAGAGCTCACGTAACTGCAGGCCTTTCCCTCCTCTGACAGATTCCCCATCCTCCCAGTGTCTCAGATATTCTGTGTTAGCTCGGGTTAGCCTCTGATTAGCTTTGCCAGCTGACCTTGTGCACCTGCAGACGATCTGTCCTCCTTTAGTTACTTAAAATGGGAGAAATGTTGTGTTGGGACTAGCAATAAGAGAATGGCCTGGTCTTCTCTGCACTCGGCTAAATGTTTAGGTGTAGCTCATGCATTAATATTCAGATAATGGTCTGTTCTTGTTTTATATGAGTATGTAAATGGGATACAGAAGAAGGTTGTAGTTTGACTGTAAGGACACTGTAGCAACAGTATTGTGCTAAAGGAAATGAGTTATATTAGGAAAATGTGGAGTTAAATAACAAAAGGACACATATGTTTGCTCAAAATATCAGCAAGTCATACTTTACTAATTCTACAAGCACTTTTTCAAGGTATAAAAGTTTGTTCAGAGTTTAAAATGTGCCTTTTTCCTGATGTTACTCTAATTCTGGGTAGTACCAATCCCACTTTAGCAGTAAACTGACTGAGAAAAAAACACACACCTGAAATCTGAACCATGATCCAGACCAAAGTTGGATAAAACTGAAGTTTAACTTTGTGATTTTTGACTCAGTTCGGGCACTTTTTAACAAACACATCTGATTGGTTAATGTTAGCAAATTATCAGTTAGCTCTGGGCTAAACACTGATACGTTTTGTTATTTTGACAAGCTGGATTCTGCATTCACGGTTATTTTTTCACTGTTGTCTCGTCAACAAATAACATTTTCAATCATATTAGTTTTATAATATCTTTTAAACTGTACATTTTACTGCACAATAGAGACAGAGTACTTCCTGAACATAATAAGCTTTCAGTTTTAAGCAACGCTATCATTTTTCAGGATGATTGCCTTTGAAGAACTAAAGTGGCCCAAAGCAGCCAGTTGGACAGTGTTGAACATTCAAGTCTCTCTATGCTTTCTTAAGAATAAGATTATAAAGCCTTGCATAGTTCAATATAGAGGCATAACAAGGAAATATCCAACTGAGGTAAAGCTTAGGGTTGACTTATTAAAAGCTGATCTGACCATTTAGCTAAAAACACTAAGTTAGAAAACCAAAGTTCCCCCATCATTTGTGTCATTACACGTCAAGAAACAATTAAAATACCCACATTACTGGGTTTTAAAACAAATTACAAGCTAAGAACATTGAAGTTTCTATACTGTACCATGACTTAAAAACCCCTTTAAGATATTCTGATCTCCATATATCTGTATTTGTGTGGCGTTGGTGAAGTGATGGCCTTCCCCTGAGCTTTTCCTTTGACTCCAGTGTGCATTGTTTTACAAGAGTGTGACTGACAGCTCTGAGTGTGGAGTGAGAAGCAGATGAATACAACAAAATAACAAATAAATCATACGCATGTGAGTCGCAGCAACAGAATATCAGCGTAAGCAGTGGAGTAGAGAGTGATGTGGGATGGATGCAGTGAAAGAGAAAATAGAGGAAGTAAAAGCAGGTGATGGTGGCAGGCAAAACTGTGTGGATTATTCATATCGAACATTATTAGTGAGTTTGCATTTCAGGGTTAGGGGCAGGATTAGCCTTTGTATATAATCAAATGTAATCTGATTTTATTCAGCCCAAAGACGAGCTGTAAATATGTGCACGGCCTTCGAGGATGGGTTCGTGGCCTGCAGTGTCTGATAAATGTTAATCTGACGGACGGCTTGTGTTTGCCTGGTTTTAAACTTAACCTTTGAGTGAAATTCTTTGTAAAAATCAATGCATTTTCAGTGGTTTTCTTTTTCTGCTCCTGACTCCACTTATATCACTAATACAGTTTCTAATATGAGGACACAGCTATGCTACAGATCTACTCAAGTCTTAACTAACAAATCAACATTTTCTGTGGTTTAAAGGTGCCATATGTAACACTGTCTGTAAACTTTTTTTAACAATAGTCTTTTGTTTTGTCTCAAGTTGTTTTGATTTCATAAATAAATCAGCTGCTGGCTCTTTTCACCATCTGTTTTCAATAGAAACCGTCCATCTTTGTGGATTTGTGAAAAAGTAGCTCTGGCGACAATGCACTAGAGTTCAAGAAAATGGAGAAAAAAGGTTCCCAATTATAAACTACATTATACAATTGAGAAAAAAATACTCATTTAGCCATTTTATAACCAGATTGATTGGTTATGAAATGGCAGAAAATGGTAATCTGACTTCAACATGTCCCTGTTGGTCAAAGTTTAAACAAATGAGACAATTTTCTTAATTCAAATTACATTATAAGATTTTGCAAATGTAAACCTAAAAGATTTTTGAAATTGCATGATGCCAACTTGTACAAAATCCCTACAAGTCCATGAAGCATTGTTGTTCAAGTGACTTTCTTTAATTTCTCAGCAGCTAAACTCTCCATCTGTAAGAGTTAATAATTTTGTTATTTGAGGTCTACTAGAGGAGGATTTGAGGTCAAAAAACGTTTTTCTTTGAGTAACCACTAATAAAAAGCTTGCTTCACATACTTTTCAGTTTTGTGCCTTTAAGCTCCTCCCATTAAAATGTCTGCTGTGATTATTGGAGCTTGTAGTTTCTTTAAAAGGACAATTATGACACTTATCTACCTCACTATGCAACAAGAAGCCAGGCCAAACATCCAATCATCTTAAAGGCTTGAAAATGACAGTTAATTTAATAGTGACATACAGCACCTTTAAACCCTACTGTTGCTAACGTTAGCCTGTAACATACCTGCGTTTGAAGGTGAGTACGACTCCCAGGAGGATGATGATGAACATGAGGATCCCTGCGATGACTCCGGCCATTTTCACCGTGCTGTCCACCTGCTTCTCCGGCTCCATGGCGTCCGAATCCTGGGTGGACGCTCCTACAGAAACAGAAACGCACACACATGCACACAAAGGTACGCACACAGTCAAATCGGTAGGCGGTAGTTTCACATTTACATCACAGAAAGTAACATACCACACATACAAACGCACAAGGACATGCAGGAGTACTTGTACAAACATTTAATACACTTGATATAGCCTTGGTTTTCAATGCACAAGCCCTTACACACTGACACAAAACATCCACGTGAGAGTGACAAAGACAAACTGCACACATTTGATCCCAAGGTGAAGATAACTTGAACAAAATGCAAAGAGCGTGACACAACTCAAACAGAAGTGGGACGTATTGGTAATGTGATGGAGAATGAATGGAAAATAAGGTTTACACATGAGGAAAAAGTGTGTTTAATTGTTGATATGTGTGTGGTTTTACTCATTTCTAACAACAGGCTAATCAATGAATTTAAACTGAAGTTAAAAAGTTTGATTTTAAACTGAAAAGTGTTGATTTAAGTCGTTTTCGCTAAAGCCGTTGTGCTCGGATTGGTCAAATATCAGTTGTGATTAGTGGAAAAAGCTTGTGGCTAAATCAAACCTCGAAGAAATATACTCTAGGCTAAAGATTTCCAAAGAAGATCATCATATCTACATCACCATGAAACAGAAAAAGCCTGCTAAACATGCAGGAGTTTAACAACTGACACAAACTGCTAATATTATTAAGTTTGTTTTGTTTTTTGTTTTTTTTACATGGCTTAAACAAATACAAAACTGCAAAACAAAGAGAAGCTTTATGGTATCATCAACATGACTTGGCCATAAAAAAGAAATAATGGTAAAAGCACAATGGCATTTACACACACAATTGAATTTTGAAGTTGAATTACTGCAGATTACACACATAATGCAAACATCACATCACTGGGTCTGAGCTTCATGCACAAAACCAAGAAAGAATTATCTGAACAAATGGACAAATATAGGCAGCAGACGCAGGTGAAGGTAAAGCACAGGTCGTGAGTGTGTTTCATTGTGTCTTTGTGAACATGACGATTACATGGAGACTATTTAAGAGTGTTGTAATGCATCCAGGGCCAGTAGAGCTTGTTTATTCACTGGTATTCATGCAATATGATGGAGGTTTTTAAATATATGGCTAGATTTTGAAGTGAAAGCCACAGAATATTGTATATTTTCATTCTGTACCTCTAACGTTACAGGCTTTTTGTGCTAAAATAAACCAATCCTGTTAGGTTTGTATTTAGATCCATGTTATACTTGTTTTAAGGAATGACAAAGTATAAAATAGTGGAACTTGTTTTGCTGCTTTTCTGAAGTAAAAGTAAATATGTCACTATTGGTTTGACCGTTGGTTTACAAAGCTTGTCAACAATGAATCAATGGCGCCAGAAAATCCTACAACATCTTAATGCAGAACTCGGAGCAAGAAGTTTAAAATAAACTCCACTTAAGCATCATCTAATCTTTTATTATTTCACAACAGAAGACCTTTTTAATTTTTAATTGAACCTCAGCTCAAGTCAAGACGTCCAAGATACAAAAAAAACCACAACAAAAATTGAAGTTAAAGTTACTGAAAAAGTAATTCGTAAAACGTCTTTAACCAATTCACAGATGTCGATTAAAAAGCAAGCCTTATTTTATTTTCTTATTCAAAACCTCACTGACCTCAATGACTGAATACCCGCCATTCATCAGGATATGTAAACACCTCTAAACCTCAACAAAGGCTGAATGTTGACTCTGTTAACTCTAGCTTTGGTCTGAGATCTGCTTCTTCAAAGAGACTCTGTGCTTAAATAAACAGTTCTGAAGCTCCTGACTGCGTTTTGTGGAAGGAAAGAAACAAGGGTTAGCGGGTGATGTCGAGTCGGTTTGTAGAGAACGCACAAAAAAACAAACGGTGAAAGGTGAAATATATAAAAGTTTAGCGATAATAGAGAATTTGAAAGTGGGAGACCCTCAAGCAGAAGAGACAGGGATCATACACTTCATAACACTCAAAGCACCGTCTTGTTATAACCTTGATAGACAAAAGCAGCCGATTAATAGAGTAATACAGCTGCGTGGGAGTTCAGTTTTAATCCCTCGGCGCTCTCATCCCAGCCACCTCTGCAATAACAACACAAGGTTGGCGCCCAGCTAACGGCTTAAGCGCCTAACCTTGGCAGCGGCGGTAATAGCTGCGGCGGTCTTCGGCGGCGGCGCTCGTGACACGTTCCTTTACGAGCGCTCGGTGGCTTCAACGACAACACGCTCACCGTCTTTGTAAAACCCCATCACACGCGACGTCCCCGGCTCAACGCTCAAACACTTTGGGAAATAAATAAAACGTTAAAAAATACATCTGTCACTGCGCGGCCCACGCTCGGAGCAAATGAAGTCTCCTTTTCCCTCGACTGTTTCTAATGGAAATGAGACATCAAATAGACGTTTTAATGGTGGAGTCAAAGAAATAAGTGCCTTGCAAAGTGCAGTGTTTTCAATAAAAACTGCAAAAATATATACTTATTGAATATGGAGTGTATAATACAGTTCAAAGAAACGCATAGTAAGATCTCAGGAGGAAAATATAGCCTTACATTATCTCAAGGGAAGTGACGGTATTATTCTTCAAGGTAAAAATGTCAAGTTGGAGACTCGGTTGTAAAAGGAAAAGACAGACATTACACCGAGTCGTTTTTAAATGTTGTCTGTTCAAACTCTAGTCCTCCCCTTTAAATCCTGACACACATAGATATCTGTCATGTGACCTAATGTTACTGCTCTATATGTGAATAAATAAGGTCTGCTGTTGGAAAAACTATAGACTTCACTTGGAATCAGCCACTAGAACTTTTAACTATGCATTTTCATTTTAAAATGCATAATATCTGTGTTTTTACATAACTTTGACACTACTCACCTACTCACTAAACAATGCTGTATACTTAATGAGCAATTTAAGCAAACCAACATTTCCTTATTATAATTTGTCTTATATAAATCTTATGTCATTTTGTAGGCAATCTATCTATCTGTAATGAGTGGGAAGAAGTGTGGATAATTAAGTTCATCTACTAATCTGTATTGTCCATGAGAAAAGTGGTCAGTCTCAGTGTGTATTTGGAAAATTCAGTGTTCATTGTGCAGCAAAATGTAACACAGATCCACAGTTCATGTAGGATGCTTCTAATATAAATGAAACTGTTATGACTGAAAAGAACTTAATCTAAGGAGTAAGAAGCTTTTCAATGTTAGAAAGACCTCAATCTCCCTCAAACTTTTAAAATCAGATGCTTTCCAACCACTGTTTTTGTTTTAATTCAGAATAAAGTTTAAATCTAAGTGAGGTAAACTAGAAAAACTGGAAACTTCCACAGCATAAAGTTCATGTACAGTTTCAGTAACATGCAATTGTCATTTTGCACACACAGCAAATACAACTTTTACCAAAGGTGGCCAATATTTTAATGGAATTGGTCTGTCTTTATTTGTGGGTGTTTGAATGTTTTTCCCGAGAGACAGTGTCGACACTTTCTAGATGCACTGAGTCATTCCTAATGTTGTATTTTTGCACTCCATTGCATGTTTCATGTTCACAAAAATGTACAAAACTCTTCAGAAAGTCACCTAAACTCCAATCTACTTAAAGCACTATTGATCAAACTGCCCCATACATCAGCAAATTCATCTTTATTTCATTTGAATCAGCAGCTGGCCCGTGCCTATCGAGCATATTTCTGTTACGCAAGCGCCCCGAGCATCATTGGTGACACGTTCACACCTTTCCTGTCGTGTTTGCCCTGGTAATCACCCCACAGGTGTATTAAACCTCAATTTTCCCCTTGACTGACCCACAATATGCGTCACCTGACACGTCGCGGGCTGACCCCATTTGTTCGCACTTGAGCGGCCCACGTGCTGATTGGGTTCAACAGTTCATGATGTAACACTAGAGGACCCCATCTGGCGCCAGGTTCAGCTCCATTTAACATCGCGATTGGCCATTTCAGGAGTTTCAAGAGCCTCTCAGCCAATCAGGACCGGGCTGACAGGGTTCTGACCGAGCCAAAGGAGCACTCATCTAATAGTAGCATGTTTACAAAGAGGGTAAAAGTTGACACGGAGCAAACGTGAAGGAGGATTGATTGACGACGAACACAATACGGAGGACAACGCGGCTCGTTTGTTGCGATACTGTCAGCCTCGACGAACAGGTGGCCCCTAAGTACGTGCAATTTGAGGATCCATCTTGTTTCTCTTGCCACAGGCTCCGGCAGCTGGTGAGAGTATTATTTACTGGGGCACATCTGAGGGAATAAAACAGGACAGCTGGATGAGGAGCGCTACATAACCTCAGATAAACATACTGGAGAGGGTCTCACACAATGAACCTGCTCTCAAATGCAGATTAATGGCCCCTCCAATGTGTCTTAAAGGGTTTAGTCTGTTACGTTTAACGCTAGCAGCACTCCGCTAAGCTTTACCTCACCGTCAGCAACAATCACATTAAGTCTAAGTGGTCTATTTAATATAATAAACAGCTGTATGAACACATTTTAGGTTGAACAAGTGATATATTAGACCTTTCCACAAACAACATCATCAAAAAATACAAAAAGAAGTGCTGTTTCCTATTCGTTTGAGTAGTTTAAAAGTAGTTTGGAAACTTTGGTGTCAATAATATGTATTTAAAAGACACAGTTCAACAGTTCTGCTCAAGTGTGTTGTTCTATGTTGTTTACCTTTAGCAGACGGAGCAAGAATGCAAAAAAACCTTCACATATTTCTGCACAGAACTCAAACCTTACATTGTGTGAGTTACTTTACTCAAAATGCATTCGTTTATTGAGTCTATAATTGAAACTGTAATAGGTTTGGTGGCTTTGGAAATGTGCACAGTCGGTACATGTCGAGTTTTAAGTTTTAAGAATCCCGTTAGCTGTTGTAGCCTTAATGCTCAAATAAATATAGCACTTACTGTCTATTGTAGTTCCTTATCATTGGCAATGTCCCTGTTTTTGTAAAAAAACAAATATGTTGTGACCTGCTTAACTCAAACTTACATCGTTAGCAACTGCAACGATTAATGGTGTTTAGTGAAAAGGGTATAAAGAGCATTTAGACTGATTTAGTCGTAAATACTTGTACTTTTATTAACTAATTACATTTGTATTTTGAAATACTGAATTAGAAATGATTCGATAAATCAGTACAATTTGCCTTCAGCTGTTTGTGTTTTCAGAGACTCAGAGAAATGTAGTGGTCCTGCTGAGGGTGATATTACAAAAAACTCTGGAACAAAACTCACAAAAAACAACGTGTAAGGTACAGGAAGTCCATCAAAATCATTAAAACACAACATTCTGAAGCAGACTATTTTAAAAAGCATTTTTAACATTTATTTTTCCAATTGCCCGCCAGAATAAACCACACTTTTTATTTTACTAGTTTCCTGCAGCTATGGTATGCAGTCTTTCATATCAAAATGTAATTGCATATTGATACATAACATTTATTTCTTGGCAATTGGAGTTTGAAGTGTTTTTACCATCACAGACTTGAAAACATTTATTATTAGTCATGTGGGAAATGGGACAGTTTTGTTTAATGCAATAAAATGTGTTGATATTTGATGTATTTTGACTAAAACTGAACTTAAAATGAGACTTTTTGAGAGACTTCTGATTAAACTGACGTCAAATTGTCATCGACAGCCATTTTCTTCACTTTCCTGATGATTACCCTCGAGCTCTAAACAAGATGAAAAGACTGCGGTTGACACGTGAATGTTTCTCACTGTTTATGCAGCGAACGGTGGCAAAAAGTGACGTCGTAAAGGCTCGAAGAGATTTAATATTGTATTTGTGCAGTAAACTCGTCCCGAGAGAAAGACGGCAGTTATCGATCGGAGACTGTGTGGACTCTGGGATCCACAACGCTCGGCCTTCGCACTGATGTCGAGGGAATACAGCAGCTTTAGGAACAGGAATATAACACACACAGCCAGGAATACGACGAAATTATCCTTTGAGTGAATTATGTCGACAGGTTTGTAATCGGAAAGGCTTAAAACACAATATGATCAAAATACGAGGTGTATTAGTATTAAAATATAGATTCAAAATGTGTATATTACATTTTTGTTTTATTTTAAATGTAATGAAGAGCTTTTAAAAGTATCTCTCTCACGTTTTATGGATTTTAACGTCGTCTTTTCGATAAAAGGTCATGAAAACTGTAAGCTACAACTCACTAACTTGTAATTAATCCTAAAATCTGGGGTTATGGAATTATTTTTAATACATACTATTCTGTTTGAACTGGTTTGGTCTCACTGACTCTTGTTTGTTATGAGCCTTATGTTGTATTTATTTTTTGTACTTTAAACGTTTTTATAAATCCTATCATTGCACTGTTTACTACTTATTGTTATTGTTTGAACCGAGGAAAATTTCAATTCTCTTTCTGTGCTGAACATGTGGCAGAATTGACAATAAAGTTGACTTTAACATGATTTTGGTCTTGTTTTTTTTGGCCTTTTGTCTTTATTTGAGAGATACAACGCAGATGGACGACAAGATTTGTGATTTTGTTCTGATTTCATGATTAATGAAACATTCAGAGATCAAATTTGCATCTTCACCCACCCAAAGGTAAATGGCAGTAACTCCATTCAAAATTCAAAAACTTCGACTCTGATTGGACTAAAAAACAGATTATATCACCAAATAAAATAGATTATATCACCAAATAAAACAGATTATATTAAGACAGATTTTAGACCAACCTTAATACTGTCAAAATATGCATAAACTACATTTTGATTCCAGATCATACAAAGATAGTACTCCACTCTTTTACCTCCTAAAGTATGGCTGCATTACACAAAACAGGTTTTAATGACTCAATAGAACCAAACTTTAAAATAACTTTTCGAGATTTCAATGTAATGTTCTCAGTTTTATTAATACTGCTCATTTTCCAGTCACAAATAATGAGAGAACATTTATTTTAGTGAAACGTCAAGACAAATCCATCACACATTTTACAAATATTTACTTCATAAACAAACCATTGACAGGTTTTGTTTGTGTCTGATAACAATAATAAGACATCTACAACACTGTTTATGAGAACTTCACTCTTTATCACCAAAAAAAAAACTCTTCAAGAGAAATCATTTGCATTTCAAAAACAAACAGTGTTCTAGGTGGCTCTGTATCATTATTATTTATAATAATTCTGCCCCTTTTTTAAAAAAAAACAAGCCTACGCAGAGAGCATGATAACATTAAAGGGAAGGAATTATGGGTAGAAAAGATATTAAAAACATAATCTCATCTAAATACAGAGAAGATTGATTCTCCACTGACGCACTGTGCCTCTGTTCAAAGCCTTATTAAAAACCGCTTCACTGTGAGTTGTTTACAAATCGGGAACAAAAACTCCCGGATCTATCTGTTCTTTCTTTTGCGTCATGTTTTTTTTCTGAACTCAATTGTTCCCAAACGGACCTTTATTAGTGCTATTTTTACCGAATCGAATGAACAATGTGAGTAAATGTTTCTCATGTGAAGTGGATGGTTTTATTTCACGTTTTGCAGAATGTAAAGGTTCGGAGTTATTCATCCGTGGGTTTCATTCTCGGTGGATTAGAGGCTGATGGTGTGAAACGGGATTACTAATCTCACCTTTGCTGAACAGCGCTCCTTGTGCTTGGCCTCTTTCAACGTGTCTTCTCTTTGTGGAAAAGAACACGTGGGTCGTATAAGATTTATGAATTATATAAGGCTCATGGATGAACACATTTCTGGTTGTAAACAATATGGAGCAAAGCTAATGGCTGTGTGTTCTTATTATAGATTTAGATTTACTCTTGGATGCATATTAACCTGGTCTTGTTAAGTTATATAGAGTAACAATATTTGGAGATTGAAACTACATTTGTGCATTTGATTTTTTTTGTTTTAATACATTTTGTGTCTATCTAAAATGTCACATGTAACGAAAAGGATTAAGAAGAAGGGATCTGGACAGGTTTCACATTCAGGGACTTTGTCAATCCTTAAATAAACTGGGTCAGTGATCTATGTTTATAACCCACACACAGCAAACTCAAGGCTCAGGGGCCAAATGCGGACCTTTGCAATATTTTACATGGCCCTTCAATACATTTGGTAGGTTTTTTATGTAGTTTAAGGGATTTCTTTAGACTTTACAAAAGACTGTAAACTATTTTAAATATAAGAAATAGGGAACAATAGGTTTTAGTTGGATTTGATAATGTTTTTTGCTGGATTTGAACAGTTTCAGTTGGATTTTTAGCAGGTTTTAGTTGGATTGGAACATGTTTCATTTAGATTTGAATAGGTTTTAGTTGGATTTGTGCAGGTTTTAGATGGACTTAGACAGGTTTCAGTTAGATTTCAACAGGTTTCAGTTGGTTTTTAGCAGGTTTTAGTTGGATTTGATCATGTTTTTTGCTGGATTTGTACAGTTTCAGTTGAATTTTTAGCAGGTTTTAGTTGTATTGGAACATGTTTCATTTTGATTTGGACAGGTTTTAGTTGGATTTGTGCAGGTTTTAGGTGGACTCAAACAGGTTTCAGTTGGTTTTGAAAGATTTGAGTTAGATTGGAAGAGGTTTTATATGAACTTAAGCAGGTTGTAGTTGGATTTGAACATGCTTCCGCTAGATTTGAACAGGTTTTAGATGGAATAAGACAGGTTTTGGTTGGATTTGAACACGTTTCAGTTGGATTTGAACAGGTTTTACATGGACTCAAACAGGTTTCAGCTAGATTTGAACAGGTTTTAGTTGGATTTCTGGAAATAAAGTGACAAAGTAGGTAGAAAATGCTCTATATTGTAAATGCAGCAGCTGACCCTGACAGTTGTTTCTAACACATTTACTGTGTTTGTCTGTTTTTGTCCAGGATTGTGTCATTTATTCTTTCTCAAGTCATTGTTTCTGAAAGCTACTTGACAGCTTCTTTATCCCTATTTTCCTCATAACAATCCAGAAAACACAAAGCTGGATGAATCGATGAAATGGATGGACTAAAAACATAGACCTTTTATTTCTTTTTCTGCAGTAAATACATAAAAAACACGAGCCAAGAGCAACTGCAGAAGTCTCACAAATGCATTATTACAGTGCTATAATTGTTATGAAGCACTGGAATAAATACTGTGGATGTTTCTTTCTTTCCAAACACCAACTACTTCAAATATACGACTTGGAAAATACAATTACAGGTGTAAAACTTTAATGCAGAGTGTTGAGGATTTATGCGTGGCCATGTGCCGTCGTAAAGAAAAGAAAAAAACATCTGAACATCTGCCGCCAACTTTAGTCACAAACTGTAGACGCTAATTTGAACGCTCGAAAGTCTTTCACAATTATATCGAGCTATAAAAGAAAACAAAGACAATCAACTGGAATTATTTGTTTTTCCCGTTGTTGAGTTATAAGTGCTATTCTTATGTGATATTTTGTATTTTTGCACATTAGGTACAGCATTTACAGTGGATTTTAGAAGATTTTGCAGATTTTGGAAGAACAACTATGACTTATGTGTTTTTATGGAAGAAGTTACATGAAAATCACATGACTTCACTGATTTTTACAAAGAAGGAACTGCTGTGAACCTTTATCAAGTGTGATTTTTGCAAAAACACAACATGGATGATGCATGGTTTCTGCCTGAACTCATCCAGATGTAGTTGCTCGGCTCCAAATCTATCTTCACATCTGCGACTGTTACTGTCACTGTGAATTTATACTTACTCCACTTTCAAATATTTAGTCTATTTGCCATGTATTGATTTTCCAGAAGGTTTATACAAGTTTGTTGCCTTCAGGACCTCTCTATGTTTTACCATAATATAAAAAAAACACAATCTTTTATCTCAAAACTCTCAGTAGCCTCTTTTTAATTGAGCTTTTTCATCTTTTTACAGCATATTTAATCATATTTCTTATATTTATTCTATTACTCCAATGTTTTCTTCCAACTTTGTCTTTAGTTTTGTTTGCTATTGTGTCATGTCTATTTGTTTCCTTATTTGCTGCTCAAATTAATTGCCCCTGGAGGGATTAATAAGTCTTTTGAATCTGAATATCAACCATTAAATTGTCATGAAATGTCTGGATTTGATTGGTTAATCCAACATCGTGCGCTCTTATTGTTATATATTATTATAAAGTCAATGAAACTATTATTGTCAGTGTTCTGGTGATCACCTAGAGCACTTTTTCATATAATTTAATTCTTTTAAAATGTGTATTGTATATATGACCCTTCAGTGTGCAGAAAAATGACTGAATATTGGGTAAACATATACTTTTAAAATCTATTACTACTATTAATTATTCCAAAAACCTTTTAATGAGGTTTTAAACACACATCACACATAGAGACAAAATACGTAATGTTTTATCACATTTACTTTTTACTTCTTTTTGTCAATTTGTTATAAATAATCTCTGAATTTATAACAATGCGATGTTTTGAGTTGATTTGTTGAATTTTTAACCTGTTCTGCCCAGCAACAACCTACAAATGATCATTTTCATTGGCATTATCATTGACACTTGTACGATATTGTTATTACGCTTATTATTATTGTTTTTTATCTTTATAACAGTTTAATCTACATACACGAGAGCATGGATTATGATTATCTGTAACTATTAAGGTCACATTGCTGTAGCTGATAAACTGATTTGATTAACGGTTGTTTTATTATTTTTCTCTCCCCTGTTTTCCCCTCCATCGTCTCTCTCGATCCCCAGATGCCGCTCGGTGCTTTATCACCCTCTCTGTAAGATTTACGACGGGACAAACGAACATTTTGCTGCGCTGCTCCGGAGCAGATGGAGAATTCACGGCAGAGTTACAAGGGCAAACTTAGCATAAGACGACAATTTGACACAATTTCTGTCTGTCTGCCCTACACCTGTCTGCATTCGCGATACTCCTCTCCAAAAAAGCAGCTCGTACTAAAAACCTCGAGCTGGAGTCTCCGCCATTGTCTTCTTCTCTGACTTTTTTTTTTTTTAGCACTTGTCACTCTGTCTCTGCTTGTTTTGATCCAGTCTCTCTAGGGTTTTACAGCTTCACCTCTTTTGTTATTTTAGTTTTCTGCCTTGACTATTTCTTGTCAAAACCGAAAAATGCAAAGACTCAACTGCATTTCATCCACCGCTGACGGGTAATGTGCCCTTAAAATGTCACATCGTCGCCAGACATTCACCTACAAACAACTCTGAGGGTTTCTCTTTTAACCGTCTGACTCAATCTTTTGCAAATTCACAAAGAAAACCGCGACAGTCTGAGGCTTTGATGAGCACTGAGAAAATACGGAGAACACTGTCATATCTATGTCATTGTGCAGTAAAAGACAAACAGCATTCAGATATGTGTTTTCACAGTTAAGTCACGTGCTCCGAAGCCAGACGTAAAGAGGGGAGAGGGCCACGTGTTGCATCAGTGTTGCGCTCGGTCCCAATGTCAGTTGCAACAGCGCTCGCCAACCTCTGTCTAATGGTAATATCAATTGAAGTTGACAGATACCACCTCACCCAGTCGCAAAATCAAGCGCTTCTGTGATATGTTTCTGCAAATCACACTCTGGGAATATGAAGTATCAACGTGCAACACACACACACGCGCCGGGAAAACTGGTGGGATTTCTCCAACAAACTCAGAAGAAACTGTGCTGCAACAATTTCATGTTTAGGTTTGGTCAGAACAACGCCTGGTTATGTTTAATTCTTTTAATGTAAGCAGGTTTTACAAGCTTTCATTAATGATCATGAACACATCTTACTGTGTACTGTGTTTTCTGATTAGTGTCGTGTGGAAAAAGATTGTGGGATGAGGACTTCAATCTAGGTTTTTGTTTGCACTGTTAATTTCCATATAATACTGGAGTATATTTAAGGAAATGTCGGCTAAACTCTGATGAAAGAGGACGTCTGTGATTTACTCTGGCGAGACTTTAGTGAAAAATGAAAAACTAATTTAGATGTATCATACTCAGCTGTTTTTGTGCTCATTTTATCATGACTTATTATTGCAACTCTCCTTTTCTTCAAGACAAATGCTCTCTTCTAACCCTCTATACAAGCTAACATACGCTAACGTTGTCTTGTTTACCTTAAAGTGTCAGCGAATTATGACATAGCAACAGATTACGCCAAACCGTGTGCTTCTAGTTTGATTTATTGTTCTATTTATCCATTTTATTTTTCATTTTTTCCAATTTATTCTATTATAACTTATTAAACACTCTGTAATGCACTCCTCTGACAAATCGTGTAAGTAATTATGGACTTTTCTGCCGTTCTAGTGACTATCAGTGACTATCACAATGCATTATGAGTGCACCGTAGACAATCGAACACTAATAAAACTAATTAATAAAAAGTCATTTTATTTATCTAGCCCTCATTAAAACAGCCTCAAAGGGATTTACAGACTGTACAAGACAACACCCTCTTTCTTTAGATGCTCCATTAAGGTGAGGAAAAAGTAAAAAAAAACCAAGACAACAGGGAGAACCACAGAAGGATGAACACACCGTAAAATAAATGTTTCTATTAAATTGTTTTCTAGGTTGATGTGGTTTTGACCTCACAAACAACACAACTTACAACTGTCCTAACATTTAATAAATCTATTACTAAACCATGTTACCCATTCTAAATTAAAACATATTAGTCTAAATTCTGCCTTTTTTTTATTGACTACAGACCTATTTGTATTAGTTTCCGCCTTAGTTCTTTATGTAATGTGGCTCTGATTGTGACTAAACTAAACGGCGTCGGGAGAACGGAGGAGAAAGGCAGAGTTGTGATGGCCGAGGTTTGCTCTCTGAGTGCTCTCCAGTCTGTCGCAAGTTAGAAAACATAAACATGAATCATAACTACTGCTGCTGCCAAAGCTGTGCTGCACTAATAGTTGTCCCTGACAGAGCTACAATGCATTTCTTTTATAATGCTGCAATAACAATAGTCGTTCTAAAGAAAACTGTATGGACTATTTAATAGAAAAGGCTGCCTCCATTATGTCTGAGCTCCAGATGAATCTATATTTATCTAATTTAGGATTTGACTTGTGTCTGTTGCTGCATGATCGGCATAATTCTTCGTGCTGGGCCTTGGACTTTAATTTCCCCGAGGACAATAAACATTATTGTATTCATGTGAAGTCTACTGGTATTGTTGACAAAGACGTGTGACAGCGGTTTACTGTGGCGCTGCCGCTCGCCGAGTCCCCGTTGTGGACTCTTTGTTCGAGCCCACGTTCTGATTGGTGCTTTGCTCAATGACATTCATATTATTCTGTCACGTCTTTATGCTGCAACAGAAAGCCCTAAAAGGATTAGCAGAGACACGGCTGCGACACAGTGGAGACAGTGTTCAACTCTGGCATCATTATTTCACTCCGACTTTAAAGGAAAATTGTAGAGAAATGCACCGAATAATTAGGACTTTTGTGAAGATCTTTGCGTTGTGAGCAGTTTTTATGATCTTTATGATGTTATACAAACTGTGACAATAGGAATATATTGTATGATTATTCCTTTAAAGGTTTATTTCTGATCTTCAGGTCAAAACATGTTCTGTTTTTAGATGGAACAAGTATGTTGAGAGATATAACCAGGGTCAGTGTGGTATTTATTCACTTACACCAGTCTGGTTTCATTATTTTTGTGTCTAAAAGCAGTATTGTAGTCAACACAATATTAAATAAAATAAGTCCTGACTGAGACTAGTGTGTTTCAAGCGAGATACAATCAAGATTTTTAGGAAGTGAATGCCAGGGTTCAAACCAAGACAAGACAACAGTGAATTAAATATTGGACGAGATCCAAGGAAACTGCTGCATAAAATATTTTCATTGCATGCACACTTTTTGTATTTCCTTACTCTTCTTCCTTATTGTGGGATCAATAAAGCCCTATCTTGTCTTCTCTTAATCAAACTACAAGTCCAGTCTTAGAGTAAATCTGTACTCTAAAACTGACTGATGGGTAAAGGAGGCAGAGTATAAGGATATTCTTCAAACTATGATAAGACTTACAATAAACCCAATATGGGCTCACTCTTCTTTATTTTAAATCATCTTTATGTCCAAGACTGAGACAAGATCAAGTAAAAATGACTTTCAGTTCCAGACCAAGCGGTTTATGAATGGAAATGACAAACTGGACATGATACTCTGTTACTTTGTGTGAATTTTAATCTGAGCCAATGAATAGCACATTGTTGTTTGTGTTGTTGTTGTTGTTCCTGAGACGTACTGTACTCATATATTCATGTATGAACTGTAGGAAACAGAATCACAATTATGTACTTTAAGATGTTTTCATTCACACTAAGATGATTATAATAGTAGATATATAGAGTATAGAGACAACTGAGTGATCTATAAGGTAAAAGTAAACAGGAAAATATAATAAAACAACCATTACTTATTTACTTTATCTAAAAAAAGCGATATAGCGATGTTTTCATCTTTGTTGAACATAAAGTTTTTTGCGATATTGACCTCAAAACTAAAGTGGCTATAAAGTTTCAGGTCAGATCCTGATCTAATGTGCGTTATCTACGTTGTGTCCAGTATCAGGGCTAATGGCCGAGCACAAGAGCGTTACGTTTGTGTGTTGGAGTGTGTACATATTTGTGCGTTCATGCAAGATAGACAACCAAACAGCCAGCGACATTCGAAGCAGAGCAGACATGCAAAAACAAATGCAGTATAAGATGGCAATGAGAAGGAGAGGCACAAATCCAAAAAAAACAAAGGGCATAGCATAAATAAAGGGGGAGGGGCAAGAGTCTGGTGGTGGGCGGAGTCAACCAAAAAAATGAAACTGGGGTTGGTTTTGTGTTTATGTTTCATGTTTTGTGATGAAAAAGTAGAACATAAGAAAAGATTCTGCCTGGAAAGCAATAATCACCTTCGCTTGGGATGACTAGTATGTACGGCGTTGTTATTTGTCCCCTACCTATTACCACTAAGACCAAGGGCCGCACGTCGCCGCCGGAAAGCATGACAAAGAGAGAGGAAGAGAGAGAAACAAACAACAACAAAAAAGGAAAAAAAGAAAGAAAGAAGAAAATAGTCTAAGAAAAAAAGACGTCAAATTGTATCCATCGGATCTCCCTGGAGAGAAATTACAGTGGTGAGATATAGACCCATAGAACATTGAGATCAACACTACACTCCAGATGTAGCAGAGCTGGGATGTGATTGGTCGAAGGGACCAGGAAGTGGCTGCCCTCCAGTGTTTTCACCATAGACAGTATAGAAACCAGGGATGAACAAAATCTGATCAATAACAAATACAAAACCGTACTCAGGTATCATTTGTTTTGGAGACTTTTGACTCTAACAGAGGATTATTTACAGTTGCTTTACTTTCTACAATTACCTTCACATTAAATTATGTCCAGTGAGTGTTATGATTATATATAAATGTGTAAGTCTTATGAGTGAGGACACTTTTATGTCGTCCTTGAGTTTTCTTGAGGATTTTTTTTTTTTTTTTCAATGATACAATCTAAAAATACAAACTATGACACTATAATTTTGTCCCAAACATACTGTAGTTTATCCATTGTTTTTAAATTCTGTTTTTAACACATAAAATTATTTTCTAAGATAAATAAGGGCCTAAGGAAATGCAGTCTCTAAACATTAGGGACAACTTAACAGATCATATGTATTTTTTGTTTTGAATGGAAGTTTACCAAGAATTTAAATATATTCTGCCTTAAGATGAGCAAGTTTTAATAATTTATGACACTGCTCCAAAAATGTGCCATGTTTTAGGGTCTTTGACTGTGGCTTCATCCATCTTCATATACTGTCTATGGTTTTTACTGGAAAGGCTTAAGAAATGCATTGGAGGGTGAGGCTGATGCAATGTTATCGATAGGGTTCACAAAATAAAGAGAGAAGAAGAAATGGAGTGAGATGTGAAAAAGAAGGAAAACACATTGATAGTAATTGTAAACTTTGTGGCATGTTTAATTCTGGTATAAAAAACACAAATCTGTCCATCAAAGAGTTTGTAAAGCATCACAATGTTTTATTGGTTTTCAGCTTTGGATTTCAACCTTGTACAAAGAGCTATTGTTGAACTAAGCTTTTTAGTGTTTCTTCAGCTCTACAAGGTTAGACTGAGCCTGTGAGCTTTTTGTTTTTGTTTTTTTTTTACTCCATTTTTCACCTGTGCTCATTACTTTCAATTTAACCCTCATGCACTGCACTGAAATTCATAGAACTGGGTTGAATTTAAAAACTGTCCCTGAAACATGAAACTTATTTTTAAACAATTTAAGCTGCTATCAAGTTGGCTTTGTAAACCAGTAATGTTACTTTATCTTTATTTATTAATTTTATTTAAATATAGGTCTAACCACAAACAATAAAAAGCTCAATCTGTAAAAATATTCAATTTGTTTATCTGTACTGTCTTTGAAAACCCACATATCATGAACTTTGACTCATTTAAAGTCAATTTAAAGCTTGAGTTTTAGATATGTGCATACATCAGGCAGATTGACGGACAGTGCACTTTGAAAGACAGCCACAAAGTGAAAAGCATGTCTTTTCTGAAGCAGACGTTCATGCAGACAGAGAGCAGAGTCTCCCCGGCCTAGACCTCCACCCACAGCCCCCTCCTACACCCAGCCACCGCCTGGGAATGAGTGGAGCCACAAAAACACCCATAAAGAAAGAAAGATGTGCACAAATGAGCAATAAACACTTGATGCGAATGAAAAAATAATAAAAGACCTGGACAGACCGTGCAGAGATATGGAAAAATCAAATCAATGTTTGATGCAGATGGAAAAAAAAGGAACAAGGGAGGAGGTGTGGAAAATCAATAGCGAGCTCAAAAGCTTTTCAAAGCACATTGCCCGGTGCACAAATGGGTGTATTTGCCAGCGATGAGCAGCAAATAAAGATGGGAGACATGAGGAAAGCAAAACGGAACAAGATGAAATGTATTTGAGGCTAACACTTTAGCACTCATCCACTGGGTTTAAATGGAGCCGGTCAATCGGGAGCTAACGTCCCCGATGCTGCACTATTTACACTGATGAACAACACGGGACGGGGCATGGGGTGGAATAAAGAGGCAAGTGTTGCAAGAGAAAAAAGCAGAAAGAGACGATTGAGAGAGAAGAAATGGAGGAAGATATGAGTTCATGCAGGAGAAAGGGTCGAGATGTAGGGTTTGTTCCTGAAGCTAACATTTAAGCCTCTAATCCTGCCAATATAAAGTGTGCTCTATGTATTATTAACTGTAAATTGGTATCAAATGATTATCTGGATAGGAGTGTCAATGGAAGAGTGCTCATACCTTTGTTAGCCAGGCGGACACAGTTGATTTTGGTTTCCTACGAAGAGAAAACACACATAGACATATATTATTAGCAACAATAATGTACGGTAACAATGGTGGACATGATTATCAGGCATTGTTTCATTTTTAGCGAGTCTTGATGTGGTTTGAGGAAACACTGGAGCTGCATTTGATCCAGGAGTCTCGTTTATTACGCCGTACTAATGCAAAATACCCATACTTCATTACGGAAAGGCCTTAAACAAGGTCTTCCAATTAGGAAATCAATTAAAGTTGTTGTACTTTATGGAGCGCTGAACATTAATGAGGTGATTTTTTTGTAGCTAATGGGCCTCGACATGTGCAGCCCATTCTGTAAACACACACTGCTCTATTTAGACTGATGTCCATCGATCAAACACATCCTGACTGTTTGTTGGACATAAACCTATAGTCACTGAGGCCCCTTTAATGGATAGGACTTAAAACCTGAGTTTAGTTGCAGAATCAAGCACATTTTTGGAGGAGAAATGAGATTGTGATTGATAATGAATAAGTTTTTGATATAAAAAGTGTGGTTACAGTTATAGATTGTCATAGAGGGTCATTTTCTGTGCTATATATAACAATAGGACAGTTTAAGATGGAAATGAGAAGGGACGCCATAACAATTCAGTGGAGGTTGCATAAATTGGTTAATTTCAGTCAAAAATCCAACGCATTATATTTAATTTTACTCAAAAGTGCAGGATGCAACTTTGCTTTAATTTAGGAAAATTCCAATTACAACTACCATATTTTGTTAGAAATCTACAAATCAATTTACCATCAGTGATTTTAATAAATGTTGTGAGCTTTGTCCAGGCACATAGTCTCGCTTTGACAACAGTGAAGCAATGGCTGCGTGAAATCCCATTGAGAAAGTGCCTATTCCAGCTCTGGCTACGTCTGCAGTGAGAAACTAAAGAAAAATAAAAAACAAAATGGAGAAAAGGGAGGTAAAGTGGAGGTTTGGAGCGTGAGAGAAGGAGCTTTAGTGGATTATTAAAGGACTACAGTCTCCAGCTCGTCCAAACCCTGTATATTTCTTTCTTCAACCATATTTTTGTGTGTTGGAGCGGTCCCGTCTCCCACTCCCTCCTGTCACTCCGGACCTGACGAGCTGTCACCACCTGAAGAGGCGTGTGCTCGCCTTTATTCCAGCTCCTTTCATTCCTCCACTGCCCCTGTCTTCTCCTCTTTTCTTCCCTCCATGATGTGCTGTCACCAGCGAGTGTACGTATCTAACCCAGTTGTCATCCACAGATTGGCCTACTTCACACGCCGGCCCATTTGTCTTCATCAAACGTGACGAGTACAGCGGCCGATGACAGCGACGTCTGTCATTTTCTACATTTGAACACAATCGGGGCCAATGTAGAGGCCTCGAACGGCGTTTATCTTCCTCTAAATTTAGATGTTTCGAGTCAAATTAACGTTGCTGACGACACGATGCAGAGTGAAACTGTATGTACAACTTTCTAGCGGCACTTCTAACAATAAACAAGGTGTTAAGTCTATATTTAACTCTAAAAAATAAGCTTTATATCTTCTTTATGTTTCCCTGTTAAAGTTCATAGGATGCTTACACATTCAGAAGCCAAAAAAAAAAGGTGACACTAATCTTTCAATGTATTTGTAAAATAAGAGCAACCTGATAAACACCTGCAAGTGTCACACTGTCACAATACTTATTATCAATTTATATCCAACATTTCTCCAATATCTACATCAAAATATGGTTTTATGAGTTGTTCTCATTCAGTAACATAACTTATTTACTAAAGATCCCCTAAACTTGAAACAAATGAGCAATAAATCCACAGATATTTATCAAAATAAACAGGAACTGAAACTGTGCAAGAAACTGTTGAGAATAAATACAAGTTCAAAGGCAAAGTGGCCATATTACATTTATTTTAAGCTCACAAAAGGAAAGAAAGCACTGTCTTAATCGTACAGAGGCTTATACAAAGCAAATATTTACTGTAGTTTTGCATATGAAGCATAAAAGTGAGAACAGATCTGACGTGAATTTGTGTGAATAGAACAAGTTAAAAACTCCGTGAAGTTTTATTGTTTCGATTTTGTTAGAGTTAATGCAGTTGTATCTACGCTCGGTCCACGTTCAGGTTCTTATTGCGAGTCGGTGTAATGTTCCCCTAAAGCGAGTCGTAGCCATCTTTGTGTGAAGTTAAAAGAGCAGAAAAATGTCTGTTAGTGGATGATGGATGGTGGAGGCTCTCGGGTGGATCTCTCCACTCGACTAAACACACCTGCCTCCACCACGGCTCTGTCCATCTGTCGGACACAAAAACCTGAACCCGTTAATGTGGAAATCCCCGTTAGATGAATGTGTGAGTTTGAAGTCTGCAAGAAGCCACAGGTTTTAGTCTTTTTTATGAATTCAATCTGCTTTAAAAAGTTGAAGAGAAAGCTGGATTCATTTGTTTGGTGCCTTTAAGCTCTTCTCTCTGACTTAAGATTGTTAAATTTGCCAAAGTGTGTTTAAGAAACCATTTACAAGGCAAACCTTTTCACTGGACACAATATTCTTTTGCTCTTTTCTTTCATGTAAACTGTAAAGATGGTGTTCTCAGTTAAAACAATGACCTCTCTTTAAAGGTTGTTGTATGAAGATGGTGACACTTGGGAAGCTTTTATTAAATTTTAAATGGAAGGTTTCATCTTAATTTGAGTCTTATCTTTCACATTTATTTCCACTGTTTATGGAACCTGTTTTATATGGATTTGAAATGGTTTTAGATGTATTTAAACAGGTTTTAGTTGGATTTGACCTGGCATTAGATGGATTTTAACAAGTTTTATTTATATTTGAGCAGTAATATTTGGATTTGAACAGGATTTATTTGGATTTAAGCAGGTTTTAGTTGGATTTGAGTAGTTTTCTTTTGCATTTGAAGAGGATTTAGTTGAATAAAATGCATTATTTTTCAAGTGTAAAAGTTTTAAAGTAGGATTTTGTGTGTCTTTAATATAACTTTGTGTTAAAAATTGTTAAGTTTTGAATGTAAGAAAGATTTTTAACTTGGCAGCTTTATTCTATGAACTGTTTAGCATTTCTTTGAGGGAACTTTGTGTCATTTACCCGAGCTGGACATGTTCGGTGGGTTGTTCCCTCTAAATGAGGCGCCATGGGATTCCCATCACTCCTGTCCCACCGGAGACTTGTGTTTTCTAGAAAAGTGTCCTAACTGGCCTATTTACGGCCCATTTAGAGGCTGGCTGTTGTGGATCCAATCGCCATGAAAAGAAACCCTCGTCTCCTCATGCTAATGGGCCAAACCTCAGGAGGCTGCTGGAGGCAAAGTTAATAAATGTAAGGCCAATTTACTGCCCTGCCTCTGTCCCGAGCAGAGAGGGGGGAGGGCCGGCGGGGGGTTGTTTATGGCGGACACTGGAGACATAGTGTGTTTGGCTGTGTGTTGTAGCTCACATTGTAGAGTCTGAGAGGAATACTAAGTGTGTGTGCAGCTGCTGAGCTCTAGTCTTCTGTTCATCCTCGGACCCTCCTCCTTCTCTGTGTGCTTCTGTGTTTCTGTCACTTATTCTGGGTTTGGACGAGTGGAAACTGTGGATCCATGTTCCTTAAACCCATGTTCCTGTTGCATTTTGGTGATCCAGTGTAATTTTGCAGTTGTTCAGGGAAGGAATGAACTTTTTTGGTTGATCAAAGCAGAAAGTCAAAGTCTGGTCTAATAAAAGGAACATGATTTAGTTTGTGTAAATCTCCAGGTTTAAACTGAACAAAATGTCTCCTATTAATTTACTTTTTAATGTGTATATACTATATTATATTATATTAACTGTGTCCTATGTTTGTTTTCCGTTAGATGTAAGACAGATTATAAAAACGATTAGCTTGGAAGCAACATAAACATTTGAGAACAACAGCTTTGTAACGTTTGAAAGGCCTGTTTATTAAACTGTGTCTATAGTGACCCAGGCAACTGTTGTCGGGACGAGTAGCCTACATTTAGACATTTAAAACACACCTAAAACAGCTAATAATACTCCCACATTATTGGTCTAAACTAGCTGTGGTTCAATGGAAACTAAAAATGAAAATGAATCAAGGTAAAAGGTAAAAGCAGCTATGGCTCAGGACACACCATTATAATTCACACTTTATTTATTTAATCCCAGAGATTAAGAAAAACTTTTTTTTTAAATTTGTCCTTTCTCTAAACTGGACCTGCATGTTTTTGGAGAGTAACCAGTGCACTCAAAGAAAACTTACACACAAGTCGTCATGTTTTTCTGAGGTTTTTGAATTTGCAGACCAAGACAAGACGAATAAAATACATTACATTTCAAGTGTAAAAGTTTTAAAGTTGGATTTGTGTGTTTGTTATGGTTAAGGACTCTAAGTAAAAACTGTCATTAACTTACGAATGTCCTTTCTCTAAATTGGACCTGCGTGTTTTTGGAGAGTAACCAGTGCACTCAAAGAAAACTTACACAGAAAACTTACACAGAAACAGAAAGAAGACGCTAACTTCAACTTTGAACACTGAAAGGAAACTTCTAACACTATAGCACTATTCTGCCCAAATTAGCCAAAAAAAAAAAAGTCCCATTTCCTCTAATTACACTCATACTGTTCGTATAGATAAAGTCACAGCCTGTATCTGCAGCGTACGGTAAAAAAGACTCTTGACACTTGGACTTGAGTGTGTTGCTAACAGCTAACAGCTCCTGCTCCTGTCAAACCTCTTTTCCCCACAGTCACTTGGATGCTCTGACACTGTTCATGTGTTTTAAATCACAAATTCCTCCACATTGTTCACCTACTGAACACCCGGCACACACACACACACACACACACACACACACACACTCAGAATAAAAGTGCATTTAGGGATTTGGGAGTTAGCTGAGTGCATCTTGATTGACGTGGACTGTCAGGTGGTAAAATCTCCCACTATCTGCCTCCTGCACCAAACCCTGGCAGCGCGTGGGGGAGAGTTCGCCAGAATGACAGTGATTGTCAGAGTACCTCGGCCAACCCCCGAGGCTTTTTACTTGTCAAAAAAGGTGTCTGGCTGTATTTTTCACAGCGCAGTAGGGCATGTTTTTTTCATTGTCTCGCCGTTTTCCTTTTTGTTTTATGCCATTTCTCGCCCCATTTCTCTGATTCCACCTCATCCCTCCACTGACTTCTCTCGCTCCTCACTCCTACACGAAATGTACACTTCATTTGTGTGTTTTATCAGTCTTTTCTTATCCGTCTGCTTTGTCTATGATCCTTAGTCTTTATTTTTTGACAATAAGTTAGAGTAGGTACGTAGGTTAAGGATTTAAACTCCTCGATTTTAAAGTTAATCAACACATTTCATTCAAATCTTCATGGCATTGATCTTCTGAAGTTTTTGGATAAACTATTTCTGGTTGCAAGAACGCTGTATACTTTGAGTCTATGTCAATAAAACAGTCTCAGGGGATTTTTTTCAAATGTCAAATTATTAAAATGCAAAAAAAGGGAGTTTCATAATGATTTGTGCAACTTAACTTTGCTCCAAATATATTTGCAATTATTAAATCCTCAATCAAACCTCCCTACTCCAGTTTATTAATATCAGTATCATATTTAATTAAACAAATCTATAAAAGCTTCAGAAACTCACCAAATATCGATATTTTCATCATTTCTTTCTCTAAGCCCCTCCCTCTGAACCAAGTCTGCTCTGATTGGTTGAATGGCTCAGTTTCTTTTAAACATTTTAAGTGCATTATCTTGTTGAATTGTGTCACTATTTGAACAAACTACAAATAAAATACATTCTTTATTCAGTGAGTCTTTTGGGGCTCCGCAGGCCTTTTATCTGAACAACAATGAGACAATACAGAGCTCTTAAAGTTGCATGGATCTCTTTTAATGTTGCCATGTTGACATGTTGACAGCCCATTTTAAGTGTGATCTTGTCATGTCACAACACTTCCTCACACATTCTCCTATTAGCCTTCTTTTGTTCCTAAAATCATGTCCTAAATATTCGCCCACCGTTTCCCTTTAGCTCAACTCGCCTCCATTATTTATCCCTCAAGTATTATTCCTTCTTTAATGTCTCTTTCTCTCTTTTTTAGCCTCGTATTCCCCCCTCTTTTCTCTTTTCAGCGTCTCCAAGTCCCCGATCACTTCTCTTACTTACAGCCGTGGGCGCTTTGTTCTCGTCTCTGTGTGTGTTTGCCTTTAATGTTGGGGTGAAAGTTGCGCGGGGCATCGAGGGAGGCATCTAGACTGCCGTTGGTGAGCCGTTTGAATGTGCAGAGCGTCAACTAATTGGTGAAATGATGGCAGATGAGAGACTGGTAACAGACTAATGTCACCCCAGATGAGGGACCCGGGGACAGAGGGGGAGGCAGACGGAACCAGGAGGGACCACTACAGGAGCAGCCACTAAATAATCAAGAATTTGGGTGGAACAAGTGATAAATAATGACAAAAGTAAAAAAGTCTATTAACCTTTTTGTATCTGCTTCAGAATGGGCTTAGTCCTGAGTAAATTCTGCTGTGTTTCTTGGTTTTATATCGTTTCCATTGCCCCAACTTGACTCTTAACAAGTAAAACAGCCTCTAAGTAGCACTAAACCCAACACTGACCCAATGTGTCCAACAGCAGCAAAAGCTATAGCAGGTTATAAGTGTCAAATTAGAAAATAGTCTTATGGATACAATAGTGACCAAACCTTTGTTGGGAGAACACATTGAAAGGCAAGGTATTTATTTATTTATTTATTTATTTAATTAAATGTATGTATTTAATTAAATGTATGTATTTATTTATTTATTTATTTAATTTTATTTATTTATTTAATTTTATTTATTTATTTATTTAATTTTATTTATTTATTTAATTGTATTTATTTATTTATTTATCCTTTATTTAACCAGGAAGAATACCATGCACTCAAAAACAGCGAAAAAATAATGTTTCCTATGTCATTTTTTGGGATGGATTTAGATTTACTGAGCAATATCCTTGAGTTTTACGACATTTTGTGAACTATTCCAGATTGATGGGGCAGAATACTGAAAAAACATTTTGCACTTTCAGTTCGAACACTAGGAATCGAAAGAAATGTAAAGAATAATGTTTGTATTTTCTTGAGCGTTAAGAGATGGTGGAAGCAGCTTTGAAATGGCCTTGAAAATGAGTAAATATTAATATAAGTGTTATGTAGTAATAGTTTTGATCTATTTTTAATTAGTTTTGCTCAATACAAGTGATTTGGCTAAGCTAACATGAAGCTAATGGACAAATGAGCCGACTCCTTCGCAGTGACAGTGATTAATTAGCTAATATTGATCATATTCAAACATTTTAGCGACATAAACAAACAGTGGAAAGTGAAACAAACTGCTGCAGAGAGTGAAACGTGTGAGAAGGGCTTTAGAAATTATTTGGTGGAAATTTTACTCACGTTTTTGTTTCAGTCATGAATTATTGATCAAGTAAGTTGTAACTTGCTGCTAATGTTACTTCTGTGTTGATGAACTTTCTTGTTCAGAGACAACAAGCCAACGCAAGTTAATAACGTAAAAGCACTTGAGTAAATGAACCAGTTAGTTTCCACCTCTGAATGTAAAACAGTGTGATATGAAAGACTGATAAAAGAGTCTTTGAGCAGACAGATAGAAGAAGACAGTGTTGATGATGGACAGGTGGGTTTCAGTGAAAATGATCCAAGTCTTGCCGAGAATTTGAATGAGCTTTTCATCCATGGATCAAACTCCAGCCAAGTCTTCTAAAATGTAAATGAGAACTTTTTTTTTATGAGATATCAGCTCCACAGACTCCTACTCTCCCAAACTGACTGACAGCACGCAAATTAAGCAAATTACTGGACTTTGTGAGCGCTGCAGATAAGTCCAACGCTTGATTGACAAAATATCATTTTCACACATCCTTATTGCAGAGTAATATTACCAAGGTAAAGAATTATTCACACCCTGACATTCATCCACGCACCGCCGTCTGGCCAAAGTAGACGGCCTGATGAAATTAATTTTGTCATTTGAAATGTATAAAAACAAATCCCAGTGTCACAGTGAAATAACAGCACGTCCTTCGAACAAACCTGCTGGCTTCACACTATTGTACATAAATACACAGTCAATACAAATCCACTTCTCATTCACCCACTGCAGTTGTGTCGCCATGACCTTTGACACGAAAATTTGCAAAAAAAAAGAAAAAAATCTAAAGCAAATGTATTCACTTTTGAAGCATATGTAAAATGTCATTTGAATATAACTTCATTTCATTTTTATGAGGATTTATGTTTTAGATTTCTGCTGTTTTAGCTTAAGTTGTAAGTTTATGGAAATGAGTGAATACTTTAAATTTTGCATATGAAGCCAGTATATGGTTGTTATCTATATATAATCCATTCATCTACAGCATGTTGTAAACTAAGAGGTTATTTTTACATGCGTACGACACCGAAGCCTTCTCCAAAGCCACTTAACTCAATGAAAAAATATCTATTACAACTTTAAACACAAGTTATCTTTTTTCCAGCCATTAAACCAGTGTTTAGTATTTTTTCCACTGTTATTTTTGAGTTTACTTTCAGCTAATCACAGCTCACATAAATAAAGGGGGAAGAGATCATAACTATGACGAGTGGAGTACATTTTAGAAGTCGATAAATCTTCTCTCTGAACCCAGAAGCAGTACTTACATCAACAGTTAACACAAACAATTCAGATTTGGGGTATTAAAATTCAATTTAAAATTAAAAAAAAGAAAAAATCTGTCACTCACATACAGGCATTTTTTAACAAAAGCAAATATTCACTTTGGTTTTGGAGGATGAGAAGAAGATTGGAGCCAGGTTTATAAACTTGGATTCTGGACAGAGATGGTGAATGATTTGCAAGAAAAAAAGTGATTGATTGTGAGAAATATGAGTTTTATGGCTGAGTTTGTGTCAAGATTTAAATTATCTGGTCTTAGTGGCTGCACCTGTATTTTTTTTCTTTTTACCCTTCTCCTCCTGCCCCAGTGCCCCACACAGCTCCACACTGCACCAGCCCACGACCCAAACAAACCTCCCACTGATTGGATCGACCGAAATCCAATCAAACAAGACATTTCTGACTAGATTGCAGCTTTACAAACTCTGCATAAACACAACTGGCGTGCCGCTTCTGAATGTGCCCACTGCTTGTTCAATCACAGCCTTCGAGCCTCTCTACGGGTGAGTGCATTGTGGGAAATCTGCCTTCTGGAGGAGGATATTACATCACGGCATTAGCCGGCGCGGCCAGCCCGGCTCGCCAAACGGAGTTACCGTGGTTACGGCGGTGGAAAATTAAAACAACCCTCTCCGGAGTTCAGACTATTATGGAAATTTAAAAAGCCAAGTTCAAGTTGAGAGTGAGAGCGACGCGGGACGGGGCGGAGGAAGAGGAGGGAGAGGAGGAAGAGGAGGGGTGTTGTGTTTGAGCGCTGTGTAAATGCCACACACCAAACTAACACAGTGATTAATTCAGGGAGTATGGACTCTCTAAGTTCATAGAATTTCTCTAATAACATTTGCTTTATTGCTTTGCTACCTTCAGAATCTATTCAGACTCTCATGTCTCTCACCGCTGTCATTGATAGAAATACTCTTGAGGGTTAGAAAATTACACAACAACCACTGCCTCCAATCCAAATAAAGGTATCACATTAATATAAGTCCTATTAAAAGTCTATTAGCACATGATCAGTTCCATATCTATAAGCCTTTATGAGATAAAACAGTAAAAGATGCAATGATAAATGTGCAATAATGTATTTAGCACTTACATTAAATAGATTCATTATGCAGTCAATAAAAGGCTTATATTCTATTTATAATCTTTGTAAATAATGAACTAAACCTTTATGCAGTATTATGGTTTATGTCTGAAACTGTTATTCACAACTTTTTCTTTTATTCTGTTTTGTAAGGGTTGAAAAAAATCTGAATTATTTGGTATAACAACTAAATAGTTCTTTAACAAATCAGTATTTCATTCTAAAAGGTTTATTAACATATTTATAAAGTCAGACAAGTTTCTAAATACCTATTAAAGCCACCTCCGTTTATTTCCTTTTGCTGTTTCTGCAGCTCTACCCACAAATATGGGTTTAAATATGTATAAGTGCTGCGTGTTCAATTGCTAATGGCCTTAAAATCTGACATTATTCAATAGTTTAGGCTTAGATTCGACAATAAGACAAAAACTTCTACAACACTCTTGAATATTAAGTTGATTCTGCAGATTTGAACCCTTTATAAATGCAGGTAAATGGCTCCAGATGCAATGCTTCCACTTTATGTTGTGCATGTTTCCATTATTAATCGATGTAAATTCATTTATTTGACATTTGCGTCCCGCTGTACAACAACACAACGTACTCTAATGGGAATCTAAACCACGTTGTCTCATCAAATATATATTTTTAATTGCACTCACCCCATTGGAGCGGCTGATGGCCTGGAAGTAGATGCTGTAGCTCTTGGCCGGAGACAGCGGCGGGTTCCAGAAGCCCCCGTAGCTCTTGTTGTCCCCCACCGTGAAGGGCTGCACCACCGTGAGGCCGGAGGGGGGCAGTTCGGCCGCCATGTAGTACGAGGAGTCGGAGTTGGAGGCGTTTCGGAAACTGAAGGGCGCGGAGAAACACTGGGGCTCCTCTGCTGCTCGACGGCTCTTGGATTTACGCTGCTCCTTCACCACGAGTTGATACGAGCTACGGACGAAAAAAAACCCCAAAAAAACATTACGTTAGGTTCAGTTTATTTAAAAAACGCATCAAATGAAAATAAATAAATAAAAAAAGAGAGAAGATTGGGCTCATTTTCAAATCGTCCAGCACTTTTTTTTTAGTTCAAACTATATTTTGTCATTTATTTAGCAATTTTTAGTATGACTTTTGTTTTATTTATATCCTTAAGTCTTTTGCACAACTCATTTTGATGCACTAATATATATTTTACTTGTAGACCTGAGTGTACTGAGACAACTATGACTTTTAGGGATTTACATTTAATCCAGTTATAATGCTGTGAACTGTGGTCTTGATTTAACATTTTGAGAACTCTATGTCCGAGAATGAGACAAAACCAAAGAAAAATAAATCCAAGGTGAAGTCAGCACAGAAACCTTTAAAAAGCAGCGTTAATTGAGCTGCTCAGTGGCTCAAATGACAGACTGTATCACAGGCTTGACTTTCCATTTGTTTTT
Source organism: Rhyacichthys aspro (assembly GCA_036850595.1). Lineage (NCBI taxonomy): Eukaryota > Metazoa > Chordata > Actinopteri > Gobiiformes > Rhyacichthyidae > Rhyacichthys > Rhyacichthys aspro. Next base: position 23,485,234 of record CM072152.1, on the reverse strand, counting down.
TGGTTTTTTGTTCCATGTTATTCTCTCTCTGTCATTATTTCTTTCTTTGTTTGTTTGTTTGAAATGGAACAGCAGGAAAAAAAACAAGAGGATGAATCAATGTGATATTGTGAGTCAAGTCTCACAACAAATTAGCGTCTCATTCTTAATTTTGGATGGAGGTAATTGTCAACATCACAGCTCTGACCAACATCCTGTGAAGAAGGTGGACGTTAACACTCGACAAGACAGTCATTTAAGACGAGGCCATTTTTACACATTTAATATTCTGAGACTAGAGTCAAAGTAAATGGCTGCTATCCATAAAAAAGAAGTGTATTTTATTCCAAAAGTTGCTTCAAATAAAAAGTGTTTTTGAGGGATTTCTAAGAGAATCTGGCAATTATTATTGTACCTCAGCAGCAAATTCAAATGAAATTAAGGCTAATATACTTTTTTTTTTAGATTCAGGTGAAGACTTTATAATAAAATGAGCTACATCTGACTTTGGGAACAACTGAATCTCAACAAAAGCCAATCTTTTAACAACATCTAAAGTTAGAAATCATCTGTATCTTCTTCATCTTCCTTTGCTCTTAGTCTTAGTCTTAAAATGCTCTAATAATGATGCAAATGACCTAATATCTCAATTATCTAATGTAATATGGCTTCTGAATCCACTTGATTTCCCAATGTTTCATAAAGTTGGAAATTTTCTTCAGCCAAAGAAGTAGAGCTAATGACTAGGTTTAATATTCTGTGACCTTCTTTTCCAAAATATCTAGTTTAATCCGAGTTCTTCCCAAATGATAAACAAGTATTTTGGCTGCAAAAAAAAAGATTTCTTGTACATCGTCCATGAAAAATGAGAATTAAAATAAGATTTTAACGCATCTCTTGAGCTGCTAATGGGACTGAATCCATTGGAGTTTGGTGTATGCGGAGCAGCAGGTGGAGGTGTGTTTGCTTGTGTGTACGTTCGTGGGTAAAAAGGCTCTAGTGCTGTGTGTGTCTTGTACTAAGAGGCCTCATGAATGGTTGAGGGCTCCTTTAGCGGTCAGGACAAACGCAACGGCCCTCCGCAATTACCTCCATCCTCCATGCCAAGAACTCACTTCACAATTATACGCAATTAGGGAAATGTATGTTTCTGTGAAGGGGGCCGCGGCCAATTATCCCCGGCTCCCGTTTGGCAGCTTTCATAAAAGATAATTGCTGATGACCAAAGATGAGTCTCTCTCCCGCTTTCCCTGCTACTGCCTCTATTCCTCTTTCTGTCTTTCTGATGAAATATCCATTTCAAACTAATGGCTTTCAGAGGCTGCACAAAAACCGGAGCATAGGCCTCACACGAGGAGCCAGTAGGGAATAGTGTGTCTACCTGTGCACACTCCTGAGCCGTTCTGTAACTGTGCTTCAAAATCACATCATGGCGGCAAAATCACCTTGTCTTTTTGAATAAGTTCTCTTTGTTCAATTCAGTCTGTCCATTTGGAGAATTTACACATTTCTTCTGTTGTAATTATTCAATTGAGTAATTTAAAAACACTCACAGGCTTCTGTTGTTTTAAATGCAACATGTAAATATAATGTTTTGGCTGTTGGCTTGTTTCCTCAAACTAAACCTTCCCCACCTTTGAGCTCAGTCTACTCTGATTGGTCAGATTGAGGCGACTGACTGATGTTTTAAAGCCTGTGTTGGGTGTTATGGCACAGGTCAGGTCAGTATCTGTAGGATCCAGTACCAAAAAGGGTCCAAAACATCTCCCAAAATGTACCATGCTACTTCGGGGATCCAAATGTGTGGTCCGCTTTTAAAAACGTGGTGATGATTGGACGATAGACAAGCCTCACTCAACGAGAAGCAAAAAAACATAAAACAGATTGTCTTGTTCGAGTTATAAACCAAGAGAAAAAGGAGCTAACTGTTGGGCATTTTCTAAAACAAAGCAAGCGTTCATTAGCAACCGGTTTTCAACAGGTTTGGCGTCACATGACTCAGGTTTGTCAAGTGGAGCGTTGCATTTATTTTCTACATTCTTTCTGTTTATTTCTTGTGTGAGTTTGGTTCTTGTCAAACTTTTTGTTGTCCTTTCCTTTTAAAATAATAAGTATCTTCCATGTCACATTCACTTAAAAGGAACAACAGCCTCATGGATGTGAAGTTGGCCCATCTTCATCTTTATCCAATAAAGTAACAGGTGAGAGGTGGTGCATGAGGAATAGTAATATGTGTATGTATGTAATAATATCTTCATCTTCCATTTTTTTATTTCTCTTTTTTGTTTACATTGGATATGTCGTGTACTATTGTGTAAAAAGCTTGAATAGCGTGTGTATTATCCCTCAAAGTTAATGCTGTCCCACTCATTTTATAGGTTTTCAGGACGAGAATGATTGATTGATATATTTGTTTCCTTTTTTCTAACGTTAACTCTCATTTATAATAGTCTCAATCTTTAAAAACCTTATATTTGTGTGGACACTTCTTATACAACTCTACACTGCATGTACTTTCCCTGCAGCAGACGTATGTGCTGCAGTGTTTTGAAGATAAATAGAGTGTTATTGCATGGGATTTACACAGACGACCACTAAAGCACTGACCCACGCTCACATTTCTCAAATCCATTTCCCCGAGTCCAAATTGGACCGATATAAATTCTCCATGTACTCTTGTCGGAGCAGTATTTCCCTAAAGGCAAACACAGAGTAATGTTCTCCCTGCACCAATTAAACGGATGAGATCACATGTTCAAAGTGAACTTTTAATTAAAAGGCGTGGCAGATGGAGAAAATGAGAAAAGGGAGCGGGAGCGAATTAGCCATGTGTCCGATTTTAAACACAATCAGAGCAGAGGACAGGACTTTAAAATGATATAACCCAGTACTACTTTAACAACTACTATAGACTTACTTCGCCGTGTCAGAACTGAACTGTGACAAGCTTTTATGTTTATACTTGATTTATTAAGGTGCCTAACACATAGTAGAATAATGGCTTTAATTGTTTTTAACTTTAAATTGAGGAAAAAACAAGAATATTTAATGTCTTCCAGTGATCAAATGAAATGTGTGAGAAATGACATCTTTAAAAATACTGTTTAATATAAAAATGGGAACTAGATATGTCCTACTTTCTATACAGTACAGTACATACCACTTAAACTAAACTAAAATAGAGGTATAACATATAAATGCAGCAGTAACGGAATTAATCAGTCACTTTGGTTTTAATAATCTAACTATACTTTCCTTAATGACCACAAACCGTTGTAGAAGCATGATCTGGATATATTCTACACTATGTACTGTTTACCAATTCAGATACAGTTTATTTGATGTGTAATAAGTACCATAGTCTCTCCACATAATATTTTTACACTGGTAACTTACTTGGGGCCCAGAGGCAGCTTTTGCATTTTGATTTTCTATCTTTGAAGGCATTATATATAAACATCAAACCCTCAAATGTGTTTAAATGTAGTTTTTGTGGGGTTTTTTGTGGGTTTTTTGGCCATAAAACCTGCATCCACACCCAATACTCCAAACTCCATGATTGTTATTTCACTTAAAAATGTGGAAACAAAATGAATTCAGTTTTTTAAATGTCCTAAACTTCATTCAAGAGTGTGTGCTTCTTCTACCTCAGTGCTCAGTTTGTTCTCTAAAGGTAGTTGTGCAAGAAAAAAACTAATTCTACTGCTTCCATCGGGCTTTAGGGAGTTTTTCTTTCCAAAATAAACAAATACAAAGACTGCCATTTTGATTAGACACTTGTAAACATCATTTGGACTGATGTGTTTCATTTTCTTGCACCTTTAAGAGAAAAAAGCAAAAAAAGATGGTGTCCTACAATTTTACAAAAGCCTAATGCAGAACAATTCAATTCAAGTGGTTCCTTTGTCTCTCTGTTGTATGTTCGCCTAATCCTTGACCATGACCACTTTTATTTCACATTTGTTTACAAGCCATCGTCTCAGAGCTCAGACAAAAGCAGTCGAACCTCAAAGTCCAGGCTCCGTTTGCCGAATTACCACGAGACCCTTGAGTGTTGTGCCCGCTTGAGGCCGCATCATTTTATTTGGCAGACGCTAACACGCTTTAGGACTTCGCTGACTGATGACGCTCTCTTTCCGTGCCAAGAAAATAAAAGTCTCTGAAGTCAGTTTGCATACAAATAGGGAGTGATATGTGTGAGTGACTTTAATGGCTTTAAAAGAGACTCTGGAGGAGAGCGGACTTAATGAACGAGTGAGTGGGAAGGAGGGATGGAGACGCGGGACAATTACACTAAACATTACCTGATAGGTGCCCCTCTGGACTGGGCGGGCTTCAGTAAGACGGTGATAGTGGTCTCCGTTTCATTCAGAGGGGTTTCAGACTCGTACTCGGGCATCATGGGAGCTGCAGGAAGAAAAAGACGGAACAGAAATGCATGAATACACCAGAGAATATTTGAGTATCAAACTAACTTCACGCAAAACATTCACGAAGAAGATGCTTTTCAAATGAGACACAGGTCGTAAACAAAAGTCATGTTCTGTAGAAGTCCTTATGGATGCAATTAGATTAATCAAATTCATAACAATATTCAGTTTTGACAATTATGTGTTGGAAGATCCTGGTGAAATATACAGAAATGTGTGCAAAAAACAGTAATTTCCTGTTTTACTTCACTATACTTTTTGATACTTTTTGATAAACAGAGACCAGTGTTGATTGTCTCTTTATCTTTTAAAGAAAACTATATGTAAATACACTATAAACACATTTGTGTATGTATATATTTTGTATGTAAAACCAACATGTCCTCTGGGAATTTCACCTTCCGTTAGATGAATTAGTCAATCTCTACAGCCAATAAATGTAATAAAAAAGTGTCTATCTCTGTGTTTGCCCTTCAATTTGATATTTAAAATAGGAACTCTACATGACAATGACTGAATAAATGTCATTATTCCCAGATATTGTCATGTAAGTAACCTGCAGATGATTGTACATCGCACAAATCCCCTTTTATTGTAATCTAGGAGTTGTTATCTTGACATAAACCGTAATATAATCAGATCTCAAAGCTAAACATTAGAAGAAGATGATAGATTCTTGCGTCAACATGAAAGACTTCAGAGATATCCCGTTACATCCAGCTTGTCTTTCCGTATCTGTCACGTCTCACATTAAAGGAGCGGCGTGGAGGCCTATCTGACTGTAACATCGACACCTCTCCGTCATCCGTGTGGCATTCAGCTTCTGGCACCACCCCTCTCCCTCCGCCCCGTCCATCCATCTCTCCGTCTGCACCGTTTCATTAAAATCCACTCTTCTGGCTCGGTCTAAGTGAGATAATGAAGATTGGGACTGGCGTGACATTTGAGGGACTCTGCCAAACCTGAAGGTGCTGTTGTGTTTTCTGTCTCGTCGTGTGGCTCAGATGTGCCTCGAAGATGGAAAGATGGAAGCGGAGTGAAAAGGTCGTGTTAAAAATCAGTGAAGGTGTTGACAGACGGGACAGAGCTGATAACAAACGACACACTGGACGTTTCTGGAGCTTAATGGCGTAACGAACTGTTTACTGTTTATCCCCAGTATGATTTTTATGTATTTTCGTAGTCGGCATTGTGCTAAAATGCTGAATCTGCACTAGATCTGCAACTGAATAATTGTTTGTGACGTGTTTGGTGTGGTTCAAACATGTGAATGCTAAAAACGAACCTCAGCGTGCACCAAACATGCTCCGAGACCCTTTAAAACGAAAACACAGACGAACCCAAACAAGAAGATCGTCAGAAAACTTCACATAACGTTTAGTTTTCCACAGAACGTAAAAAAAAATGAAGCAAAACAGTAAAAAAAAAAGAGCAGAGGGCAAATATAAAGTAGAGTTTGATGTCTGATGCGCTCTTCTTTGCACTTATCATTTTATTTAAAGTAAAAAGTGCTACTTGGAAAGAGCTTACGTGTAAAACCAGAGACAGACTGTTTTTGATTGGCTTTTACAACAGAAAACACTACACTTTTTCTTAAATCCAAAATCTAAATCACGTAATGCTTTGAGTAGAAAAGTAAACGGATGATTTTGTTTCCAATTGATGCTCCGTCACTGTTTTTACCGCTCTGTATGTGTCACAAAATGGAGAGGCTTCCTATATTGAAGGCATTTACACATATTTGATACAAGAAAACTCAATGTCAATGCATGATCTAATCCGCTCCAGCATTTTAATTGCTCTAATTTAAATCATTATAGGCATACAGTGTTTCTTGCTGGAATTAATGGGTGAGAAGTGTAGTTTTAAAGCACAGATGAATGCGTTTGTAGCATTGTGAGGCATCTTGGCGAGTCAAAGTGATAAGAAGCAAATGGGAAAGCTACAAAAAGATCAAGTGAATGGGTTTTCCTCTCGCATCCGTCATTCTGTCAGTGAAACAACAAAGAGACCTCTTCACAAATAGCCCAAGAATAGAGAAGTCACTGTGTCCCGGCATAAAGAAATGCATTAACATGAGAGGCCAATTCACATCTCCGGCTTCAGAAACTTGATTGTTTTCCTGTTTTGTGGCGCCGGTGACATTTTCCACGGACGGCTGCCATAAACAGCGGGGAACAAATGGAGAGAAAAAGTCAGGGAGATATGAAAATGGCCGTTGAATGGACAAAAGAGACAAAGTGGCACATTCACAACAGAAATGAGTGACAGGTCAATGCGGCCCACAACAAACCGTCACCTGCTATTACTGCCACTTTGACAATTACAGCGTTTTTATGTTCAAATACCAACCTGTTACAGAAGTAATTAAAACCTCAGAAGTGTCTAAAGTTTACCTGCGATCTTCGTGGTGATTCTGGTGGTGACCGGAGGACCGAAGCCTTTGTTTGTGGAGGCTTTGAGGGTGAAGAAGTAGGTCGTCCCGGGAAAGAGTCCCACGAACAGGTGATGGGTCTCGTTCTGGAGTTTGAACACTCGTCCTCTCTGAGTGGTCAGGTCCGCGCTGGGGTCCGAGGAGCTCAGGGCCTTGTAGGTGATCTGGGAATGAAACCAAATTTATACTTTAATTAACTTTGATTTACTCATGTGACCTCATCAGAATTTGAAGTTTTACTGAAGCAACATCTATGGCCTTGAAGTTTAGGCCATAACTGTGTCGCTATTAAATATTTACTTCCAATTTCAATTGCGTTTGAGACACATGATGTTTTTAGATCAAGTTTGTCTAATATTATGTCCATAAAATGTCAAAGTGTCAAGCAGACAATAGTTTGGACCAGACTGTCTCTGGTTCAACAAAAAGCTCATCGTAATCGTACAAAATCCTTGGTTTAAGACTGAAGAGAAACACACAGCCATCAGCCATCGTCACACGAACCATTTAAATGTTGTAGAGAAAGACAAAAGAAATTGCAAATAAAAGGAATTGTATCAAATTGAGGAAAGGCAGCAATTAAATGCACTTTACTGAGGAGCAAAAATGCCCTTAATGCACATAAACAATATGTGTTCACAAAGCTCTTATTAAACGTGTGACTAAAACTGTTTTTTTTGAGCACGGGTCCCATTCTAGTCCCATCTCTTGGTTAAATGAGGGATATGTAGTTTTTATAAGCTTTTGGAGGAGAAATTGTAAAGTGTAAAATGTTCTCTGTGAACGAGGAGAATGTGTGGCTCAAAACAACAACATGGATTCAGTTTGATGTGTCCAGAGACAGCTCTCACAGGAATGAATCAGTCTTTAATTAATAAATAAGTGTTACATTTATTTACAATCACATCAAATTCAAGAACTTATTTTTTAATCTTCTCTGGACAAAAACCGTCACTGACTAAATGTGTCGACACTTTTGACAACGACTAAAACGAAATGAAAATGAACAGAGACTAAATCCAGTCAAAAGGAGACGAGTTGAAGAGATCCAATCAGACTCAAACACAAACATTTGTTAGAGCCTCGAAGACGACAGGAGACGAAAAGAGAACGGATTTAAATATCAAACTATGTTAAAAAAAAAGATTATTAGGGAAAAAAGGGAAAAATCATCTACTTATTTTATGATTATTGAGATGCTGCTTTATTGAAACTATTTTAAGTAAAGATACATTTGTGTTTGGAACAACTCGAGTAATAAATCTGTGTTTGTTGCTCATTCAGATCAACACCAGCCGTAACAGGTTAGACGTAGTTTCATTTCATTCAGGAAGAAATTATTACTTCAGAAAAACACTTTGAAAATGCATTACCCTTTATATTTTAGTGACTAAATCAATTGTAGATATGATAGACTAAATTCTTATGATGTTAAATCTAGAATAGACTAAAACTAATAAGGATTAGAGTAAATTATGACTAAAACTAAATTGTATTTTAGTCAAAAGACTGGGATTAAAACTCAAAATTAACCCTTCTCCTGAGGAAAGCCGCTCCAAAGTCTTTTCAAACTGATTTCCAATACCCACTTTCCTTTACTGCTTATCCATTGTGTTTGACTGAAGTAAAAGGTCAAGGTCTGGAGTCCCCTACCATCTCCACCTTTACACTGGAGCAAAAATCAACTAATTGACCAGCTGTGTCTGTTAAACGCCGCTCTAATCAATGCTGGAGTAACAGGTCTGCGTTTCTCCACATGATCTGCACTTTGGAGACGGGAACAAACTGAGCAAATTGACTCAGGGCCACTAAACCGGATGGAGCACTTCAATAGTTGTTAAAGAAGTGTCGATGTGTGCCGTGATGCTGCTGCCGGAGGACAACTGTCACTGGGAATGACAGTCATTTCAAAAGACTATCGACTGGTGCGAGGGGCTCGGAGAAATGCAAGTCAAAAACACATTTCAGCGCCGTATTGCGTGCGAATCAGGCGGGAGCTCTAGGCGCATTTCAGTTTGTATTTTTGCTCCGAGGTGAGATAAAAATGGGTTCAAAGTGTGGCGTGGCACAATATGAATGAAGCAGAGGGCTTTCAACAGAGCACAAAGCAACCTCTATTGAAAAACACTAAAGGCTATGGCCACAGGAGTGTTTGGGCTTCCCATTTCAATGTGTCAAATGATATTAAATTGATTCTTATACAAAACAACCTGGAAAGGAATTGGATTTACCCAAATGTCAATGTCAGTATCCAGCATTGGAGGCTCTTGTGCTCTGCTAAACTGTCAATAAACACAAAAACTATCTCCTTCAGTAAAAGAAACAACATCACATCTGAAAAACCAACAGGACACTGCTTCATGGAGTTGGTTCATGCAACAAAACACAAGCAGCAACAGCCAAAACAAAAACAAAAAAGATGTGTGCGATGCCCTTTTATTCTGTTACTCTTCTGTGGACTCAAAGTTATTGTTTTTTTTTAGTAAAGGAACCAGTCTGCACCAGTCTGACCAGATATTTCACTAATGATGGGGCATGCTACAGTATAACACCAAATTAGTTCATCTTTTATAGGCAAAGTACACCTTGAGTACTTATTAAATACTGTAAATATGAAATACTTGTATTGGTAATTGAGATTGAAGAGTACTTGGAGCTACTGCAAGAAATCAGTCCTTAAAACAATCACATGCATTATTCAGAAACCACAAAAGGAATAATTCTTTTGTGAATATACTTGTTTTTACAGACTTTCTAAAGGTTTATTTTTCAGAATTCATTGAGATGTTGTACCAAACCACTTTTACTTTTATTTCTCTTATTGCTTAATGTTTTAATATTATTCTTTAGTCAGAATATGTATTTTATAACACACTCAATGTCTGACAACAACCAAAATGTGTGAATATCAACCAAAGCTTAAGAAATTGTGCTGCAATATTTACTCACATCTTCTCTGCTTGAGGCTCTACATTTTAATTCCTTCATAAAAAAATAGCAGGATACTCGGGTTGCACAATACATTGGCCAAGTATGGCTACTGCAATATTGTCAATATACATCACAACGACTGCTTCAACAGCAATAATCTGTTTGGGAAAGTAATGCTTTGTATTTTAAAATGAAGGACATTTAGATGGAGCCTGCATTTGTTCATAATTTTGTCAATATCTTAAATGTAAAATTCAACTCCATGATTTAATGTTTCTGTCTATTTTTGAATATGACAGGCTTTAAATCAGTGTAAACTTTTCTCTTTACCACTGTCTCCTGCCACAACACTGACTAAACATCTCTCAGTTTGAGCCACTGGAGCCCATCTCTGTGGTAAAACGCCGCCGGGGCAGGAGCCTCACGTCTCCGGGGCTTTAAAGTTGGCCCGGCTGGTTGAATAATACATGTTCGATCAATAGCTATTTATACAGATTGGGACTTAGGGACTCGAACAATAAAACATCATCTATTTCATCTACGCTGCAGTTTTGCTTTTGCACGTCGATGGCGGTTCTTTTATAATCGGGAATGGATGGCCATATTTTTATGAGCTGTGCAGACTCCACCCTGACTTTCTGTTAGCATTACTTCAAACGGGTCTGAAGAGCCTTTATTTTGGAAGATTTTGGTCTCATTTTGTTCTTGGATCGTGTTGTTCTTGGATATGTCAAGATTTAAGATACCAATCATTTTTTATCATTGTTGTGATTGGAAATGTGAAAAATGTGCTGGATACTTCATAAAAGACCAGCAAACATCCTTGAGTTTGCTGTATTTGATTGAATTATTTGATCATTCATCATTGTCTGGGTCTTTTCTTGCTCTCAGTTTGGGACCTTTTTCTTTTCTATTTATAAAGAACGGGTCTGTTATTTGGATTTGAGTTGGATTTCTGGGCAAAAACAACAGATGATGAATTTACTGCCTGTTTCTGGGCACAACTGTGTCGACATTTAACCAATCATTGCATGAACCCCACTGTATTTTATAGAAATAGCTCTAAATGTCCAGAATTTAATCCGAGTGGTATTTGCTGTAAAGGGAAGGAACTCCAGACTCATTTTGCAGAGTTCATTTTCATGTGAATAAGAATGGCAGGCCTCAGTAAGTGACTTTAAAGCAGAGGTGTCAAACTCAAAGTGGTGAGGGGCCGCAATAGTCAATAATAATCCTTCCAGGGGCCGAAGATGGAGATTAAATTTTGAGAGATTGTATCCTGAACAGGTTTTAATTGGATTTGAACAGATTTTAGTCAGATTTGGACAGGTTTTAGTTGGATTTGAACTGATTTTAGTTGGATTTGAATAGGATTTTGGTGGATTTGAACATGATTTAGACAGATTTGAACAGGTTTTAGTCATATTTGGACAGGATTTAGTTGGATTTAAACAGGTTGTAATAGGTAGCGGTAGGTTAATCTTTGTAGCAAAAATCAAAACCATCTAAAACCTGTTCAAATCTATCTAAAACCTGTTTGAATTTAACCTAGTGCCAAAAATGTAAACTACTAAATGTATTGAAGGGCCACATAAAACAGTGCAAAGGGCCGCATTTGGCCCCCGGGCCTTGAGTTTGACATGTGTGCTTTAAAGAAAAGACAAAACCACAACAAGAGCATTGCTTGTTTCTAATTTGATTCTTCACCAAGAGCAAGAAAACCCTGTAAAAATAAATAAAACAGGGCTGGACTTCTGTTTGCACTCGTTCCTGGTCTCTTCTGTTTGTCGTACACTGGTCTCTGTCAGTCGCTAAAACCCAAACTATAACGGCTTGAAAAGAAAACGTATCTCTTCAATTGCAACCGTATTATTTTCTATTTTAATCTTTTACCAAGAAGCAGCAAACCAGTAAAGGGTTTGTCACTGGTCTTGGTCTTTACTTGGTCTGATTTATTTAACTACAACACTGTTTTCTATTTTCCATCATGCCCAAATCCTCTTCTCCAATTTAGCATATTTTCCATTTCTTCGACTCTTCTCGCTTCACGGTTGATGTCCTCAGTCGGTCCCTCTTTCTGTCGCTCCTAAAAAGGAGAGATTTGGGCCATAAACCTCCCATGTATTCTCCCTCGGTCTCTCTCTGTGCCTCTGTAGTTGTTGATGGACTTGGAATCGGTAAAGCTGTAAAGCTCAGGTTGTTTTATTGACCAATGAAAAGGCAGGCGAGCGCCGGGGCAGTGCATCTTGGGTAATAGAGTGTGGGCCTGAGAGGAATAAGTCACTGGAGAGAAGTTGGGTGTGTTTTTAAACGCGTGCACGAGAAATACGACGAAGTAAATATTGGGAAAGACGACGAAAGAGGTGAAGACTCCAGACAGAATAAAAGGATGTGTTGGTGAGGAACACAAAATATAAATGAATATTATTAATATCTTTGATGGATTATGTGTCAGATGATTTTACAGTAGCAGACCTGAGATTAAACTCTGCTAAATGTGTCCAGTTTGGGCTCATCAAATGTTGAACCTGTTCCAAAATGTACAAGAATAGTTTTATAGCAGTCAATAGTTTACTGTAGACATTGTTTATGAATAAGATGTTGATTATGATATATTTAACACCTGAGATTGCTTTTTTTAATTGTTCTTCACTTAGAACTATTAAAGTAGCCATGAGTTGGGGGCTGGACTTGTATTTGTTCCTGGTTTCTTTTCCTTTCAATGATGCACTGGCCTCAGAAAACCAAAGAACTATGGGTATAAATAAAGTGACCAATGAGGCATCAAATTGTAAAGATTAAAATGAAAAAAGACTTGATGAAAACAAAATATTTGAATGTGATAGTGTAGTTAAGATGACACTAACCAAAACTAAATCAAGACAGAGACTAATATGTGTTGAGACAAGGACAACATACACTGAACTGAAGTCACATAATAAAAGAAGTCCTGATTGTCTAAAATACTCTCTAAAATATCCAGGACTAGGTCAGAAGTGTTCAAGACTGAGATAAAACCCAGACTTTCTAAATGCTTTTTAACAGTCTGGGATTTACCTTTGTATTTACAATTTAAACGCACAAGACTAGAGTCAAATATGTAAAAGAAAGACGAGGATGGCACTCTAAAAAGCAAACAAAATTCAATGGGTATAGTTAAAGTGAGAAATATAAGGTGCATGAACAATCAGGGATCCAATTATAAATTAAAATGTGAAAGTTTTGATGAAAAAAATGTTAAATCATGGCCGAGACCAATATTTGTCGAGACTTTTACACAAAAATAAAAGGATAAAGTCAATCAGATAAGTCTTGATCACATTATTAATTAGAAATCCTCTCTCGGTCATAACTGTTCAAGACTAAGATCAAACTAGGATCTTCTGAATGCATTTTAAAACCAGGCTGAAATATACCATTTTTTGTCTGTCTTTTTGATGTACAAAATAGGAGCTCGGACAAAAGAGAGAAAAGAGAGCTGATGTTTGGTGGATGAAGCCCTTGGACACTGCACAATATAAACACACAGCACTAGAGTCGAATGTGTAAAAGAAAGATGCAATGTGACAAACTACAATAAAAAGCCAGGGCTGGATTAGAGGAAAATGACTTTGTGCATTGATAGTGGTGCAAGCCTTTAAAGAGAGAACTGCAGAAAGTTTTCAGGTTGTAAAGAAATTCCTCCAGTGGTGAAGGCAAACAGCGCTGCTCAAAAACAAACAGCTCACACGGCTCGAGTTAATTTAAAATGACAGCAAACAGAAACAGAGAGAGAGGAATGAAGCGCTGCACATTCTCTAATAAAACAAACACAGGCAGAGAGAGTAAAAAAATGGAAGATGACAAAAGTGAATTGAAGTAGCATTTCTACGGCGGCGATGCCAAACCGCCGCCGTGTTGTAAACATAAAAGTTGGCCGTAGTTCAAGCTGCAGCGGCCCAGCGGGACACTCACCGGGACCGAGCAGCGTTGGATGAAAAGGGATGAAGAGTAAAAGCTATGGATTTGTGTTCTCAACAGCATCAGTCTTTGGGACGAATGGGAGACGGAGACAGGCACAAAAACGGTAGAATACTGAATGTGCTCGTGTCTTTGGAGAATCCGGAAGCATAGATGCACAAAATAAACTGATTCAGGACATTTAAGACTATATATATACATGTTTTTCATTTGTTTCTCATTTAAAACAATGACCCAATGAGCATTTAAGACAAAATATCAGCGGACACATTCTCAGAGACGGTGCTTAACACAACAGCGATACTTGAGATGTCTTACTAAAAGTGTTTTTTGATGCATAGAAAGCTCAAGTTGAATTCTGGTTTAGTGTTACATACATTCAAACGTCAGAAAACTTCACAAATCTCCATTTAAGCATTTGAAAAGTCTCGGTTTTGTGAAGAAATAGAATCTTTCGTTGTAGACTGTACGGAGGCAATAAATCAATCCAAAAAGGTGTAAATAAATAAAAAGATGAGGTTAAAAGGTTAAAAAGGTATAAATATTAAGGCATCGTCACATTCTACTATTGCATAGGTCCCTGAAGTAGCACTTTAAATGGCAATTGCAGGATGAAAACTTGATTTACAACAGTTTTGTTCAGATAAAAGGTTGATAGGTAAAATAAAGGGCCCCATAGAAAAAGCTAAAGTTTCACTAAAGATCGACTTTTAAGGAAGGTTTACACAGAAGGAGAAACTAAATAAAGATGCTTAATTTAAAGGACTACTGGACACTAACTTTTTTCCTAGACGGTTTGTAAAGCAAGGCTCACAGAGTAAAAAGGTCTGTGAGCTCGTTGTAACCCAAAAAGTCTTGACTAGGCGAAGGAAGGAGGAGACAGGAGCCAGTGTCCCAGAAGGAAACGTCTAAAAACAGAGCTGAGGAGAATTAAAACAACAGGCAGGCGGTGAGTAACAGGTGGAAGGAGGCAGCGGTGTCAGGGCACTCAGCCTTTACCTATTTCTCAGTAAAAATGTGTTATTAAATATCTCCCTGTCAAGAATTCCCAGAGAAACTATATATTATTTTCTGTGCGGCAGAAGCATGAGTCAAACGTGAGGAGAGAATAAAATGTGTTATGCAGATTGGGCCTGACACCGCACAGAGTCACGGAGCAGCTCAGAGGCCAGCGTTCACCAAAACAACACCTGGTTTGTATGTTTTTGAGTATTAAAAAAGGATTTACATGAGCTTATAATGAGATGAAAAGTTGAGAAGAGACCTTTATTCAAACAAATTCAAGGACAGAGCCATGGGTTTACAAATAAGTTTAAGGCAGAATATTTCCTCTTAAGAAATCTTTCACTTTTATTGCGAAATTCAGGCTGAAATTACTTTTATAAATTCAAACTAAACTGAATAAATAGGTTACATTTTCACTTCTCAATGGCAAGTTGAAATAATCCGACTGCCGTTATCTCACTGTTATTACCGCTCTGAGTTTATCCAATTTAATACGTCAGAAGAATCATAAATGGTGGTTTCTAGATGATTAACGTGATTCTCTCCAGTTTTACCTTTGAGTCTGAGGCACTGGAATCAAGTCAAGTCAAATAAAGTGTAGTGCAATAAAGTAAAAGCACATAAAAAAGTAAAATTTAAGAAGTTGGTAAATTAAAAAATATATGTAAGTAAATGAATAATGTAAGTTAGTAAGTGCAAAAGTAAACAGGTGGGTCAGTAAGTTTTAAAAGAAGTCTGATTATTAAGTGAAAAAGTGGCTCAAGGTATAATAAACGGACTTTAATGCACTTTAAAGTCTCCAAGTTATGAACTATTTTCACCATCGAACACTAGAGTTTCCTTTGACTCATACTTCATCTGTTAACAGTAAGTTTAGAGTAAATAAAGAAGGGAATATGTTTGTTAAATACAGTCGATTTAGCGTCTTATTGCATCATAAATGTGTTATTTCTGGTTAGTCTTCCTAAAACTTGGACATTTATAACACACCTTTAATGCCTTGGGGATGACCATGGCTTTTAGTTTCTTAAATTGCAATATATTTTTTGTTATTTGTTCTTCTTCCACATCAACAGAACTTCCAGATCCAGATGAGAGATATAATATGTGCCAAGCTCAATCTGTGCCTGACATCTGAGGTCATAGGTCATGAATCCCAATAGAGAGACTGTGATCAGAGGATTTATTTAAGGTTTAACACTGACTTCTCACTTTTTACAATGTGCTGACCTCCAGTAAATGGACTTGACCTGCAGCAATCATCTGCACTTTCCAATTTCAACACTGTCTCTTAGTATGAATCTTTGTTAATGCTTCTGAGACAAATGTAAAACCTTATGTGTGCATTATAGTGTAATGCACAGTAGAGAAAAAGTTATTCTTAAAGTAAACACAAATGATAGACTCTTGTTTTCCTCAATGCCAAAAACGTTCACCCCAATTTCCAATGCTTTCTAGCAGTAAAATGATCAAGTCTGATGTATGTAAATCCTCTTATACAAATGCTAACACATGCTAATGAACAAGAGCATGTGGATGCAAACATGGAAAAGCACAAAACGGAACATATTTTGCAGCCCTCTTTCTCCATTGTTCACACAAACATGAGCTCAACAAGAGAGAATAGACAGGAACACAATAGTTTGATGATTTTTTTCTCGCCGTGTTGTGCGTATTGTTCTCGATGACTTTAGAAAAACAAGTCGGAAGAAAGAAGGATGGAGAGGCTGACAAAGATGGGGACTGAATCTAGTGCAAGGCCACGCTATTGTTCTCATTTAGATAAATATACCCAGGAGAATGGTGGAGGAAGGCGAAGACGGAGCTCAATCTTTTTCCATTCTCATAAATAGGGATGACGATAATGTCTAACAAAAGCCTCCATCAGTCCAATCAGGCTGCTCAATCAGCGCCGGAGAGGCTCAACGTCTGCAAATACCAACCCGAATCAATGCATCTATGTGACATTTTTGTAAAACACTGATGAGGAATACAAACTCTGAGAATTTCTGTTTTTATATTTTACCAGAAAGCACAGAAGTTACATTTGCAAACCAACATGATATATTCTGTAATAACAGGACTGGCCTGACGTGATGGAAATATCTTACTTTTCCATTTATTTGACAAGAAAAAACTAAAACCAGTACATAAAAAGTTTTTAGATGACAAACCAGAACGAGAAACGAGAAAAGAGCACAATGTGACAGTATAAAACAAACAAACAAAAAAACGAAGGATGCATTAGCACAGCATTTAGAATGAATGCTATAAACTAAAACTAATTGGCTAAAAGTAAAAAAAACAGCTTAATACGCAGCCTTTCCCTGATGTTCTGTCCCGAGGCTTTCACATTAAACTCATTTCTGTTGAAGACATTTGTCAAAACCATCGTCTTTATTCACAATTTGCATTTTTTTGTGGCTAATGCTAATTCCGCCGTTGAAACGATACAAACAAACGACACCAAAACGCAGCTTATGTTGTTTAAAAACAGTCTCTAGGAAACAAATTGTTCTGCATTTCTACATTACTCAGAAGTGTTGTTCATAGCACTGCTCTGGTTTATACAGGAATCAACCTTTTTGTGCTGGAACAAAATGATCAATATGCAAATCAGTCTTATAACAATTACAACAATAAACTGCAGAGTAGTGTTCAACTGATTGTGATAAATAAGGAGCTGACTGACAAAACAACTGCACGACCTAGAGTCATTCTTAGATTTATTTAATATTGTTGGCAACTGACAAAATATACAGTTTATGCAGATAATAGACGGTTTTTACCCTCTGTTCTTCTTCTGCCCATTCATAAACCCCCTTTTTATTTCAAATTTAGCAAAAATTGTTTGGAATTGTTGACCACTTTTGAGTCAAAGCAACTTGAGTGGACTTGAAACGCACTTGAGGCTGAAAAATCCGAGGTTTAAGGTCTCGTTGCCCACTACAAATCTTGGTATTTGGGTGTATCATCTACTGCATAACTCATTCTTTGTGTCGAATGTCATTATTCTTAGTTGGATTTGCAGAAACATTGGCTGGAATCTATATATGGAGCTGATTGTGACTGAAGCTCAAGTCAAACCCGGCAGCTTCTCGACTGATACGGATCAAAGAGCAGAATGTGTCGGAGGTGATCGATGCGAGGCGTAAAAAATCACGTGTTGACAGTTTTGAAGCGAGGCGGCCCCAAACGTCACGGCTTCGACCCTCGTTTGACAACTTCCTGCCGACCGCCGCGTGATGAGTGACAGAAGCAGCTCCACTTTAACTCCACACTTCCTCTCTTTTAATTCCTGCATTAGTGTCTGACAAGGCTTTCAGCGCAACACCGGCTCTGATTTACAAGTTTTAATGTCTTTAGTCTCGGCTCGGATTCGACGCAAAACACAAAGCTCAGCAGAACAAACTAAATCCCTGCGTTTACCTTACGTTTCATTATAAAGATGGCGCTTAATCCTTTTCGTAAGTTTTATAAAGACTGGTGTCAAAAAGTTATTCAAAGAGATAGACTTCCTGTTTGTACTAAATGAATAAATGTAAGAAAAAGAATAATAAATCCTCACTTTTCACTCATTTTACACTTTTTAATCCGATGTTTGGGGATTTATAATCTGGAGTTGGTGTCGAAAAGCAAAATAATGTATAGTATTCCTAAGAGACAGGCCTTTGTTTCTGTTGTGTGCTGATAAAGAATAAGGAGAAGGATGGGGACCACAAACAAATTTGACTTTTGAACAGCTTAGTAGCTTCTTTATCCAAATCAAATATGCTTCATTCAAATTTAAGACCTGAGAGAAAAAGGGTTATCTACTCCAGTAGAGCTAAAAACACTGGAACTTATTTTAAATAAATAAATGTCTTTTTTTAGTGGACAATGGACTTTAAATCAAATAGGTTTTTCATTTACATTGACTTCCTCTCATTATTTCCACGCTAAAAATGTCATCCTGTTACTTGATGAAAAAGTTATACTGTTTGGAGACATAAGGACATATTGCATTTTATCTCAGCAGGTACATTTTATGAGAAGAAATAAATAGAGTTGATCATTTGCATTCAATGTCCTCAGTAGATATTTCATTATGTACATGGGAGCTGTTTTTTAAATGAAAATAAAGAAGCGCATAGGTTTGAAAACTTGATCAAATGTTGCTGAGACGTTAACTTAATGAAAATGCTCAAAGTACAAAATAAAAAGAATGTATACATCATGGGATTATTATGGTAGCGTTTATTACATCTCAATGAAATGTGTATTTGTGAGAGCGGCCATTTTTAAAAGACGGGAAATAGAAAATACCAAGGCTACTCCTAAACCTGAGGTATCATTTGACCACTTTGCCATCTCAGGGGACGTGTGATTGGCTGAGAAGACAGGAGCCGGGCTGTGATTGGCTGAGGAGACAGGAGCTGGGCTGTGATTGGCTGAAGAGACAGGAGCTGGGCTGTGATTGGCTGAGGAGACAGGAGCCGGGCTGTGATTGGCTGAGGAGACAGGAGCCGGGCTGTGATTGGCTGAGGAGACAGGAGCCGGGCTGTGATTGGCTGAGGAGACGGGAGCCGGGCTGTGATTGGCTGAGGAGACAGGAGCCGGGCTGTGATTGGCTGAGGAGACAGGAGCCGGGCTGTGATTGGCTGAGGAGACGGGAGCCGGGCTGTGATTGGCTGAGGACACAGGAGCAGGGCTGTGATTGGCTGCGGGGCAGGAAGCAGTAGTTCCTGACAGATCAGAGGACTGTTTAATCCTGCCGTGTGTCAGACAGACAGAGGGTCGTCTGGGGGTCCGGGGGGATTATCTGCTCCTCACTGAGTACGTCGTGTGTGTTTGGAGGTAGAGTACCCATAATCCCTCTCTGTGACCACAGCAGACAGATTAACTGAGCCAGTCTTACTTCAGTTGTTACTCAGACACTTCTTAATCAATGCTCATTTAGTTTAGTTTAACGCATGATTTTTTCTTTTTTAAACGGGATCATTTTACACATTTTATAACAGATTTATAAATGGGTTATTAATATGCTGTGAATACTCAGTGTGTCATTATAAGCTCTTTTAATACAACAGAGAGAAGTTGTGCTGTTTCTTGCCAAAAAGTGAGCCACACTTAGCTTTATCTCTTTAGCCTCATTTCTTGATGTATTACTAGTGTAGGCTCCCTTTAGGAAAGTAACTACTTATTAATTCTCATTTTTCAACATGTTATAACAGCCTTTTATTATTAATAATCCATTAATAAGGCACATATAAACAATTTACAAGCAACTCTTATTGTAAAGTGGTAACATTTTGTCTTTTATTGCCCAATTGGTCTAAAAATATGATGCGGTTGTCATTAGCAAAAAAATCACTGTGTAATTAACATATTTTATCTGCAGTTTTTTGTTTTGTTTTGTTTTTTACCAATGTTCAGTCCTTAATATAAGACTGAACTGAGAGTTTTTGTGTATTTTAAGGAGCTCACTGTTAAAATTAGGTGGTTTAATGCACAAAGCTTGAGCTGAAAATGATCTCTTTGTTTGTTTATTTGTTTTTTGTTTCTTTTGTTTTAATCATTATATATATTTTTTCCTTTTATTATCTGTTTGTATCTAAATGTCAAAGTCAAAGTTTGAATAATACACATTTATAGACTGTTTTTTCAATATTTCACCAGTGCATCCTTATTTTAATGCTTTGTTTGTGTAATTTTAGTTCTTTTGGGTTTAACTGAATGTGCATTAAACATGGGTGTTCACACAAGCAAAAATCAAACCTAATGTTGACTTTAAAAGTTATCAAAGCCCTACATCTGGACTTTACTTGTCTGTCGTCTCTGCAGCGGTTTGAGACAGTAGGATTTAATTGGATCAAAGTCTTATAAACTCGGAGGAAACAGAGCAGAGGTCCACACAGGTGTAAGTGATACCGGGCCGGTCCCTTCGGAGCAGACAGACTCAGTGACGGAGTAAATGGGGTCAGCCGCTCAAGGACTTGTGCCACTAAATATAGTCCGTTATCGACACAAAGGGAAAACAATCCGTACAAGAGAGAAGGAAAGCTGCGCTAACAGAGGCTAAAAGGCTCTCAAATCCACCTCTATTTTAGGAGGAGAGTCTGATGTGGAGAAAAACAAAGCTTAGTAACTTTATAATGAAGTTTTGTGTCTGTTTGGATGATGGAGTTTTGCAGAAAGAGCAAACATTGTGTGAAGCTCTTACAGGATGAGTTTGTGTCTACTTTAGGTCTTGATTTAGAAAGATTTTCAGTAAAGCATTCAAATCCAAAGAAGAAAGCAGGTTTTAGTTCATGACTGGAGTAAATAAAGATGTATTTTAACGTTTTAAATGGGGCTAAGTCAGTTGTTTTTCCTCAGTTTGTAAATTTATGTTAGAAAAACTAAGTGTAAACTAGCACTAAATCAGGACAGGATTTAGACAGATTGTTCATATAAATACTAAATACTAAATACATTGACTGGTAAACATTAAAACCTTGGTTCAAGATTTACAAAGTGCAATATCATTATTAGTATTGGACTTAAATGAGAACTTTATATCATCTGTTTGTTCACAAAAGATGAATATTGGAGATGAGTATTCTGTATATTCACTGGAAGTATTTTAACTCCAAAAGCCACTGATTCACAATGAAATATTCTAACGTTTAAAAGCCTGTACTTCTGAATATATATTTGTGTCTCTGCTCCTTCCTGTCATCGTCAACACTGTTTCAGCTGCTACTGTTTAAAGTTAAATTCCAGCACTTTTCAAGCACTTTCAAGGTGTGTTTTCATGTTTTTCAAGCACCTTACAACTGCAGTAAATTACATGTTGATTGATTTTCTCATTTAAATCCATTGTGGCATTTGTTTAGATTTCTGAATACTTCAAAAATGAAACTTGTTTGATCAAAAAGATGTTAATTTATTGGTTGAAGTGTCCCTTTCAGTTTGGTTTCTTTTTACAGAAGACTGATATCTGAAAAATGAGATTATAATCAGATTTTGTTTGGGTTCAGAACCAAATCTTTGAGCTTTTTTAAGACTCAGTGAGATTGTGAATTATTAAAGCAACACAATCAGAATTTCAAGCACTTTATGCAAAATTCAAGGACTTTTACAACCTTGAAAACGCTAGATTACAATTCGAACCCTGTGTTTTAGCGGCTAACTAATAAAGCTGGGTTTACCAACATATAAAAGGTAACCGAACCTTGTATTATGTTGAAAACTGTAACTAAAACAAACAAAGTTCAACCGGAGCATGTCACACTGACGACTGAACCCTAATTAAACGTATATTTTGTTACAGTTCTGTGTCTGTGGGCTTTAATTGACCCGTTTCCTTTTGTCTGAACATCGTCCGTGTTTGTGTCGAAGCGTCTTTGACTTTCTGTTTGGACTGTACGGCTCTGAAGCTCGGCGTTTCCTCGGTAAAGAGTCCGCGGGATCGATACGGAGCCCACCCCGCGGCCGGCGCTGCTCCCCTAATGAGAATCAATCATTTCTTTGTCCAGAAACCAGTGATAAGGCAAGAGAGTCTAACAGCTATATGTCTGCGGCGTTTTCTACAGGAATCAACAGCTCGAAACACAGTAACTCGCTGAAATAAATGCCAGACTGGTTGCCACTATTGATTCGTCTGATTGATTAAAGGCCACGCTTGAGGAGCCAGGAATGTGAGGGTAAAGTTATTCACACTCAACACCAGCCCAGAATAACTACAGAACTGGAGCCTATAAATACTGCATGCTTTTTCCAAATAGACTCTAATGTAATGGTCTCACATCAACAGACTTTCATTTTTTTGTGAGTTATTCATTTTAATATCGCGGCTAACGGTACGAGCAACAGCACAGACGTAAAGATCTCGCCTAAAACGAAGAAATCTGGTGCAGCTAATTTAAATTTTCTGTTTAATTATATTTTTTTCTTTGTAAAAATGTGTAAAAACGTGAACGTCTGTGTAGGTTCTCAGTCATCCAGGTCGCCATAAAGTTAAAAGGTTGAATGAAAGACAGCTGGATGATGTTTGGAAAGATAAGACAATTACCTTCTTTTCAACCTTTTAACGAAACATATGAAGCTCATTTAATTTTTTACATTTAGAAAGTTGGACAATATTTTTCTGTCTAGGTATTTCTCCTTTAGAATAAAACTCACCATTACCCTGTGCTATATTGATACAGATTTTCTTGTTGGATCTTTTTCCAAGCTCCTTGTAATAAAAAAGACCTGAAGTAACACTTAGGGAAACAATATTTACAGTTTACATCATGAATATAACTTCAAGCAGCCAAAGAAGCCCTAAAAACTCTGATAATGACGACTGGCATTGGTATTTTAAACAATACAGTCATCTTTTACATATTTCCTTGGATCTTGTGATGAATATTTGTCTTGATAATACTACTTTCAATTAGTTTTTTGAGATACAACCAAACCTAGGACACACTAAGTGACTTTTTTTCCTCTGAAGAAGGCTTTGAAGGCTTGAAGAAGCACTGATTAAACAGTGGAAAAGACAAACTTTCAGGTAAGTGCTCTTTACATGGAACTTATTCATCATTTATTTAGTCTAGTATAGCATTTTTTAAAATATAATGCAGTTTAGTGAAGAGTTTAGTGAAGTTTTCTGTAAGTCTTTATGTTAAAATATCCTTAACTTATTGAAGAGTCAATAACCCTCTTTATGATGCAGATACTGATCCAGACATTGGTTTTTATTTTGTGTAACTAGGTATAAAAAGCTTCATTGTACTGGGCCAAGCTTAGGCATTAAATTAAATGGACTCTTATGCTTATGGGTCAAATCCAAACCTACAGACTTGATGATTTCATGGAGCCAGCATCAATAATCAAGCCTAAATCCTCAGTGTCTACAGAGTTTAGAAGTTTAAGAAGATAAGAAGAGTTTAAGAAGATCAGAAACAAAATCCTCCTTTAAAACTGAGCCCGATCTACTTCACAACAAACAGGAACATTACTCGACTAAACGCCTGTTTGCCTCAGACTCTTGTAAATGTGCTTTAGGTGTTTACAGTCTCATGCTTATCACAGCAGACTAATGAATGACTCATTTATGAGCCATTGTGTGCTGTTGATTAGGTTTTACATTCACAGCAGCTCATTTTCACCTGACAAAGACAGATAAAGAGCCATTTTAACACTTCCTGCCAATTTAAGAAGATCCAAAGAAAATCCCACCTTAAAAATGATCAAATCGAACCTTTTCTTCCTTAAATCCTTTCTTTTAAATGATTTGACAGCATTACATCCACTAAAGAAGCCCAAAGTGGACATCTATTCTCAATTAACTTTACACTTTATTGGTTTAATTTGGGATCTTACATTTTTATTTGGAGAAAAAAAGACTTCATGTGTATGTTTAGTGTGTAACTTGATGTGAAAAAGAAAACAAAAATGCTGCTGTTTTGTTTTGTAACACTATAAAAAACACATTTTGTTCAACCAGCTTAACCTAAGGCAAGAAACAAACTGATAATGTTTGAAAGAAACAACAGTGTTTCATGAAACACAGAAAGAGCTGCTTTTTTTTTTGTTTGTTTGTTTGTTTTTTACCAAACACACAACATTAAAGTCTTTATTTCTCAACAAAAAGCCAATTCCTTCTTCTTAAAGTAACTACAAATGCTAACTTTACAAACTCACGAGTGACTTTTAGTGATTGGACTCTAATCAGGGCTTCCATAGAAAAGTCCTGGGTTTAAGTACCCATCCACCTCCCCAACCCCCTCTATTAAGAAAACAGTAAAAATAAAATAAAATAACTAAATTGGTGTGTCTTTCTTCCTTTTTTTCCCTTTTTTTTCAATTACACAGAAACAGACACAGCTCCATTACAAAACAATACACAAACAGAACATTTTTTACTTTTTTTCCACCTTTCTTTGCACTTTTTTCTCCAAATATTGTTCTCTCTTTAAGCAGGAGAGGCTCGTTAAGAAAACAGACACAGAACGTGGCCCTGAACCTTCCACTTTCTGGCTGTGAGTTAACGAGACCACTTTGCCACTGCGCCACTCCAATCACAAACACTGTCACAACAAAATCTTACTCTAGATATACTTTCACTTAGATTTACAAAAAACATCTCTGTTCCCTGACTCCTGCCTGTCCTCTGTTTACCTCCACCTTCCCTCAGTCACGTTTCTGTCCACCTTCAAATGAATCCAGGACAAAAGAGAAATGAAAAGTGGCCTGTGGTCCAGATGTTCCCTTTAATCCTGTAATTATCTGCAATTACAGTCATACATACAGGAGTGGTCATATTTGCACAGTAAATGCATTCATGTAATCAGCTTCTCTGCACTTTCTTACGGACGTTTTCCACTTCTTGCCTATTTTTCCCGCGTCTCGTACTCATCCGTTCACTTTTAAACCCATCTTTCTATTGTTCCTGCTGTAATTCATCTACTTTCTGAAGAGACCAGGTCGTGAAAAGACACAACAGAGCGAGACGGGACGGGACAAGAGGCCCTTTAGATGTTGCAGATGATGCCTTTAATCCTGTCAATAGCTGCAATTATAGTAATTATCTCTAATAGCGGTGCTTTGTGTCGGGGCTCTGATATGTTTAACAGATGGACGGCCGCGGAGCACAGCTTACATTGATATTAATGAAAGTGACGCAAAACAGGGACAAATGAACCACGCTCCGCCGGGACGTTTATGGACTGAGCGGAGTGTTTTTCCAGTTCTGGATTGAGGTCTAATGGAGGTCTTGATTTTCTACCGAGGAGTCTTTGTACTGAGCTGAAAAAGACTGAGGAGAGGACAGACTGATGGGAGGAGGTAGAGAGGGTCATGGAGAAAATTGGGGCAATTACACGAGAAGAAGATGCTGCCAAAGTAAGAGTGAGGTCTTAATACACGGTTGAAATATAAAACAGGAGTCTGCAGTGACACTAAAAGCTGGTTTGTATTTTCTGTATGTTCAGCAGATGCATGTTACTTCTTATATAATGGTCAGGCTGGATACTCTTTTGATAAAGGTTAAAAACATGTACCAGACACCTTTTTATTAACTATTTTAAATGCTCTACAAACCTGCCAAGAGCAAACCTTGATAATCAATCAAACGTTTCCTTTTTTTTTCACAGTATTATTGTTAGAGGTCCCTCTGTTCACTACAAATTGTCATTGTCCTGAGCACATTTTAGGCAAAGATTAAAATCTGTGTGGCTGATCTCATGTTATAGAACACCATAAATATACATTGCACACCAAATTTAGTTTCCATGTAACGCATATTTACCCCATGATGCCCAAAGACTTACTGGAGATATAAAGTGTGACGATAAAACAGCAGTTCTCATTTCCAGTGTTTGTCCAGGGTCTGATTATTTCTCAACACATAAAGTAGTCGACAAAATCCAAACAATAGCTTTTCTGCTCATTATAATCATATTTTGCACAAAAGGTCGTTCACTCAGCTCACTTCTAACACCAGACAACAACAGAGTGCATTTAAAATCACTGCTGGTTTGGTTTGTTGATTAACAGCTCTGTAATAAATCCAAAACAATCTGTAAACACCTGAAGCACTTCCTCTTTTCGACAATAACCACAACATGAGACGCCTCCAATCAGACATTTCTACCAGAATCATAAACAATACTCCATTTGTTTCACCTTCTTTCCTCTGATAGTGTTAAATAACAAGTTAAAACAACTCTCAGTGTTGCTTTTTATCTCAAGAAAGTGAATTAATGAAAAAAAATACGCTAAAAATAAGCTGTTAAGGCACGTAAACACAGTAATTAGTCTGGTACACCTGCAAAAGTTATGACAAAATAAGACAGGGATCGTAAATTAGTAAATATATTATGAGAAAGAGAGCAGCATGTTGGGTTTTCAGTGCAATTAAATGTAATTTATGCAACATATAAATGAGAAAAAGGGGAAGAAATTGATCCAAACATATCGATTCCTAAATTAATAAAACTGGTAATGAACTAGGATAAATCCAAAAGCTACAAACTTTCCAGAGCTTAAAGACTAGCGCCTAGTGTCACACAACTCAGCCTGTTTCTCTCTTATCTCTTCAACACCAAACACCAAACTCCCAAACTTTTTGTAAGACACACAGTGGCTGCTGCCTCACACTAATGGGCTGCCAGGTGTCGGGGAGAGGGGCTCCTTGATGCAGTGATATAAGAGGCAGACAGGAGACAGAGAACGGGTCAATAATTCATTAGATGGAGGGCTCAACTCAACTTCAACCCGAATAAACCGTCTGTAACTGCACACAACGGAGCAGAGACCCAGGCCTCGCTCTGACAGACTCACTCACTAACATTGTCTCAAGTCTTGTCAAGGGTCTGTGCTTTAATTGATGTTCCTACGACAACAAATTACACAGGACATGCTTATTTATACATTTGACTGTGTTCATGAAGGTATTGATGGTATTTTTAAAGCTGCAAATGGTCTAAACACATACATAATATACGATATATACTATTCTTTTTGTTTTACGTTATAAAGAGACAGGTATGAGGCTGGGATGGTGCAAAATATGTTAAAACTGAATAGAAAAACAAATATATGGAGGGTTTGCTCAGTTGATTTTAACCACAATGACTCAAAAAACCTGATTAGGAATATGGCAATTCTGCTTTTAAAACTACAAGACCAATATTTGATAAAAGTGTCACTCTCAGCAGGACTTACAGCTGGTTTAAGGTAGTTTTTGTTAGATTAAAACCTGAAAAAGCATACTATTCTACCCTCTTATTTGCCCTCACTGTGGACCGACAGGGCTCTGGTGTCAATAACTCACCAACACTAGATTAATTAAACCATTATAGCGTCTGTTTCTGCTTAAAGCTTGAGTTCAGGTTTGAAGACACACTGGGAGTGAGTCTGGAAAGAATCAGAAAGCCTCTAATCCAATGTTTGACTGGACTCACAAACAACAAACATATCATATAAATGAAATAACTATCACTGAGCCCGCTTACACGACCAGAATAATCCGATAACTGGGAGTAATCTGAGGCGTTTACATGATTACAGGTGCATGAAGAAATCAGAGAATTGGGGAGAAATCTAGACGTGAGATAAAGAAAATCAGATTCTGCTGTTTACACGATCACTTGAATAATCTGACACCTCCAGAAATCAGATAATGATGGGATTTTTAGTTCATAGAGCCTTTTATGGCAACATCCAGCTGTAACAGTGGCAGCTCCCATCGTGAGTATTGCAGTGAACATCAACAAACACAGTGAAGCTTAGCAATCTATCGATGAACCTAGCTCCTCACCTTCTTGACTTGTATTGATCGGTTGAGCCTCTGTCACCGTTAATGGAAGCAAACGGCCACAGACCAGCCACAGACGCTACACCGGGGCCTTAAAGCCGTAAACCTGCTGGGACTGACCTCGTACAGCGTGATGACTCCGTTGGTCTCATTGGGGGCTTTCCACTGCATGAAGATCTTCTCCTCGTACGGCGTGTTCTGCAGAGACTCCATCGGCACCGATCCAGGAACTGCACAAAGAGGCAGCCGTTAGACGATGTACACAGTTTGTCACATTTGAGGCCGACGAGAAACAAGACACCGTTTTTAAAATACTTTTGTTTACTTTTCAATGTTTAAATGGTGTCTGTCTGATCTACGTCCCGCCCCGTGCTCTTAGGTCTGGAGATGGGTCACAGCTTATGGTCCTCACAACAAAACGTAGACTTTTTCTGTCATTGCTTCAAAACTCTGGAACGAGCTGCTTTTAGACATTAGACCTATTCACTGCTTGTTTCACTTTTAAAAACGCACTCTTTCTCTCAGAGTGAGAGGTGGTTATTTATGTATTTATTTTTATTTATTTATATATTTCTTAATTTTTTATTTTTATTTATTTATATTTTTATTTATTTATTTATTTGTATTTATAATTTTTTATTTTTTTATTTTTTTATTTTTATTTATTTATTTTTTTATTTATTTGTTTTTATTTTTTTATTTATTCATTACCTATCTGTTGTTTTAACTCTTGTTCTTTTGTGCTTTTAACCTTTTATTAATTGTGTGTTTTATGTTACTTTTTATTCTGTTTTATATCTTCTACAGTTTTATTGCATTGGATTAGATTGTACTTCTGTTTTGTGTTTTATCTCAGCCGACTTCACAGTTTTTAAAGGTGATTTATAAATAAAGTTGGTACGGTTTGGTGAGTAAACGACAAGGTTAACATAAGAACTGACAGCCTTCGGAGGAAAACAAGAAGTGAGCAATTCTGAGCTATTTTATGTGACGTTTGTGGACATTTCTTTTCACTGTTTTCTTTTAATCTTGTTTTATTTCTGAACCCATCAGACGGACACTTGTGCTGTGAGTAACCTTCATTCATGCCAATACACTGGTTTAATACAGTCTATTATCTGGATATTGAGTCCTGTAATAGTATTATTTTGTGTGAAATAAAGCGAGTGAAGACTGATAATAATGTCACATAAAAAAACGAATCCTTGAGCAGCTTCAAAGACAATAAATAAAAGAAAAACTGTAGAGGCATAACCACGAGAGCAATGTTCAGTCAAAACATTCAACTTAAAACACTGTGATCAGACTAAAGAAAACTGGACTGAAACCCTCGAATACAGTCTTTATTAGATTACAATTAATAAGTTAATGCAATGAAGAAAACTTTAATACTTAAAAACCTATTAACAAAACTTCAACTTGAACCAATATAATAAAAGATTAGACTCTTTAAGAAATAAAATGTGTTGGTTTAAAGATAAGATATACTTTTGTTTATTGCAGAATGAGTTGGACAAAGCAAAATGTCAGGTTAAACAATCATTATTTCTCAAGTTGGGCCCAGTATTTACATTAATGTAGCCTGGCCAGCCGACCTATTTACTTTACAAATTGAAATCGGTTTGGGGGGGGTTTTTGTTTGTCTGATTGGTTTTATGTCCATCCAGTTACATCCAAAGACACTTTATTTATCGTCTGTTGGAACAATTCCTGGAAATACAACTCAAATCCTTCATAAAGAGGACAGGCTAGTGCTACTAAAAAGCCCAGTCAATTGAATGAAAATACGACAATTATGTAGCACTGAAGAGAGACGGAAGTATGTTTAAGTGTCAGGATGGTCTTTAATTGGCTCTGGGTTTGGAAAGAACTGGGTCAATGTGAATAAATCACGTCTAACTCTGAATAATTGTGTTTCTTTTATGCTGCTTTTCTTACTCATAGAATTACCGTGAGCCCAAATTCTCAAATAAATTGTTTTAATGAAAGGTCACTGAGACTAAGCTGTAAATGATCTGCTTAAAGTCTGTTCAAAACTATGCCTCTTTAGTTTTATCCTTTAAACCACACATGTCAAACTCAAGGTCCGGGGGCCAAATGTGACCCTTTGCAATGTTTTACGTGGTCCCTCAATACATGTTATAAGTGATGTTTTTGGTTCTAGGTTTTAACAGGGTTTGGATGGATCTGAACAGGTTTTGGTTGAATTTGAAAATGTTTTAGATGGATTTGAATGGGTTTTAGATGGATTTGAACGGGTTTTAGATGGTTTGAATGGGTTTTAGATGGATTTGAACAGGTTTTAGATGGATTTGAATGGGTTTTAGATGGATTTGAACAGGTTTTAGATGGACTTGAATGGGTTTAAGATGGATTTGAACAGGTTTTAGATGGATTTGAATGGGTTTTAGATGGATTTGAACAGGTTTTAGATGGATTTGAAGAGCTTTTAGATGTGAATGGTTATGTGAAGGTGTGGATTTGAACGGGTTTTAGATGGATTTGAACAGGTTTTAGTGGTTGAATGGGTTTTAGATGGATTTGACAGGTTTTAGATGGATTTGAACAGGTTTTAGATGGATTTGAACGGGTTTTAGATGGATTTGAACAGGTTTTAGATGGATTTGAAGAGCTTTTAGTTGAATTTGAACAGGTTTTAGATGGATTTGAACGGGTTTTAGATGGATTTGAACAGGTTTTAGATGGATTTGAACAGGTTTTAGTTGAATTTGAATGGGTTGGGGTTGGGGGTGTGGTTTTTGGTTGGGTTTGGTTTAAAGGTTTTAGATGGATTTGAAAATGTTTTAGTTGAATCTGAACAGGTTTTAGATGGATTTGAATCAGATTTATTTTGTTTGTTCATGTAAAAACCTGTTCAAATCCATCTAAAACCAGTTTCCATAAAAGAAAAAAAAAGATACACTAAACATAACTTTTGAAAACTCAAATGAAGATGAAACCCAACATTCAAAAATGAATAAAATCTGTCCAAGGCCAAATATAATTCCCTATTTTGAGTGGACACCATTGCTTCATCTCCTTCAATTCCCCATCATTTCTTTAGGTTTTAGATGTTTAAGTCATCTCTTTATAAACTATTTGTATAAATCTACTATTGTCCAGTTTGTTACTATTTTGCAGCTGCAGTAGCACTTCAGTATTCTCAGTATTCGACTGTAAAGTGCCTCTGAGTCACCGTGAAGGTCTTGAAAATGAAGGATGCAGCGACAAAACATTTATATAAATAGGACTAAAGGCCAAATGAGGTTGAGATTCAAACAATGAGGCACACACACTTGTTATAGTCAAATCTACCCGGTAACAAACACATTCATGCAGCGTTGTGTGCTACGGGTTCAATTGTGATTTCACACTTATTTATGAAGGTGCACAGACAGATGGGTGTCAGACATGTCGTCAACCCGGGACGCAACCCAAAAAACAAAGCAACAAACTGCTGCACACACCTTTTTTTTTTCCACCAGACACACTGTACACAAGCAGCAGAAACACACAGAAACACCGAGGAGTGTGAAATGTTATAAATGTTGGTGATCAGACAAACAGAGCCGAGAGGGACATGCAGCTCAATGTGTTAAACTGAGTCTGGCTCTCACTCAGCTTTTTCAGCAAACGTCTCCTTCTAAAAGAACAAAATGTCTTCTACTTTTAAAACTTATCTACATTTGTTTGCTTAACCTTTTATTTAGATTAAAATAACATATAACTATCTGATACTGCAAAGAAATACATCAGTAAATTTAAAAGTGGGTCAGTGTTTTCATTGTGGTAGATTTTACTGGAAAAGTCACACTTATATTCCCAGGGTTCTTACACCTTTTATAACTTCAAATTCAAGCTCTTTCAAGGTGTTTTTTCATGTTTTTCAAGCACCTTACAACTGCTGTAAATTACATGTTAACATTCATATATTGTGTGGAGTTTTTCTCATTTAAATCCATTGTGGCATAAAAAAACGACTGTTTAAATTGCTGAATACTTCAAAAAAGAAACTTGTTTGATCAAAAAGATGTTAATTTATTGAATGAAGTGTCCCTTTAAGTTTGGTCTCTTTTTATTGAAGACTGATCTCAAAAATGAGTTGAGTCAGATTTTGTTTTGGTTCCAAATCTTTGAGCTTTTCAAAGAAGAAAATTACTCTCTTATTAGTGAGATTGTGATTTATTAAAGCAACACAATCAGAATTCCAAGCACTTTATCCAAAATTCAAGGACTTTTACAACCTTAAAAAACACTAGATTAACATTCAAGCACTTTCAAGGATTTCAAGCACCCGTGGGAACCCTGTCGTCCAAAGTGAACCCTGAAAGTTTTTTGTATGTGTCCAGTATTCTTGGAAAAACCTCCAAATTGAATTGTCTTTCTCTTTCCTCATTATCATTTTGCTGTGGCAGGAGTATCTTTTCTTTTGTTGTGAACTCTGACCTTTAAACCTTTTTACTATTGGCTCGGTACAACTCTTAAAAGCTTACTGTGCCGTTGCAGCTGATTTTCAGGAACGTAACGGAGAAATAAGTCGACTCCTGACACGTTCACATTTAGCTTTAGGTGCCATTGTTCGAGCCTTTCTTTGTAAATGTACACTTTTATATTCTTATACAGCATTGTTCTGATGTCATTTAATCTATCGGCGTCGGCAAAGAGTGGCAGCGATAGTAGACGAGCGTTGAAAATGTCAAAAACATGTCATTTTTCAGTGTAGTTTTAAATAAAGTAGGAGTTGTAAATGTTAACTCATGACAGATTAGCTCATTATATTGTATTTTAAGTGACTGAAGAGTGAGATTTACCTGTAATAAAATGTTCCAGCAATAGTTTCACAAGCAGAATTTTCATTTCTAATACTTTTTATGAGTTTATCTGCTAGCTACTCCTTTATAAATGCTTTCCCAGTGAACGTGATATGTTTACTTGGTGCGTAAACTCACAAAAGAAGCCTGAAATGTTTATTTTTTATTCAGGTGCGAGGTTAGGAGGCTGTGATAAACTACATTCCTCAGTTTAAAACTTGGTTGCACAGTAAAAATCTGGCTTTTTAGCTCTATCTTTTTTTTAACTGAGCCACTTCACCTCAGTCAATAACAGAATTTCAGACATAACTCTAATATTTTGGTTTTCGTAAGTCCAAGGTGTTGATTAAGTCTGGCCAATCTGTTGAACATATTAAATTATCCTGACAAAGAAATGCAATTAGATGCTGTCATTTTTGCCCAACACCTTATTACTCATTTTGCGTGCGGCGTGTTTTCGGCGTCTCACACCTGTACGTCTGCTTCCTGAGCTGAGAAAGAACAAACAGACCTTTGCTGGAAAGATAACGGCAGCTGAAGCGCATTAATCATAAGTTGATTAAGTTCGGCGGCGCGGCGCAGTAAATGGCCTGCTTCATTACGACGGCGCTGCGTCCACATGTGTCCGTCTCTTCTCCGGAAGGAAATGAATGAGGGCTTGTCCTCTTTGGCTTTAATTTATCTGCTGTTTCCTATCAGCTCGATTCAAGTGGAATTAACATAAACAACGAACCGCCTCGTTTATATGGAAATTCTGACTTTTATTCATTTTTCATTCAGAGCTTGGCTTTGCTTTGTAACAATCAAACAACAAAATGTCATTAGTATTGAGTACTGATTGTAATTTTATAACATGGGCAGCTCCCTCAAAAATGAAAATGAGGAAAATTAGTAAATTTTTAATCTGAAGGAGCATCGTTTTAAAACAAAAGGCGAATACATTAAAATGATGTTATGAAAATGTATCTATGTATATATCTAGCCTCTTATTTGTCTATTCTACACAAAGAATTAGTCTGGTTGCTCTTGGTTTCCAGCAGCAGAACAAATAAACATAAACAAACATAACCAATCAGAAACAACAGAGCAACGCTTAAAGCCCGCCCCTTTTTAGATAAACAGTTGTGATTGGTCGGTACTGAACTTGATGGAAGCACTGGTGAAATGGAGAGGTTCCAGACCCACTTCACATTTCTACGAAAGAACAAACTGAAAATAAATTGAATGGTCCACAGAAAACAGAGGGAGGAGCCATGAAGCTGCATTACTTCCTGTTTGGCCTCAGTGGACAAACTGAGCTCTGCTGAAGGAGAAGCACAACCGCGTTTCCTGCTTTGGACTGTTATTAACTAATAACTTTTTATGTATTTATTTGTTTGTTTGCAGCATGTCCCTAGAGGGCTACCGTAGTAAGAAGTTCAATCTAAACTACTGAAGCAAGAAAATGTCATTAAAATGTTGTATTTTATGTAAATATTCCATTATAATGTTCATTATTTTACTAGATTTTTATACGTTTTAAATACATTCTCAAAATAGGAAGATATTATTATTATTATTTGTAATTTATTTTCCAATCAATCACAAAATGCAGTTATTTTTATTGGCAGTCAGGAAAAAGTAATAATTTCAATATGAAAAGAATAACTGAAAGACTATCAGAATATATTTTCTAAATATTTGATCTTTTTATTTATGTATTTATCTTTTATATATAATTAGACCAGTGCCTCATATTATTAATGTTTATTATTAGTCTGTATATATCCATATTTCAGTCAGTTTTCTTGAACATATCTTATTCATAGATTGGCCTTTAACATATTATTTAAATGAGCATCATCTCAGTGTGTTACTGTTTTTAAAATGTATAGATTGTTTATTGTTGTTGCCAAATATATCCCGTGTACAGTCCCAGAGAAGGTGAACTTTGACCTCCGACTACACGTATGTAAAATAACATACATGCAACATCGTCGCGGGGTTTTCCTTCAGGGGAGAAATAGTTTAAAATTTGAATCTGATCTACTGTTTACATGTAAAGGATAAGAAGTAATCCACGTATTTTTAAGAAAGCCATTTGTGATTCAGTAGATTTCATGGCTGTGTGGGGCGTCCCGGGGGAATAAACCCTGGATGCAGATAAACACAGTGAAACGATCAGACAGGAGCTAGAGGCACTGCTGCAGGACGGGATTAAACAACAAATTACACCAGTGTGATACAGGGATTAGAAAGAGATCTGCATTTGAAACTAAATCTTTGGACCATATTTGTAAAAGACTCAAAATGTTCGAGAAAGATCAAACTCTTTCTCTTCATTATGTTTTTTTTATTAACATAAAAAGAACTGAGTTGTTAAAATATTCAATGATACACTCATGAACTGCATTTTTGGAAAAGTGACAGCTGATCAAAACGCAGCCAAAATAACACAGGTCTTTGATTGTTTTGTCTCTTTGATCCTTTTTGATCCAAAGCTCTAAAGATAAAAGGATTATTTAATGTCAATGATATTATGATTTTTGCTTTACTTTAATCCAGCGTGTTTACCTCAGGCCTGACATTTACTTGTTATTTTGAGGCCTCAATACGTTATACATGATTTATTTGCTTTATTTATCTGTCTTTTTTAATGTGTGTCATCTAGCTACATTCATTTATCTTTTCTGTGCAGAGTTTATCATTTTTATTGACTATTTGTTCTGTAAAAAAAGACTTTTGACATTCTTTGTGACTGAATGAAAACCATGGAGTACCTCAAGGCTCTACTTTTGGCCCCTTTTTATTCAGTTTCACAAAGTGTTAGGCTGATTTTATGGTAAAATATAGTCTTATTTGTAATTTGAAACAATAAATAAATAATAAAAGACCTTTACTTTACAGTTTGTGAGAAAGCTGCACTAATTTCCTGAGATCCTTGATGAAAAAGTGGCTGAAAAAGTGGTGTGTTATAGCCATACATAGATTCAAAGTGATTATATAAATACAAATCAGTAAATATGTTAAATAAGTTTTAACAGAGGCCTATGGGACAGTACCTAATGTTTACGCCTAAATCTAAACTATAAAACTACAAGCTACTGTTAATCTTTAAAAGAATAACTGTTAATGTCATACTTTTTCTTTTATTTGTGCAACATATAAACACATTCAAAGGCACATAAACCTCAGTAGACTGTGCATCACTGTTTTGTTATTGTAAAAGCTGTTCTTAATGACAGTCCTCGTTAAAAAGGTCAAGTAAATGGCTTTGTATATGCTCTATTCTTTTATACGCTGATATTCTTTTATGTTAAACAATTAAAACCTGAACGAGATACATTCAAACCTGTGAGAGATGAGTCTGCTTTTACACTGAGAAAAGTCATTTGTTTCATCAGAGAGAATCCATCATGCTGCCTGCTAATATGTAGGTTATGCTGTATTCCTTGTGTGTGTGGGAGCCCCTGGTCTACAAAGCCATTAGCATACAAGCAGCAATTAGCCTCCGTGTGAACAATCGCTGTTCTGCTTCCTAATTACTGCATTACAACCAGGAGATTAACGACGGTTAAGTAAAAAACAATTAAGCACAAAACAATTACGATTTTTTTCTCTCCCCTCAAAGCTATTTCTATTCCCCGTTCGTGTTAGCGCCGCTTAAAACGCACAGATTTGTGTGTATTCAGCGAATATAGGCGCAACGTTCCCCAAAAGCTAAATCTAGAGGTTATTAGTTATGAGATCGGGAGATGTACCGTTAGCCCCAAGGATGTTTGGAAGGAGATTTGGGATCATTAGAGCAATGTTTTTTATCTTGCTCATCAGGCTAATGGGGCTGAGCGATTTCAGGTTGTCGCTGGAGAAAAGTGAAGCTTCAGTGAATTATTAGCAGTCGAAGCCGGGGCAAGTACTTTGTTCTGAATTAAGTCGAACATAAAGGCCTCGGGATAGTAAGCAGGAGTTGTTGTTTCGAAAGTTTTCAAACACCTGGGGCACATTTGTATTTGACACATTTATGAAGGTATCTGAATGCATGGCTCGTCCTGCTCAAGGGCATCGTGATTAGACGTTGTTGTTGGTGCAAGTCGGAAGATTGAAACTTGTTATTCGATATGTGTAGCTTTCTTTTTAATATTTCTCTATAAGGTCTTTTCCCCGAAGGCGGTCTCCTAGATCCCATTCATTATTTAGTTTTACAGCTAATTGAGCAGAGAAAATCCTTGAGCCACGCTGCGAGAGACACCGCCACCACTGCATCATCTGCAGGGAGAATAATCGCATAGATCCCTGCTCTTTCTGGGTGGTTTGGGGTCAAAATGGTCCAGTTTGGTCACAAGAAGAGCTATTTAATATGCTGATATCGTGACAGAGTTATTACAAAACACTGTGCCCATTAAAAACCTTAAACCTAAAGTTCATACTGGGTTATTTGGCATGATGGAGTGTGCACAAAATGATGGATGAGTCAGTAAATACAGTCCTAAAGTTGGTAAAGTTGGTGTGTATTCATATTATATTAACAGTCAAGGTTATAATATGGACAAATCAAATCAAATTCACACAAATTGATCTATTGTAACTTATAAACCTATGAACCCTCATCTTTGAAGCAAAATATATGAACAAAGAAAATAAACCTTTAATGACATAAGCTTTAATCTTGGCTTCATTCTTGGATGAGCTGAAACTAAACTAAATTATCATAATATGGACATTAATTTGCCAACATGGTCTTAATTTAAGTTTGTTGCTAATCAGATGACACATTAAGCTACATAGAAACTGCACTGATGTCAATTATACGATGTAAGGCTTAAAAAACAGCTTTATGTAGCTTCAGTTTTAATGCAAAAGTGAACAATCATCCAACAAGAAGCACAGACCTGAGTTAATTAACCTGCAGTCATTTGCCAACAATAAAAATGCTTAGTATTTTTAAGACTAAGTATCGTTTTGAGGCTACTGTCGACTTGGAAGTGATGAATTGTAATAGAATTGCCTTTGTCTTGGTGTGTACTCATATTTGTTGGGTAAGTATTGGACAGTTTGGTGCATATTATTTCACTGCGCACCTGTCAGCCAAACAAACCCTGACCATGGAGTAAAAAAAACTCAAAATAACTGGATCTAATGACAAAAGTCTGGTTTGGAGCCTATTTCAGAAGTGTTCGTATTGAAAATGTCCTGAAACAGCTTCCATTCAACTTGCATTACCTTCTTTCTCTTACTTTTAAACGAGTTACATAGTACTAACTTATTCTGCCTTATGTGCATCGCTAATCAGTTATTGTTTGTTGCTGTTCTCCAATCAACAGTGTGGGCTTGATTGTGACATTTTCATCTTTCGCATTAAACACTGATTTTCTGTAGGCGTCCAGCAGCGCTCCATCTGTTTACTCTTAATAAATCCCACTGTTGCCATCAGAAATGTATATTGTTTTATGTCGCGTACAAATAAAAACACCCGCGCTAGTACTCACCGTCTTCTTCTGTTTGTTTGACTATCTCTTCGCTCTCTTTGCTGCCTTCGGGGTTGGCCAGGACGAGTCGGAGTCTGACGGTGACGAAGGGCCGCAGACCCCTCAGAGTGTAATGGGACGAGGTCTGGATCAGTTCTTCGGCTGCAAACTCCTGCTGGTTGAACACGTACTGGTACTGCACCTGGGAAACGGAAAGAAAAGAAAGAAATCATGATTAGAGTCCGGTGGAGAAGCAAGATTTGGACTCTGTTGTGGATTTGTGTGATAGATTTAGCCGAGAATAAACACTTGGATTGATATTGTTGCATGAATACAGTACATTATTTGTTTATATGGACATTTCTACAGAAAAAGGGCAGTGGGTAGGGCTCTGAAGTGGGAGTTTACTCAAGAAGCTGCTGGGTTATAGATAACTTTTGTTAAAAACAGACAGTAATATATACAGATATGTATATAATTTGTTACACTGAATTTAAAGCAATATCTATGGGAAATTAATGAAAAGTTACCAGTCTCTTGTGAGTTTTGCTGCAGCATTTGTCTCCTTTAGTAACAGTGACTAGTTTCATTCACTTTAGTTCATAAATTAAGAAGAAAACATATCGTTAGGGATGTGCATACGGCCATATTCGATTATTTTAACTCTATTCTAGTCACATTGTCATTACAGAGCCGATGCTTGTAATCTGGATGTTTTAAAAGTATGTAATTTAAAGTTTGTTATAACCAGAAACTTGCAAAATAGTACACAGCTCAAGCAGCACATAGCAGTAGTCCTCCGCAATGATACAAAATAATAATGCATGGATTTTAATACATTTAAAATTGTGTTCTTTCTAATGAAAAAAACAAAACAAAAACATGATCATATATTTTGCTGTGTTGCCCATCGTTCACTGAAATGTATTTTGCCAAAGCAGATGGGACCATTCTGCAGTGTTTACACAAATTTAAAGTTTAAACATCCAGCTACATCTTCTCATGTTGTCATTTCTAAATCAGAAGTGTCATTGACTGAACTGAGCTAATTTTATACGCACATATTTCCATTAACTGGGCACATGACACATTTGACGGGAGTGAAATAATTGGTCACATTTCTAGCACAACCCATGATTTAAACCAAAATAAATTGAGAATACACCTATAGTCTGAGTTAGTTTGTCTAATAGAAGAAGCCGATTTAAACCAGGCTCAGTTATCTCGTCGTTGTCAGTTCAGGGAGGAGTGAGCTGTTATTGACGCTGCTTTCGTTGCAGATAACAATTAGTGTCCATAAAGTGCTGCTGTGTGCTCACCGTCAGATTGTAGCTGTGACATCGAGTCACCGCGTATCCGAACGTCTCCCACTGGATGGTCAGCTGACGCGCTCTGACGTCCACCACGTTGACGTTCTGAGGCCCGTGGACCGGATCTACGGCAGACACAGAGGGACAAGAATTATGAGGTTAGGAACAAAGAGTGATTTCAGACTTGTGTTTGTTCCTGTTTTGGTTACAGCCTTGTGTTGTGTTATCGGTTTATGTCTCTTTATGGGTTTTACAATAAAAAATACCTTCAAAAACAGCTGGAAGAACACAAATGTGGATTATATGTAGACACGGAATAGATATTCTGCAAATTAAGTTCCTTGAAGATTGACACTTATACATTTATTGGAAAAATATGGTTCTGAAATATAATTTTTCAAATAAAGCTTTTCATAATGCTATATATTGATGCTATATGTTGCAAAAGCATAGGATTATGTCAACAAATTTGAAAGATGGGGCCCCAATTAATGTTTATATAATAGTAACAAAGCCATAATAAACAATGTAAAATTTGAAAACATGACATTGTAAAACCATTAGTGCAATGATAAAAGTGTAAAGTTACAGAACAACAGCAGTCCATTTGGCAGCTCATAAATAAAATATAACAAATAAATAGCAACAAATTGGAAGAGTAGTTATAATTGTTTGTCCAGATTAGTCCTAAATCATCTTTGTAGAAGAAGAAACCCACGTCTGTGTGATTAAACACCCTTAGTCTTGTCTTTATCTTCCCTGTATCATTACTGTTCAAACCAGCTACTTAACGACTGCCCAATAATATCAGATCAGTCTAATAAAGGTTTGGTTAATCCATATTACAGGCCGTCTGGGAGGAGACTAATGTTTGGGCCGGTTTATCGCTCCGGTGTGTTGTTTTATCTCGTCCGTTTGTGTTTTCGAAGATGTTTCGAGCCATGTATAACTTTGAATGCAGATTTGAGACTCCCTGGAGTGCTTTTGGTTTAAACAGTCTGTCTTTGTACTTAAAAGACTAAAGCCTATAAAGTAATCCACCGTCGCTGGATAAGACTGTGCAGAATGACATTTTGCATCCAAGAAAGCTGCAGGGGGCGAAAGATATAACCCACGTACGCCCCCATTTTTAGGTCAACGCAGCGGGAGACGTGCTTTCACATCCTTCGTCCTCACAAACCAGATACAGATAGACTACAGCGGTCGGTCCATTGAAGAAAATACCACATCCCAATTGATAGAAATGTATTTTCTTTTAACAAGTGATATTATGACTTGTCATCCTGTAAACGTCATATTGATTTTTTTGTGTGGACCAATATAAAAAAAAACCTGGAGCCAGTAAACCACAAATGAGATTGTGTTCTTTTTGATGACAAAGGGGAAAAAAAAAAATAGACAATGCAGTTTGAAAAGGTTACGCTTCTGTTTTTGTCCCATTAGATGGAAATATAATTGGATTCAATAGTCTTATAAATGCAACTTTTAGACCGGCAGAATGCACAACATCATTTACAAAACAATCTGCAATTGACTGGTGACTGGTCGGGAAGTAAGAGGAAGCAAAAACGCATTTAAAATGAATCTATAATTATTGACAGAAGTGGAATAACAGGCATAATTCGTTCTTTAAGCAGAGTGCCGTGGAAGCTTATGTTTATCCTGTACAGAACCAGAATTGACCATATTTAGAATAAGAAGGAGAAAAAATAAGAGTCGCTTGTGATGCTAACAGCCAAAAAAACAACAAATACAAAAAAAAAAACCCAAAGTAAAGCTTGTAAAGCATTAGTTGAACACAGTGTAGATGGAAATATTAAACGAAGGGAAGGAAATCCTGGAGGTTATTGTAGTTGTGAGCCTTTAAACAGAGGAATCACAGAACTTAATCGGCCTTTTATGCATCTATATCAAAATCATCAGCCTTGTTTTCCATTTATATCCTTCCATAAAGTCTGACAAATTATACAGATTCCCCACAAGGTCCTTAGTTTTCACAACGCAAAAGTAATAAACAACATGAAAAAAGTGCTAAATGAAATCGTAACCAAAGCCAAGAACTAATTTTCATAAAGACACATGTGGAATCTCTTGTTTTTTGTGCATTTACGGCTAAAGCAATCTAAATCTGTGGTGATTTTCTCATTTATGCTTGAGCCATATCTTCTCAACTCAATGAACCCTCTGTTTTTTGGATAAAGGGACCACTTCATGTCCATCAGGCGGTCTGGACCTTTTCAGATGAAGCATTGTATGTAAGAAAGTCAGGACCATCACAACAAGAAGTGAGCTCAAGCCAGACTTCTTGGAGCCAATCAAACTTGTGCATAAGCTTCTAAGCCTCCCGTTGCATATTTACTGACTATTCCTTTTGTTGTCACTGTCCAAATACATTCACAAACAGACATCACTGCATTTATAAACATGTTGTTGTATGACTTCAGTGGATAATGAGACACCAGCTCAGTTTACATCTGAAAAACAAGTCAAAATATGGGATTATTTTGCTGCTATTTATTCTTTTTAACAACGATAACAAAATAATGGATGCAAAATTGCTTAACCATCCTTAAATGCTTTCTTATGTTCAAGATAGGCTTAGAAAAAAACTAAAAAATGGCCTACAGTTTCATTTAATCCTGTTTACTGTACACTAATAGGCCTGATTTTGTAAAGAAATGCTCTCTTTGAACAGTCCAATGCAGCACAAAACTGTTACTAAGTTGAACTGATGCATGTCCCACTTGATTAACTTGTGTACCTGTAATAAATGCATGTGGTATAATTCCTCAATTACAAAGGGATAATCATTCACTGAGCGTGAGCCACAATGAAATAAACAGCGCTCCCCAAGAATAGCAATAAATCA
Organism: Rhyacichthys aspro; assembly: GCA_036850595.1. Classification (NCBI taxonomy): domain Eukaryota; kingdom Metazoa; phylum Chordata; class Actinopteri; order Gobiiformes; family Rhyacichthyidae; genus Rhyacichthys; species Rhyacichthys aspro. The sequence continues at coordinate 23,442,791 of CM072152.1, read as the reverse complement.
AAATGCCTCTCGATGCAATGAGTCTTGTTTCAGCAAACACTCAAATCACGTTAGTTTAATCTGATTTATAGCTGAAGGTCTGTGGAGAAATAACGCTCAAAGTAAGACCCACCTAAACCCCACTCTGACTCCTATTACCAGCCTCTTAATCCACCGCTCTTTGGGTCTGATCGAAGCTAATCTTTCAGATAATCTCCCGGCGCTCAGAGGGAGGTCCTCTCAACAGATTGCTCATTTTTAGTAGAAAGACAATGTGGGGCCGAGGTGGAGGAGGAAATTCAACAAAATGAACAAGAGGGACACCAGACTGACTTCAGATTATATTCACTGGGGTAATAACTCCTCCCTCTAATGACATTTTGTTGTTTTATGATCTTTGTAACGTGTCTTTTCAACGGCATGGCTCTTTCAGATAGAGTTTACACATGCCACGAAGAAGAAAACAAACTGAAGTTGCTCTGTTTATACAAGTGTAAAAGCAATGGGGCATAATTTGGTGACTTTCCAACAATCTAATCAAACCAAAAAGAGGAAAAAATGACCCAATGCAACACAAAAATCATGAGCTGAAAGCCAAAAGAGCAATGACTGTTGGAAAAGAACAAGAAGAAGGAGGTCAAATCTTTGGTTCTGTCACAAAATCTAAGTCAGTCCAATGAGATAAACCTATATTAGAAAGCTAGGGATGTTTTGCTAATGTTTTTATCATTGTTTCTTTCAGAACCATCCAGCTTTTTAACTATAAGAAGTTTGGTCACTTTTTAGAGTTGTTCCATTTGTATCAAGTCCATTTGTAGTATCTTTTCTTTGCTTTTGGTCATTTTAATTTCAATTGGTAGGTTTTAAAGCTGCTCAGTTCCTTTTATCAATCTAGTCTGCAATCACCTACAGATAATTGCTGTAAATGTGGAAAACAATGTTCAGAAAAAAGAGTGAGAAAATTACATATCCTCATTTTACAGACGTTTCTCTGTCTACATTTTGAAAATAAACCATTTGAATTAAAATTTGCTTGACATTAAACATCCAAATTGTGTAACATCAAGAAATAAAAGGCAAAGAACAATGAGAAGAATGGGACGAAATCCAATCTTTTCATTTTGTGCCATATTTAAACAGAGAAATTAAGGCAATAATTCATATTAATGAGTGACTCCTATAAACAATCCACGACTGTTCTTCTGATTATATCTATTTGACCAAAAGCACATCATACACTCCACCTTTCCCTGTTTTATTCATCTTTACTGGTTTTCTTTTGAATCCATAAAAGGCAGGAAACAGGAGGAGAAGTGCCGGAGAGTTTCTTGAATTATAACTCTGTTTACGTCGTTAAGTCGATGACGGCGTCGCAGGCCGCCCTTGGTTGTGACAAATGTCATCCATCGAATTTATCCTCCGTCCCTTCTCCCTCAGCTCTTCCTCTACATCGACATGTCTTCAATTGTAAAATCATTTTCCCTATTTCTGTTTTTCATCAGTTCAAAATACGACGTCAAACCGAAGCAGTGGAATTGATGTGTGGGTGGCATCCATCAGCTAAAACGACAAACTAAATTAAGACCATTTTAAATAATAGAATATGAGCTGAGAAAATATAGCTTTTTTATTTCCAAAAATTCAATCGGGAAAAGGATGACAGTTTCCAAAAGACAAACTAAATACTCATGCTTCATGAAAATGTTATGATATGGACATTTGGAAACAGGTGCAACAATTTTATCTCATTTTGTTTGACGCTGTCGGAGGTTTTTTTCTCAACAGACTGGAGGCAGTAGATGGATATTAAATCTATAACTATGGCCCTAACAAGGAGGGTCTGTAGAGCAGCTTCTTCATAAAACACACTGAGCTTTAGAGAAAGGTATGACACTAGTTACATTTATAAAAGTAGGCCACATCTTAACGAGTCACTTGTGTATATTGCTGCATCTATTGCTGTGTTTCCAGTTAATTTCAACTCATGCCACGCACTTAGCAGACGTTCATTAGCTTCAGTGCTATTGCAGAATGGACAAAATGCTAATATAGTCAAAATACTGTTTGTTGTTTTTTCTAAAATGCTGGTTTACCAAGTCATCATGTGTCACTGGTAACACCTTTTACTGCAACACTTTGGACCTTGAAAGCTTAAAAATACACATATTATAAAAGCATAAATGGCTAATTTATATCATGTAATAAAAGATATTCCTCATTCGCTGCAGGGAACAGTTATTGGAGAAAATACACTTTGAACCATTGAAACATACAGTAAAAATACACACTATAGAAAGATGTATAACAGATTGTGAGTGCAGCTAACACTAACTCACATGTTAGTGTTATGACAGAATATGTATCTATGTCGTTTAAAGAGGAATTATTCTTTTGTCTCCATTTTAGGGACTTTTTTATGACTTTGAAGTTTTGTGTTATATTGATTTTAGGTAAAAAGTTACATAGTGTTGCTTAAAAAATATTACAAACGTACTTAAAAAGGCCATTTGTTATCGTAGTATCGTGTCGTATCATATCGTAGAATACTTTTAACTCCAAAGATAAACAGACGTGTGTCACTGATTGCATTTTTACTAAGCTCCAAATTTCCTAGTTCAGAAGAGCCGTGATATTCCCCGTGAGAGTCACACAAACACATCGCCCGCTCGGCCTCATTAATCAGGACAGTTCAAAGGTCGGCGTGTTGGCTATGGCGTGCTGCGAGCGGGGCATTACGGGTGGTGCAGCTGGCGCCCGTCGTGACAGGGCCACAGAGCGAGGCATGTTTCTGACAGAGGTGCCCGACCCCTCTCTGCAGCGAACCAGGAACGGACCAGTGGCTCCTGTATAATCCATTAACTCGACAAGTGTGCAGCTGTGAGTTTTACACAACACACAAACTACAGAGAAACTCCCAGAGCAGCACACGTTTACAGCTGGAGCAAAGGAGTCCTGTCCAAATGACTCTGAGCAAGGACAAGGACCAAGTCAGATTTGTCATCAAGATTAAATTATACTTGACTGACTGGTTATCATTATTACAGTATTCTCTGCTAAACATTATTGAATAAAATCACCATAAAGACGTCTCATTGTTGGCTTTTGCAGATGATTCCAAGATGGTTTTTAACTGCAAATGGAAAATAAAGTGAATCTGAATTGGAATATTTTTGTTTAAAAGTTTATACCTGGCCAGCCATCTTATTACTTTTTCTTTTTTGTACAAAGAATTAGTCTGTTCCCTCTCGATCCCAGTTTGATTTCAAGAAGGCGGGACAATTGGATGTGGATTAAACCAATCAGAGAAACTAATGAGCTGACTTTATTGAAACAACGAGAAGAGTTACTCTTCTTTATGCGACATCACGTAAAATCCACCACATTTTCGATAAACAATTATAATTGGTCGATGTTGTTGGGTTTAAGTTGAAGACAGGCTCAATGAGTGGGTTTTCCAGACCCATTTGGGTAAAAATAAAGAAAATTGCCATATAATTATCACATTTGGTCTTTTAAACAAGCATCTACTGTAAGCTCATGCTATAGACGTTTCTTCTGGTCCCAGTTTGTTAAATGATACAATAACTATACTTTAATAATAACAGAAGCAATGAAGCAGACGAGACTTTGCTTATCTTTTGGACACTGCATTATTTTCCTAAGACCTCGGTGCAGTTTAATATAACATTTCTCAAAGAACTAAAGTGTTTAGCTGGTGTAGAACATGTGATAACTCCAACCTCTATTTGTGAGAAGCTCTTGTTCCTCTGACCTCCGTGTGAACCTCCAGCGATCCTCTCTCAGCGCTCGCTAACGTCACGTCGACTGTATATGCTTCTTGTTGGGGCTAATTCCCCGCTGCGTGGACGGGAGCTGCAGATAAAGTTGTTTTCGCTGCCTTTGAATGTACTGTGGGGCCTGTGGATGTTTTGGCAGGTAGATATCTGGTTCAGGCCGGGGTCTAGAGAGGCACCGTGTTGTGGGATGCCTTCTTGAATCTGATGAATGAGCAGCAGAAATGGAGCCATTAATCCAGAGACTTTGGGGAGCCGTCCCGCGGAGGGAAGACGAGTGCAGGAAAACCAGGAGTGAAAATCAATCTCAGTGCTTCCCAATGCGCCCTCCCCACCATTTTTACTCTCATATTGTTTTTATGTTTGTCTTGGCTGCCATTAATTGTTTATTCCCTGTTTTTCTCACTTGTTCTTTTTTCCGCATCATCCTCTGCAGTATCTTTCTTCATTGGGTTTTGCGTTTCCTCTCGTCTTCTTCTGCCCTCATTCATCCCTCTATTGCCCTTTTGCAGCTGCCTCTTTCTTCCCCACTGCTATCTCAATCGTCCAACCATCATTTTTCTCCATCGTCTGCTTTCCTTCTGCCCTTGATCTCAAAGTCACAGCAAAAATGTTCTCTTTAAACTGTAACAAATAAAATAAAGTGATTTTAGGCAAATGACCAGTTGGAAAGTCAATGGCACGTATCTTTCTTCCACTGTTTAATGATTAATTAATCAATTTTTTCTTATCTTATTGGTTATGTTGAATTATATAAGCTGTTTTAGGGTAATATTTCCTCATAAATGTGCTTCATTTACAGTTACCACATGTCTCTCCAACGAATAAACAATTACTCTTATTTTGAATGAAACACAGAAAATACAGCTAAAAAGGAGATGCTGCTATAATAAGGACTGGGAAAAGACAACTGATGGGTAAGGCCAGCCCAAGGAGACTCTCTGTGGTTTTTATTTTTGTGATATGTCAGAGGGAATTCTCCACTGCCACTGTTTGTTTGTCTCTGTGTCGAGTATTTTCCCACTTTGTCCCAAATAAACAGACTTGGTTTGTTATGATCTGGTCATTCTAGCCACATTATGTTCTGAAGAAGACTTATATTGGGGAAACACTGGATTTTTTTCAATAAGTATTGGGCTTTAATTCTCATTGAAAGCCTTTTTACATTTTGGATTTACATTTTCTTTAAAAAACGTATTTTTGTCTTGATATTGCATTGTTTTCCTAGATCTGATAGTGACAAGAGCACTTCAAATTAAGACTTCAACTTCCATCTTGAAACCAAACCAATGGTAGTTGGACAATATACACATATACTTCAGAAATCCAGCGTGTATAGTATATATACTTTTAACATATGTGTTATTTACATGTTTTTAGTATCTACAAATCGTCATCTTTATAGAACAAATGTGTAGAGCTCATCAGATCAGATCAACACACATGACTAGTACATCATTTCCTCACATATTTTGCAACAACTTAATAAAAAAATGACTTTTTTATGATGTGGTGCAGCTTGTCTACGAAACAAAGGCATTTTTTCTTTTCATAACTAAGAGGCTTTTATGCTGTAAATATAGAAATGATTTCTTAAGCCCACTAGTAAAACTGAACTGATATTTGGGACTATATTTGGATTTATAGCTTGTATTCCATTGATCTCTGTGCTTTTTAATGCATTTAAAAAGAGAAATAATCCCAAATTAGTATAAGGAGAGCACAGGGGGCTTCCCATTGGGAGAAACATGCCACGGACAAGTTCCTGACTGGACTTAAAGTCTGCGTTTTTACATATTACACAGTTTCAAAGCTGCACGGCCACAGGCTACAAACACAATTAATGGCAGAGATGCCAACAGAGAGCCTCCCGCCGGTTCACCACAAACACCCCGAGGCTCGCGCATCTCCCACATTAACCGTGGAACCATTGATACGTTGCAGAGGTTGCACTTTTAATCTGCGTCCTCAAACCAAGCAAATACCAGCCCAACTTTAACCCGAGAGCCAACACGTGGAGACCCCTGTGACGAGGGGCCCCGGAGGTGAGCCGAGATCAGAGGAAAAGCCTCACACGCTTCGGGTTCAACTGAAAATACCATCTTTTTTTGGAAATAGCACATTCTGTTCTACAAGCAAACTGGTAAAGACATCAAACATGCAATAATTCATAATAAATAAGTGAGAAAGTGCTATAGATTTTTTGATTAAGTGTTAAAGTTGAGGGACAGAGAAATGAAAAAGCAGCTACAGAGTTATATTTGCGTTTTTGTCATGTTCTGAAATGATCATATTGACTGAGTTCTCTTCTTAGAAACTTCTTTTTTTGCTTTTGTCCGATGTTACTCTACTGTTATGCTTTATCCAATCAAAGTCTATTAATTCATGTTCCCTTCGCACATCTACGTCAAGCACAAAGCTGCATAACAGAGACCTACCCTGACAAACTTTGTCTGTCTCACTCAGTAACACAAATGCATTGATTTGATTCAAAACATTATGCTGAGTTGGTTTCCTGAAACATTTTTAGGAGTGAATCAAATAATGTCCTTGAGAGTTTCAAATAACAGTCTGTCCAAGTTCTGAACAAAAACAGAGACACCACTGTGTAGTATCCTGGCCCTTTTTATCCAGTGGTCTTTGTGTAATAATTAGTATTTATTAATAAGTATATTGTATTGAGGTCTCTAAAGAGTGGAATTTATCTGAAACTCAGTTCTAGACACAGACACACTCTCTACATTAACGATCAAATATAAAACCCATTATTTTTGGCCTATAGTCACTAGATGTGCAGCAGTAGGTTTAGATTCCTGTTTCCTCTTTATCTCTGAGTCCAACCTGTAAAGACCTGGAGCTGGGGTCTACTTGAGGTTTACCAGTCGCCAAGTACCTGCTTGTGTGCTATTGTTGTGTAAACTTAACTAAACAAACCCATGAGCAGTGTATATATTGGTATAAACTTGCTTAAACTGCCCTTTAAATGGATTGCATTTAATAACTTGCACCATTCTATCCTATGCTCTTGTTTAATCTCATTGTTATTTTTTTTTAACAATGACAATAAAGTATTGAATTGAAAGTTGATACGTTTCAGGAAATGCTAAAAATGTGTTAAAGTTGTGTTATATTTCAGCATTTTTATGAAGGCTGGGACAGACATTGAGGTTGTAATACTCCTGATGGAAGGGGGTTATATTGTGATAAAGGGGATATTTAGGTTGATTTTGACTGTGTCTGAGGACTTCTCTTTCATTACAGTCCAAGACGAGACCAAGTAAAAGGATGTTTAATTGTTGGATGAGTAAAAAGTGATCGTGTAAAGCAGCTTCAACACAATAACCTGTTATGTATCTACTTACAGGGTTCTTACACCTTTTCTAAGTTCTAATTCCAGCACTTTTCATGCACTTTCTTGGTGCTTTTTCACTGTATATATATAGCTAATATAGTTTTTCTCGTTTAAATCTATTGTGGCATAAAAAAGACTTTGTTTAAATTGCTGAATACTTCAAAAATAAACTTGTGTGATCAAAAAGATGTCAGTTTATTGGATGAAGTGTCCCTTAAGTTTGGTCTCTTTTTACTGACAGTCAGATTTTGTTTGGATTTAGAACCAAATCCTTGAGCTTTTCTAAGAAGAAAATGACTCAGTGAGATTGTGAATTATTAAAGCAACACAATCAGAATTTCAAGCACTTTATCCAAAATTCAAGGACTTTTACAACCTTGAAAACACTAGATTAGAACTCAAGCATTTTCAAGGATTTCAAGCACCCGTGGGAACCCTGTACTTATTTATTTTATACATTTGCTTTTCTTTATTTTACTTTATTCTTTTTACTGAGTGAAATAAGGTAAAACAAAGCCTCCATTGTTTTTAAACTGTTGTGAAGCACCTTGAGTTTCATTAAATGCAATAGAAATAAAGTTTGATTGATTGATCTGAGTCCAACAACAAAAGAAAGTAGCTTGGTTTAGGCCAGTAGCAGCTTGAACATATAACCTGAAGAACATATTCTCCACATTGTACTTAACATTCGATTAGATTGACCTCATTAGTTCAAATAAAAATGAAGCATGCGATACCTCGTCTCTCAAGGACTTTGATAAAGCCATCAAATTATCATCCACTTAATCATGACAGCTTTCAAATGTCAGTAAATTGGCTCATTGCCTCCGAGCTCACGCACTATTGTGTCCTGTACTAATTATCAGACTGATCTGCACGTACTGTAAACACAAACAGCTCTCAAACACAGACGACAGGGCAACACCCCGCCGCTCCGTGACTTGGATAAATTGGATTAAATCGACTCAGAGCAGATGCCTTTTAGTGGATTTTAATTACGTTTCTCTGCATGAGACCGACCGCTGGGTTGAACGATAACTCACTTCGACACATTTCCTTTAACTTTAAATCAAAGCTCAAGCAGGAAGCTGGTTTTTTTCATCTCCAGAGAGATACAAAAGTGTCTGATGCCATTTTTATTGTACTTTACCAACTAGAGCACATGTGTTAAACTCAAGGCCCAGGAGCCATTTGCAGTGTTTTATATGGCCCTCAAATAAATTTAGTTGGTGATATTTTTGCCACTAGGTTTTATAAATTAAGCCAGTTTTTGCTACAAAGATAAATAAAACCTGTTAAAATCCATCAACATTTGTGAAATCCTATTAATACTTGTTAAAATCCAACTAAAACCTGTTAAAATCCAGCTAATACCGGTTCAAATACAACAAAACCCCCCCATTCTACCCAACCTGCTCAAATCCAACTAAAACCAGTTCTAATCCAACAAAACCTGCTCAAATCCAACTAAAACCAGTTCTAATCCAACAAAACCTGCTCAAATCCAACTAAAACCTGTTAAAATTCAACTAATACCGGTTCAAATACAACAAAAACCAGTTCTAATCCAACAAAACCTGCTCAAATTCAACTAAAACCTGTTCTAATCCAACAAAACCTGTTCAAATCCAACTAAAACCTGTTAAAATCCAACTAAAACCTGTTAAAACTCAACTAATACCAGTTCAAATACAACAAAAACCAGTTCTAATCCAACAAAACCTGCTCAAATCCAACTAAAACCTGTTAAAATTCAACTAATACCAGTTCAAATACAACAAAAACCAGTTCTAATCCAACAAAACCTGCTCAAATTCAACTAAAACCTGTTCTAATCCAACAAAACCTGTTCAAATCCAACTAAAACCTGTTAAAATCCAACTAAAACCTGTTAAAACTCAACTAATACCAGTTCAAATACAACAAAAACCAGTTCTAATCCAACAAAACCTGCTCAAATCCAACTAAAACCTGTTAAAATTCAACTAATACCAGTTCAAATACAACAAAAAACAGTTCTAATCCAACAAAACCTGCTCAAATTCAACTAAACCCTAAGATAGACAAATAATGTTAAAGATAACTTTTGGAGGACTCAAATGAAGATGAAGTCTTCCATTCAAAATGTATTAAAAGTGCCTCCATCGTCGGCCCCTGAATGGTTTCTTATTAACTATCAGCCCCTCAGTGTTTTGAGTTTAACACCATTGTTCTAGAAAGATTACATTTCCTTAAATAAATCTAAATAGGTCTCTAAAAAACCTTGTTGACCATGTTATGTGCAGTAATCAAGACTTTCTCTGGCCTTGGCTCCAAATAGAAGAGTTTAAGATTCTAAAAGTAATACTGACTTTTGACCTTCCTGAAATACTCTCCGAGAAGCCATCACAGTTAATAAAATACTGTATATCTCTGACTGAGTACAGCATTTTCCATTGACACTGTACTTCTAAAGCTGAATGGATATACATTAAAAGAATACAGTGAAATCTTGGCACAGGAAGAACGCTCTGAGCCAAAAGCACGCAGTAATGTAATCCAAGACGGAGCAGAAAGGAAATCTATTTCAAATCCAGCTTTATTAATACCATCACGGCCTCCAGGCAGAAAGGGGACAATCGAGTCGGAGCAATTTACAGAACGAGAGGGGCATCGAGCGGAGGGAAGGAGATGGTTCGGAAAGAAGAATAAATCTGCGAAAAATGTGTGAGCTACGGATGATAGGATAGAAAGCTGACATGATAACAGAGACATACTTGGATAACACAGGAGTTATGATTACATGGGAGGAAAGGAAAGACAAGCAAATCTTCTAAAGAAATTGCTGATATTGTGTGTTTTCAGATACTTGCACAAAGGTTAAAAATTGAGTAAAATAAAAAAAAAAAATACATAAAAGAATAAAAAAAACCTTGAGCAAGAAAAAGGGTTTGGGTCGAAGTCAGAAAAAGGAAATGTTTTCAATTGAGGCTCTCAAATAAAGGCCCCATTGAATTCTGATCTACAAAACTTCAACATTAAACTAAAGGATGCAGAAAAAAAAACTGGAAAAGTGGCTTCAGCTCTGGCTACTTCTGCTTAAACAGTAAAAGAGACACAAAAAGTGAGAGTTTTTTAGTTGAGTTTAGCAACAAACATTCATGTATATGCAATAAAAACTAAAAAAAAGGATTTAGTTTAATGTAATCCTGGATTCAGTGAAGAAACATTCTTTATTTGCTCAACCTTTTATGGTTTTTATGGGATTATGACCTGGATGAAAGATAATCTCCACTGATATTTATGTTCACAGCTAATGTAAAATTGTGATTTCCATTGCTAGTTTTGTTTTGTTTTTTTGTGAAGAAAGAAGAAACTAATAATAAACAAAACAGGAAGTTGTATGTTGTGGGTAAGATTCATTAATAGTGAATACTTTTAGTCACTTTTAAGACATCTTTCCTTTAACACAAAAAAATCGACGGTGGTTCAGTCTAAACAAACCAAAATGATCACAAATAAGTCTGTAAAACTGATTTCATACATAAATCTCAGTTATTATTGCAGTCTTTTGTTGATTTTCCAAGTGTCAGTGGTTTGTAGATGCCACATATAGGTTTAATTTGGGTTGATCTGTTGTAGAAGAAAGATAGATAATAAAGAGAAATACATGACAGAAGATAAAATGTCAAGAGGGCCACAAAGACAAGACGTAAAGAGACAAATCCCAGCAGCGAGAGGAGATGAGAGGAAGATTCAAGGCAGACATATAATGAGCCATTTGATGCCGGGCCTAAGGGTTAAACACCTGAAGGCGGTCGGTAATTGGCTGAGAATGACACAGCGACAGACGGAAAGATAAAGGCCGCGACCTGGAAGGATTCGCAGAGAGAGACGGAGCGAGCCGAAGATGAAAAATGTCACGGCGCGGGAAAACGGAGGAAGAGAAAAAGCTGCGGGGCTCGGAGTAAAAGCCTGAACGCAGCCGCTCGTTACAGTAATGTCACTCCGCCAATTATATCCGTAACCGTCAGATTGAATTACAAAAGGAAATGTCTCTTTTTATAAAGTTTCTCGAGAGGTTTCCGTTCTGCAGCGCGATGATATCCAGCGTGCTCCGTTATCTTTGAGAGTACAGCTCTTTTTCATCGATCACTGACAAACAATCCTCAGAAGGGTTTGATAGAAGTTTGAGGAAACCACTGTGTAGACGCTTTTATTAAAAGCAACAATACGCCATTTTCTTGTGCTCTCCCATCGTTCCCATTAATCACTGAGTTGGAGTCATGGCCGTGCACAGGCGTCATGTTAGTTCAACCAGGACCAGACTTTAATATGATTAAAATAACATTGTTTTCCTGCAAATTTGAGTTAGTTTTTCAGTACTTCGAGAGCAGCTTCACTGATTATAGACTCATAGACACACTTTTAATCCAAAAGTACTTCTAAAATCCTACATCAACTTTGATTGTAATTTCTGGCAACTAAGACCAGACAAAAATGTCTACTCAAGCTGTTTGGAAATGTATTTTCTCTTGTAACCTTTAAGGGACAGTTCTTATCTTGTTTCCGTTTGCAGGACGGGCTACAAGACGCTTACATGCAACAGTTTGTGGACTTTATTATCAAGAAACTGTCCCTCATCCTGGAAACATCTTAGTGGGATGTTACAAACATTTCAGCCCATATTTCAGGGTTGGCAGAGGAACTTTTCACAGAAACAAACAGTAAAATATGTAAAAAGGATGATGTGTGTCCCATAATGAAGAGAACCTTGTCTTGAGCAGCTACAGTGACCAACACAAAGATATCGGAGCAAAACTTACTGTACTCAGCGCACTGTTATTGCCTAGAAATGATATAATGTTGTTGTTAAATCTATATCATGGTTTTCCCATCACCTTTTACTCATTAATAACGTGTGATAGACAAAGAAATGTCCCAAAACTAAGAGTATGTGGCTTTATACAAACTTACTGAAGTGCAGTGCCAATAAAAAGTCTGGCGTGTTTAAACAATCGAAGATCTTGTTGAAGCCAGTTTATTCTTTTGTTTTTGTTTAACTGAATGGTTTATTTATTTGCTCCTTTGTCGGCGCAGATCGAAGAGACAAGTGTTTGGCTTTGTGTCTCTTTCAAATGTCACAACATCAACACATCCTCGAGCCTCAGCCCAGTCCTGCTGTGTCTTTATTTGTCTTTATAAATATATAGGAATCTCTCAATGCTGCGATTCATCTATAGATCTGCGTCAGAGTAAATGTGAGCAGTAAAAACAGGCTCTTGTAGTCGCCTTGTGCGTGAGAGACTGTTAAGTGTCATGATTTATTGTTTCTTTTTCTTAAAGGGTCGATATTGACGCTCCGTGACTCAACCGTTCTGAACTGGAAACAGCGTCAGAGACATTTGTTTTATTGAATCTTCTGCAGAAGCTTAAAGACAGAGACGAGTAGCGACAACATTAAGACTATACTGCAATGTTCCTTAAAGGATATTAAAGAGTTAGACTATGTTCTGAAGCATATTTATATTTTAAACTTGACCAAACCAAACTGCAGAATCAAAATTGTGTTAAAATGTCTGGTTTATCTATAAGTAAATATATTTGGTAACACTTTATAGTAACTCACACAATAAAATAGATTAAAAATTAATAATCTCATTTATTTACACTGAAATATCATTTATATATAATTATACATGGGTTTATTGTTAAGACTAACACATTTTTACATGTTTATAACGTCATTGTGTTTATTAATATTAGATTAATCCTTTGTAAATGATGAATTAACAATGAATAAGTTACAAAAACTCAACTAATGTGATTTATTCTAAGTGTTACCATATATTCTAATATGTTCATGTTCACTATGATTGTGCTCAGACTGGTTTTAGACACAGCAGTGATTTCCTTCGATCACCATCAGAGGAAGAGAGAGAAAGTTTTCCATCATATCGATCAGGTATGTTTAACTTTTTAAATGTTTTTTCTCTCGATACAGACAGAAGTGCAACAGAAGCCTGATGGATTGATTCAGCTCATAAATAAAACCTTCAGAGAAACATTAAAGCTCTCTTCCATTAAGCTTTCTACTCCGTGCCCAGTTTATTTTGTTTTTGTCTTCGGCTCTGGGTTCACTTTAACAGCAACAAGAGTCAAAAAAGTGTTATTTTGAGACTATTGCACCGCACAGAGTTTCCACTTCAACCGTATAACCTTTAATAACTTTCACATAGGCATTTTATTCCCCGGTCGACCCCTCTTCCCTTCATTCGTATGCATCTCTTAAACTCCAACAGTGTTTAGAGACAGGTCAAAGAGGATAGAGGTCAGCGATGTTTAGTGGCTGCAGTTAATGAGCCCCGCACATTTACAAACACCACACGACGACTACTGTACAACACTCGAACGTCCTCTTCTGCTGTTGTTATCAATCCCACTTCCCTGCCTTTTAAAGGGGTTTGTGTTCAGAGTAATTAGAGTGACAGACAGCAGCAGCGGAGCGTGGAGCACACTGCTAATGCGAGCCACGTTACCTGAGCGGACGCGAGCGGACACGAGGCGGTGTGTGCGGCGTCGGGCTAATGTTGCATTGATCACCCGCTGTCCGGGGTTGTGTGGGGCTATTTGTTCGTGTGAAGTGTTTTCCATTAGCACACGACGCACAATAGAGCTTTTCTCCAAATTCTACTCAATATTTGTCTGCTTTTTTTTAGAAGTAGGGTTTAGTTCAATGAGGAAAAAGTTCAACAGTCTTATTAAAAAGTGTTCAAACCTTTGTGTCCATTTTTGGGAAATGCTGTTTTCGATGTTCAAAGCCATTAGACCAATCAGCCAAATGCTTCAAATAAAACATCGATCTTGCAGGTCCATTTTCTTTGTGATATTTGTGAAGTTTTAAGGTGCTAATTTGACATTGCATGAAAAGGAGTGGCTGTTTTTTTATATCATCCACTCCAATAGCAAATTTACTTCAGTCACAAACGTATATTTCAATCACTGTCGACTATTTACAAAGCTGCAAAACAGCACTGTTGCTTTATGCATAGACACAGCTGAATGAGGTTGTGTGGCATCTTTAACAAACAGGACAAATGTAAAAGCACAGTCAAGAAAAGAGGAAATAATTCAAAATGTATGGAAATTACAAAAATAAAGAGAAAAAATGTTGAACTTGTTTGATTAAAATAAAAAAGTAGGGTTATTTTGGTTTGTTGTGCAGCACATTTCGATTTATTTTCTCTCTGTGATTAAATCTTTCACAGAAGATGTCAATAAATAATGAATAAATGCCTTAAAGCGATGATGACTGTGCTGTGTTGTGATTCTGACTCAGCTAAAACCACTCAAACTAAGACTAAGACGGTCTTTTTTAGGAGTTGGAAGCCTCAGTACGTCAGGTCTGTGTGCTTCATTTAAGTACTCCAGCAAGGAGCTTAGAAAAATACAATATTGAGTTGGAAACTGCTCCTTTTTACTGTTGCTGTTGGACTTGAGGATGTTTTACATGATCTACAACCACATACTCATGACTAGAGCAGTTTGAACAGCCGAATGTGGGACTTTCAAGCATCTTTAAATAAACACAGCGACGCACAGACAGTCACCAGAGCCCTGTAAATTGACCGTAATCAACATGCACCTTCTCCTATCCCCTGTACAGCCTCTACGGAGAACCATCTGCTTGTTATTATCTCGCCTTCAGACGGAGAGAGGAACCGGAGAAAGCAATCAGCATTTTCCGTTGAATCAATCCCATCAAACACACTAAAAAAACCGCACAGAAACGCGGCCTGCGGCTTTGATTTGAGGAAGTTTATCATCACTACGGTAGACTTTGTGTTTACTTAAATATGAGGCGATATTTAACTGCAGAAAACTGTCATCCGGTAATAACTTCTCACTCCACTGGGATCAAACAGCGTGAGTTCCTGCCCCCACTTCGAACTCCGTGTCTTTGTGCGGTTATTAGCTGCGATACTGAGGCGGCGGGCGATGGAGTGGGAACCGAAGGTGGGAGATGATAAGCGGCCCAATCATTTCTCTCTATTATCTTGATGCGTTTCTTACTGTTTCAATGTTATGAACCGCAATCCACTTTGGCAGTAGAGTTAATTTGTAAGACAGTCTCGCCGATAAATTGCACTATTAAGGACAAAGTGGGATGAGAAGGGTCCAAGAGAGAAATACAGAAGTTATTTTAGAGTAAATCATAAGAAGAGCATACACCTTAATTTAACTAAAACACATCTCTGAAGCTGCAGGACCTTGTTATAGTTTTAGCAACAGAGACTTAATGGAAGATACTGTGTTTAATCTTGAAAACCACTGAAAGACTTGATATAACAAACTATTGATCACTAAGAACTACTTTAAACTACTTTCCAGGCTTTGTCATAAGTGTTGTTCTAATTGAGTTGACCATGTGTTCAATTCCCAACACAAAAATACATTACTTTTAGAAACAGAAAAAAATATATATTGTATTTTGAAATAAATAAAATAAAAATAAAAATAAAATAAAATAAAATAAAATAAAATTAAATTAAATTAAATTAAATTAAATTAAATTAAATTAAATTAAATTAAATTAAAAATAAATAAATAAATAAATAAATAAATAATAGGCCTATTTAATTAACAGTAAATGTCATATAGATACCTTCACTGTCAATTCAGAATATGTCCTGTAATGCTGTAGCCTGGCCAGTCAAACCCTTTTACTGTAACTGAAGTGAAATGGCTCTGAAATCCCTTCCTTTCAAATTAATTTCAAGAAATCCTGTTGGACCAATCAGAATTGTAGTTCTTTGTTTCTCTCTCTGTGTTTTTTAAACAGAATATACAAAAATTCAGGATTGTTCATCAGGTAATATAAGATTCAGGCTTTAAGTTTGAATCAGATAACAACATTTCACTATTTTGTGGCAAAAATTGTGTTTTTGTCAGTGGATTGTGAAGGTGGGTGGAGCTTGGGCAGATATTTCTGATAATGGATGGTGTTTTAATAAAGATTTTGTGACATAGACAACCCAAAACCAATGAATGCACAAATATATACTTTGCAAACTGCACTTCTTTTGTCTTAGAAACAGTAAGTCTTTAGCAATACGTTAAAATGTAAAATAATAATAATAGTGCTATCCTTATCTGAGAGCAAATATTTAACCTATCTAACCCGCTTTAATTTAATTTATACTAGAACTGTGTCATTGGCTTCGAGGTTTGGTGAGTATAATGACTAAGCACTTCTGATTACATATTTGATGCAAAGTAAATGTTAAATTAGCTATTAGGCTCTAACTTAAGGTTTTCTTAGCCCCACTTTGACCCAATACAGGGACAAAAACAGCCCGACAAGACAATATGGCCCTTGTTTGAACTTAAAACGTGGCGTAGCATAAGATGTCTATGATTTAAGGATCCTGCTTTTCCCCCAAAACATGAACAAGAGCCTGGATTCTGTCTCTGCTCTTGCTGCAATTTGTCTCCGTTCTTGGACTAGCCCTTCGACCCACCTGCCCTACCTTCCCCTACCTGCCCTCCTGCCCTCCTGCCCTACCTGCCCCTCCTGAGGGACTCCCCAGATCGACCCGGGTCACGCCTTCAACACAGATAAATGAGGATTCAAAGATGGCCGTCTGCATCGTGTCCACTGTCTGCTATTTCTGCTGAATGTGGGAACAGCAGGAAATTTCCAATAATACTTTAACCCTTAGACCTAGACTCAGCTTTACTTTCATTATTTTTTTCATTAAAGTCGAGGCCTGAGGGGAACTTATAATGGGGGATGAAAGAGTGAGAGAAATCACAGTGATGCATACAACGATAGAGCTTTCCACTGCTCTGCTGCTGATAGCAAATGGATTAATATTGTTTCAGAAGCAACACAACTCTTCAAAGCTTTTACAACTGCATTGATTCAAGAAAGAAAAGAAAAGAAAGCAACTTTTTCAATATTTGCTCTTTTTTCTTGACTAGTGTTAAAGAAATGTTACTTTAAAATGTCTCTTTAAGCAGGCAAAGGGCAATTATAAGTAAAGGAGAAGAAAAAGAACAGAACAATACAAAGGTGATTTTCTGAGAGCATATCAATGAAGAGAAGTTGAAAAAGCAAAGTGAACTAAGGAAAAAATAGATATATTTCCACTTCTTGACTTTATATAAATGTCTTGTCAGGTATAAAAAAATCAAATGTGTTATAAAGATTGCACTGTTAAGTTTCAAATTAATCTTTTTGTAATTTCTCTAAGCTGAATTTACACAAAAGAGACAAACTGAGCCTTTTGATTGAGATCCCTCACATTTGCAAAAAACTGTTGCTGCTGAAGCTCGAGCTGCATTCAAATCACTCACATCTCCTCCTCATTTGTCGCTTGCATCGAAAATATAGCAAAAACATGTACAACTGGTCCCTTATGGAGCAAAACTCTACATTCTTAGTTAAATAAAGATCAAAAATGACTGGTTACGTTGTCAAAAATGACGCTTTAAATGTAAATCCAGCATTAGACTGATTAATCATAGTCAGAATAGACTAATGAAGAAGTTAAATGTTGCAATATTTACATGAAAATATTGATTTAAAACACATCTGGAATAAAGTTAAACAGATGTAGAAATATATAAGT
The DNA here is from genome assembly GCA_036850595.1 of Rhyacichthys aspro. NCBI lineage: Eukaryota > Metazoa > Chordata > Actinopteri > Gobiiformes > Rhyacichthyidae > Rhyacichthys > Rhyacichthys aspro. The sequence continues at coordinate 23,425,053 of CM072152.1, read as the reverse complement.
TGATATTGACACAACAAAGGTCAAAACTAAATACCAAACCTTCTATAACACTGTATTCTTCACAGTTCTTTCAGGTCTGTAAGTCCACACATCACAGCACTTACTGGAAAAGCCTGTGCTGTTGGTTTGAGTTACGTCTGAAGGCCACGTCTATAAACAGCGTGATTTAATAGTGACAGCAGATCTCTGTTGGACGATCCCTGATCTCAGAGCGCTCATACTTTACATCCTGCTCAGCCGTACATCACTTCCTGTCAACGAGCCGACACCACACTGGGCATCGGGGGAAATATACGTCATCTGAGTCTGGTTTACCCCACACGGTTGGAAGCCTTTGTTAACTAATAAAATCTGCTTTTGTTTAGTTTTGAGCCCAGTGTAAACACAGACTACATTTAAATTCAGCTGTCAACAAATTACGACATCAGTAAAACAAAAACAAAGCTTCCGTGTTATTCTCTTTGTGACAACTCTCTGCTCTCCCCTTTCACCGACTTATTCCTTTTAACTGTTTTTCTTTCTTCAACTGTCTCTCCTTCGTCGACACCGTGAAGTCAGCCCTCATTAAGCCCCAATCAGCGCCGGCAGAAACTCACATTCGCCGCAGCAACTTGTTACCACCTCGACCTCTGAGCGGAAAAAAAAAACAAACGATACAGAGCGAGCTGCACTCATTACGGTGTCATTGTTGATCATATTTTCGTCCTGTTTCTGAGGTTGTGCCGCAGTTATTTGCGGTGACGCCGCGTTAACAAGTGTCTGACGTGTCTGCGTCAAGATGCTCGTAATTAGCTGAGTTTTGAGAAAGGTTATGTCGCGGAGAACTAAAGTGTGGCTTTTCTGTGGATAATGCTGACACTTTTGCTAAAATTATGCCATGACTTGTTCTTGTCGAATGGTAAACGAAGGTGTGCACTTTGTTCTTCTTTGGTTTTATTTCAGATACTTTAAAGACGGGTCTTAACAGGGAGCATTGTTGCTTTATGATGTTATGGCATCCTCAGAATAAACAGGTTGTTTATTTAGTTCTGTCTTCAATCTACCATGAAGTAAATAGTCAAGTAGACGGTAAAAGACAAAGACAATTTGAGCTAAATGCATGACCTTAGTGTTGCAGAAAAGAAAAGGACCAATAACATGCACACCAAAGATCTATAGTGAACATTTGACCTCTGTCTGATGTTGAATGCAATAATAACAAGTGTTTGTGTAAGGAGGTGTCTTATGGATTATAGTTTCTTGTAAAGTCTTGCCAAGATAAACTTAAAGACACTGGAAGATAGCATAAATCTACCTTCATCCTGCAACTACTATCGCTGCTAAATTGATTTTGCTGTAGACAAATGTGTATTGAACTGATTTTTAAACTTCAGCAAGGATCAGGGGAGGTCCCTCCAGAGTCGCCCTGATTGGAAGAACACATCCCCCAAGGTTTAAGACCAACAGGGACCAATAACAAGCAAATGATCCCATAATCACGGCTAATAGTAATATTTTGACAGAAATGCACACAAAAGATCTGTAGTGAACATTTGACCACTGTCTGATGCCAAGATAAACTTAAAGACACTGGAAGATAGCATAAATACCTGCTTAGGTTGAAGAGGACCAAAACAATCTGCCCACCCAGCTCACTAGCACTTGTCAGATTTGACACTAGAACACATTTAACTTTGAAACATCCGCTAACATTTAGTGTAAAATCACAAGTTGAATATACATCGTGTTTTTTTTCCATTTGGAGAACAATGTCTTCTGATTTTTTCTGTCAAAATATTACTGTTAGCTGTGATTATGGGATCATTTGCTTGTTATTGGCCCCTGGTTGGTCTTAAACCTTGGGGGATGTGTTCTTCCAATCAGGGGGACTCTGGAGGGACCTCCCCTGATCCTTCCTGAAGTTTAACTGGGTTTAAAAATCAGTTCAATACACATTTGTCAACAGCAAAATCAATTTAGCAGCGATTGTAGTTGCAGGATGAAGGTACATTAGTTGTAGGTGAATAATTTGAGCCGTCCAAAACCTAGCACTAGTTAAATGTGCTATATATATTATCCCAAATAAACAAATACAAGCGACTAGGAATGAACCTCAGATAGATCCTCATCTATTGCCCCCTCCCTCGCGTGCGGACATGAAAGCTCCTCAGTCGTGGAGCGGCGCTGATCAGAGGTGTTGTAAAGTGTCAGAGATAGCACACGCTGGCCTTTGATCACCTGCCGAACCCCGCGCTCTGTCAAAAGATCTTTAAAAAGAGGCAGAGTGGACCCTCTCTTCTGTCACAACACCTCTGCTCCTGCTGCTTGAAAGCACATTGTTTCTTTCACTTTCAATTCACTCTGAACGAAACAGGCTCAAGAGACCAAATCATCCAAGAGAAAAATATCCAAGAGTGTCCGTCCGAGAGGCTCACGGTCTCGGACTTTTAACGTGCTTCTAGTTTTAACACAAACTTGGCCTGGAAAACCCAATGGAAGTGCAAATAATTCAGTAAATCGTATAATATGGTGTGTCCTTTCCAAATAAGATCTGAATTTAATGGAAATTTCATTTGCTATGTTGTCAGTGTTATTACTTCTTTTCCTACTCCTACTAACAACAGTGCACAATTTTATAGAAAGATATAGTTGCAATATCTGGCATTCTCTTCTGAATATGTCATCTTCGTTTATTTTTATTTTTTGCTTTACTACAGAAACCGTCGCACAAAAAATCAAAGGTTCATACAGTCTGAGGTAATGAAAATTGGTCTATTTCCATCAGTTGTCCAATTCAGTTCAGTGCTGTTGACTTCCTGCGTTACTGTGTCACAAAATGGGGCTTTCAAGTCTAATCCACTCTGTTCACCTCCACTGCTTTTACAAGAAAGAGTCGCGGCTCAGAAATCGAAGACTGCAGCCTGTGCAACTCCCCTGGTCACGGCGCCAGAAAAGGCCCTTCATTACTGCCATCTCTGCGGGCTCCGAGCCTCAGACTTCCCATCGTACACCTTTCCCATCCGAGCCGTCTTTTCTATCCTTTGTCGGACCCTTTCTCCTTTGCCCTATTGAGTCATCTTCCTCTCTAACCTCCCTCCGTTTCATCTATAATCACCTGCTTTCCCATTTCCATCCCCTTCGCTAACGTTCGCAGCCCCGGATCTCGACTTTCTCAGGCTTTATCCCTCTCACTGATCTTTATATCTCTGTCTATTCTTTAACCCGAAGGCCTGTTTTGTTCCCACTACTCTTACCCAATCTTCTTCTTTCTCTCCCGCTGTGCTCGGATATAAAGAAACACGTTGTTGCCCTGGAAACAATGCAAATCGCTCCCAGTGGTCCAATTACAAAAGAGCACCAATTAAAGGCGGATCTGCTGTATTTAATGGGTTTCATCCTGTCTGCCTTTTGGATACCACACGCCGGCAGCCCACATCCTCTCAAAGCCCCCTTGACTTTTAGCTCTGTGTGTAGTGCATTTGTGTGTTTGCTCATTACCAAAGTTGGGTGTTAATTTGTTGTCTGCCTGATGCTCATGAGCCACCGCTGACTTCCAGGAAACAAAGGGAAGCAAAATGATTGACTCGGATTGGCTCCACTCCACGAGGAGTCCAAAGGGTAATAAACAATTACTGGTGTAAGAGAAAGGATGAGGGTAGTTAAATGAGTAAAAAAATGGCCAAATGACGCATTAAAGTGGTCTTGAGAAACAAAAACAAAACAAAAAGAACCAGAAGAAGCTTGACTTTTCAGCTTTGAGTTAAATGTGTCAATCAAGATGGAGCATGAATGACTGACATTAGTTACTGCCCAGGAATGACCTAGACAAGCTTAAAAAAACAAAACAATTGATTGGTGTATAATCTGTAACAGTCTAACCTGGTCAGCCATACCCATTTCCTTTGCAGAGTCGAAAAGGTATTGAAACCCTCACCTTTTCATCAATTTCCATTCCTTACAAATGATATCAAACCAATTGTCATTTGTTTATCTAAAATAGCTGGTGTTTATGCAATACTTTATTTCTCTGCAGGTCTATCCCATCGGTTTGAATCTTTTTTTTTAATATTATTATTATTAATTTGTAATTGATAAAAAACTAAGAAACCTGGCAAATCACTGCAATATTAATACTCTATTACTACTCCGAGGTGAAAGCACATAAACACAGAAGTTCAGGGGAAAAAATACTTCCTAATTTGGAAACTGGTACCAAACAAAAAGCACATGTTTCTTTCAATATTCATGTTTGAACAGCCCTTTCCTGATTTCTTCATTGGTTTATAAAGCCAACACTGCTCGGTCCATGACGTAAACATTTGTTAGACAAACAGATGTTGGTTAACTATACCCTAGACGTTTGCTTTTCTTGTGAGCCTTATATAATCCTATTAATTTACTTATCTACCTCACTATGTAACAGGAATCCAGACTAAACACTGAACAATCGTTTTACTGAAGCAGGAACCAAGAGAAGCACAATAGGGATGGAGTTATTACCCTCCATGTCAGGTCTGTATTTGTAACCTAAACAAAAATCTCCTCTAATAGATTCCTTTTTCCACAGAAATCTGCTCCGACGTGTGGTCTATGCAGGCAGGTCTTAATAATTGCCCTCACACCAGGTTTCTGGAGCCGTCCAGTTGCCATCCGTTCAGCCAGGATGCATTTTAATGACTCACTTTCTCCTGTTTGGGAAAGTCTTACTTCTCTTTTGAGGGAACTAAAGGCATCATTACTGAACTCTTATTGAGGAGCATGTGTGCCATGTTGATGATGTCTACATAAGTGTGTGTGTTGTCACAAGGCTTTATTGATGTCTTTGCGTTGGAGAAAGATAAGGGGCATTTAGACGGGCAGAAGGCTATAGCGCCCTTACACAGCCTCCTACCCGGGCTTAATGAAGGAGAAATTGGATCCTGATGGCTTCACAACAAAGGACAGCCCTCCAGGAGTGTGTGTGTTTGTACGTGTGAGAGAAAGCGACTTATTTGTGGACAAAATGGGAAACATTTTCGTCTAATAAGAGCCTCTATTTCTTTTGTGCGCGCCTGGCTTCCTCCTCAAACTCTGGCTCATTGGCCGTGAGCGCGGACGGACCGTGTATGTGCGAGAATCTTCGGCTTTTTATGTCTGGCCTCCTCGAAATATTGCTGCAAAAGTGTGTGTATAAGCAGGACTGTGTGTGTGTCTCTTTCTGTGTCACAACCCTCAGCACTGCAGTAGCTTATTACCCAGAATTCATGGTGTTCTGTTACAAGAAGTGTCAGAATAAAAAGCCAGGGAGGCCAAAGGAGGGAAGGCAAGAGCCACACAGAGGACGGAGGCCTATACACTACATGGACATAATGACCCTGACTGTTCCCGACGTCTTAGTCTTCATTTGGGCGTCTAACTGTCGCCATGTTGGGCTTTTGATCCGTAAGTGTCCGTTTGGAAAAGTGGGAAGATCCAGGAAGCTCACAGACAGATCCCAGTTTGGATAATATACCTTTAGTTATAAGTAAACTAATGCTAACAAATGAGAGCATAAAAAACAAGAAAGGTTAGTCCCATTGTGTTTGGCCTTTGTTTAATTTGAAGTTTATTAAAACAAAAAAACAAAAAAGAGTGAAGAGAAGTTATTGGTTTGATCTGGTAAACTGCACTTGCTAATACTGACTTAGCTCTCTATACTGAGTCAAAGCTCCTTGCACAAACTAAATCCGAGGCTTGGTATGATTGGAAGAGATGGGCCCAAGCACTAATAACTCACATAACATATAACAAATACAGCCACCTAATTACTTTATCTATATTTTAAGTGTGACATTACAAAAAAACACATATATAAGCCAGCTAAAAGATACAAAAGCTGAATTTAATAGTTGTAACTCCTACAATCTTGACATATGTCTGTATTCATTCTCAAAATACCCCCAGAACGCCATATATTTAGGTAAACAAGAGGAAACTGAGCTCAGGCCCAGGTCAGGCTTGTGGCAGTGTGAGTGTGGGTCAAAGGGGAAAAGGGATGGGGGCAATCATACTTTAGCACAGAACAACTAACTTCAGTCTGAGTACACCCTAATATATGAGAAATCTGGCAAATTAGTCAGATTAGCCAGAAAGGAAACCCATATGTAGAGCGTTTACTCTGTAGGAAGTTTAAATGACACTTTGGGGATTTTAAATCTACCTCAGGATTTTACAAGAAACAAATGAAGAAGAAAAAAATTGCCCCTGTGTCTTTTGTTACTGTTGTTTGAGGGAGACATATTGTTAACCTACACTTTCTGCTCGGATGGTTTATAAAATGAACCAGAGCAGTTTGCATTTTCAACTCTATTTTAAATTAAGCAGCCACTATTTTAAAATGGATTAATTGGAGCCAGCATCTACCATGATTTCCTCAGCTTCTACTTTAAACTACGTGGTCCATATTTATCAAAGTGTATTAAAAAGCTACTGTTTGAAGATTTGCATTTCTGCCTAGAGATTTGTTGCCCATTTTCCTCTAAAATGGTTCTGGTTGGAGGTTTAAAATCCCCCTGGCACTCATCTAAACACATGCGAGCGCATATTTGACAAACCCTGAGCAGACGTGGGCTCTCACCCTCGGTGTTACTCCTCGTTCCTGCTCACAGCTCTCTCAAGTGTTGATTACACCCGCTACACTGCTGCGAGACTCAAACGGTGCATGAATGTAAATGTACGTGCAATCACTAAAGCTTACCGTCAAACTCCAGAAGCGCCACACAGGTCCAATCACACGCTAATTTGTCCACTACTCCCGAGTTGAAGCTTTTTTTTTCCATCCCATACTTTGTTGTGCTGAATAATCCGACTTCTCGTTCTCACGTCTCACACTGTTTTTAAAGCAGTTCTCACTTTTTCAACTCTAGACAGACAAACTTCGCACCCACATACTCACTTCTGCTCCGCCATGACACGCATGTAACGCCTCTCAGAATAGAGGCCTGTTACTAGGAAGATTACAGTGTTTTGTTTGAATCAGTATCCAGGAAGATTTGTCTGGGGTTATCGTTTGATTGGCTGCTTTAAATAAAGTGAAATGAGGCCTTATGGAGCACTCAGCTGGGCATTTAGCTAATTAACTCACGGCTGCAAGTGAACATGTCTGATTTGAGGCTACTTCTGCCTTTTAAATGTGACCAGTCTTATGTTTTTCCATTGTCATACCTGAAATAGAATTAGATTCATGGTTTGCCTTTTTTTTTCCCATATTGGTGTTCAATGAAAAGATTGGCCGGCATTTATATGGTATTATTGCACATCTCTATTGAATTAACAAATGAATTAAACTTCCTCCCTCCTTCGATTTGCTATATGACTTAGAATAGACACACAAATAAGAAAAGTAAATGTTTTTATACAGTTTAAGTGTTCAATCCAGTCCCTTATGTCGTTCATTTGGCAAGAAATAATGATGTAATTGTAATAAATGGATAAGAAAATAACTGAATTCAGCAAATTTATATCAGAATTGAACACAGAAGTCTCTAATAAGTAGCTTCCTAAAGTAACTCACCAAAATAACAAATCAAAATGCATGTTAATAGTTTGATAAATAAGTAGAGCAATGTGTAGACGGTGTAAATATGGCGAATGACTACAAAGTAAGTAAGTTAATCAGTTTTAATGTGATTGGGGCTCTAAAATACTCAACACAAAGACAAAAAGCCTAAAATGACTCCTTTTCTTGGCACAAAACTTAAAAAAATCCAATTGTTGACCTTTTTTATGGGTTACAAAATAGATAATTCACACTGAAGATTGTAAATGTGATTAGTTTAACATGTTAAAGGCTTTATTTACTGAATGTAGGTAAAAAAAATAAAATAAAAGTGACCTATTTGTCTGGAGAACTCTTTACTTTATTCGTGAAGTTTGAACAATGTCAAGATTTGAATCGCTTTGAATCTCACAGAAAGAAACGTGTCCTTCAGGCTGAACTATATGAATAAATAGCATAGAAAGCAGGGTTTTAAAGGGATAACAAAGCCACAGTGAGACAAGTCTGACGAGGAGTGACTCGACATCAAATTCAAAAAGAGGACGAGTAGGAGAACGTTTGAGTGGGTGGATGTCACTGAATCACAAACAGCGTGACCTTACCAAGGAATTGGACACGTTTTGGGAGATGACGAGACAAAAACCTTGCAATAAAGTGAAATACTCAAGACACAACCAAGAAACCAAATGAAACACAATCTATTCACAGCAGGTCAAAGGCTTTTAGAAACAGACACGGTTGGAAAAAGGAATGAGGAGACAAGACTTTCCTTAAATTAAACAAAAGATGGACAAATCTGAGAGAATATACCGTACTTCATTTAACTTTTACTTCTTCAAATCAAAGTGAATACAGGAGCTTGACACTGTCTTCTGTGAACAACAATCAATAACTCCTCTATGCTCACCTTTGTTGTCAATTTCTCTGCAAGTTTAGAAGGAAGTTTAATTTATTTCAAATATTGAAAGTTCAAAACAAAATCCACAAACTTTTTAGCCTAAAAACTACAGCCTCAAAATCTGTATTTGAATATCAAAACTTAAATTCAAGGATATTTTGACACAACAGTCCCATAGATGGAGTTTAAGGCACAAAGGACTGGTCTAAAGTATATTTGTAAAACAGATCACTGCTGTTTTTATTGCTTTTAATTTCAACTAATATTACAACTTCAGACAGATCTAATTGTCAAGACTAATTGACTACGACTTTCCCAATTCTTCTTCTGTCTTTGAGCAATCAGAGCTGACTCCTGTTGTCTTAACTGCTTTAAAAGGCACTCACAAAATACAAAAACATGTCCCCACCGTAGAAACAGAAAAAATGAATCCAGCCGCTCACTTAACTCCTAAACAGAAGCTTTTAGACACTTTGCACAGCTCCACGAAGGCAGCAGCTGCTCTTCACACGGAGGCAACAAGCCCCTCTACGAGTCGAGTGGCATTACGGTGAAAAGAAGCTGTTCTGGTTCGAGATGTTCTGCCTGGACGGGTTTTGATCGAGGACAACACAGGTGTGAATGGGCCCAGAGAGAGAAACTCAAAGAGATTAAGGAGTTTTGGTTCGTGAAAGTCAAACAGAACGAAGGATGTCGGAGGTAAAGTTATGTATTCAAAAGGCAAACGGAGCAATTAATGAAGTTGTCCTTGAAACATAATTGCACTTTTGGCACCCACTGTCTATTTTTTGGCCAATATCAGGTGAGTTTTAAAAAGGAAATGTAAAAAGCCAAGGCTAGTGTGCATTAATGAAGTAATGTTCAGAAAGAAGACTCCAAACTCAGTCTAAATTTCCTTCATTTATCTTTGGGAGAGCACTCACTGATTGAGTTTCCATAAAGACAGTACAATTAGGCCCTTTTTTCATGTCATGTTCCCTTAGTAAATAAAATGCATTTTGTGTTTACTTGAGTTATCTTTGTGTAATATTTAAATGCGTTTGATGATCTGAAACATTTAAATGTGACAATAAGCAATAAAATATGAAATCAGGAAGGGGGCAAATACTTTTTCAGCATCATACAAATAGAGCACAATAAAAATGTCTGCAAATTTTAGTAAAGTGAACTCATTGTGCAAAAGTTTATAAGATTCTATAGGATTCATATGGACCATTAGGCAATTAGGATATTGTCACAACCCAAACTTTTCAGAAGTCTTGCAGTAACTCTTAATTATTGGAACTTTAGCATTTATTTCATAGACAGTGTGTTGTAGTTTTAGTCCATAAACCATTTTATGTCATTATTGCAGGTTATTTAACTTCCAAGTCTTTGTGAGGGTCAAAACAAGACCAAAAAAACAAAAGAAAACAAAAAAAGATGCTTCTTTCTTAACCTTTTGTTGGATTATGACCTGAATGACAAAGAATATGGATATTTTTCTTTTAAGTTATTAATCATCCTAATTTATGAGTATGTATTTTTGTTGTTAATTAATTAGTAAAGGTATATGTTGAGTATTTAAATGTACAGTTACATAGTTTATAAGCATTATCATTGTAAAAACTAAATAAAATTAATGAAAGAAAGAAAGTTGTGTATCATATTCAGCAGCTGGGAAATGATCCATGTGATTTGTCAAGAAATAATGATGTAATTGTAATAAATGGATAAGAAAATAACTGAATTCAGCGAAATATATTACAGAATTGGACACAGAAGTCTCTAATAAGTAGCTTCCTAAAGTAACTCACCAAAATAACAAATCAAAATGCATGTTAATAGTTTGATAAATAAGTAGAGCAATGCGTAGACGGTTTAAATAAGGCAAATGACTACAAAGTAAGTAAGTTAATCAGTTTTAATGTGATTGGGGCTCTAAAATACTCAACACAAAGACAAAAAGCCTAAAATGACTCCTTTTCTTTGCACAAAACTTAAAAAAATCCAATTGTTGACCTTTTTTATGGGTTACAAAATAGATAATTGACCGCTTGAAATGTGCTCTGGTACTTTACCTTTCACATGTTCATCTTTTACTCGTAAATATAGAAGAATAAACAAACAAAGTCACATAAAATCGCTCTAAAGTTCAAGTTAAGTTTCCCGATCATCAACAGGTATGGCTTTTTCTAAACTAATTATTCACAATGCTCTTTTGTTTCTTGCATTAGATCCCAACATTAAAATCTACAGAGTTTTACAGCCTTTAAACAAACACCACTGATCACTGAAGTGTTTGATTCTGTGAGTGTTTGACGCAGAAAGGATACACTCTCTTTACTGCATCCAAACTGCTTGGCTCGGCAAAATAACGGAGCGGCGGTGTCAGCCAATTCAGTATCTACCCGGCAGGTGAATTAAAAATCCATCTTTATGGGGCAACACATTAGCCAACACTCACATTACCATCCGTCACATAAAAATCTAGTTCATAAGAAACGCTGTGAGTTAAGAAGGCGCTCGGACGCAGTATATAACCCTCAGGTGAATTAAGTCTTTATGGAGTGCTGCGTATTAGCCAAAACTCACATTAGCATCTGCCTCCGATAAAAAACACAAGAGGAAAAAGATACTGGAGACAGATTTATGAACAGCGGGTGAATTAAAAGTCTATCTTTATAGGCGCAAGTATTAGCCCACCCTTACATTATTACTCTTCACATAAAAAGTATTAATTTATAAAGAAAAGAGGGACCGGGAAGTGAGGAAAAGCGGACGAGTAAAACATGTTTTTGCACTTTGAAGAAGGTAACGCTGATGTTAAAAGATGATATTTATAGAGACGTGGACCAGAGCCAAGATTCAGTTTTTATGTTCGAGGAGCAAGAGTTAAAATAAAAAGGAGATGGGGAAAAGAAATGACTAATAGAGACAGATTGGGAAGAAAGAATCTAAACGAACGGCAAAAATGAAATAAATATAGAACATATTCATGCAGGGTTTATTTACACATTTAGTTGGAATAACAAAGACATACCTCTAAATGACCTTCTTTTACTAAGACTTAAATAATACAGAAATGAATTGTGTGTTATAAAGTGATTTATGGAATGAAATGAAAGAAATTAGATTGAAGGAGGTTGTTTTATTGTCCGCAAGTGTTGTATTCCACAGAAAAATCATTTGTTCATATTGTGGGCTGCTTTGCCATGAATTAATCTTGATCTTGAGTCAGACACAATCCCTAAAAGAGTCTTGGTTTAGTCTTGGGCTCAAGTCGATAGGATAGAACAGAAGAGAACAATAAGGAAACTCAACATTACAAACGACATATCAAAGGCAGACATCCAGCACAAAGCATAGTCCGTCATAAATACATAAATATGATAAAAACACAAAATAAAACGTATATCCATGATAAAAAAAACTGTTTCTGAAGGTGACATGTTTCAAGTTTATTCATAATGTCTTCAAATACCCACTGAACATGGGACAAAGGACTTTTTAAAGGTAGTTTTAGTTGTCAGTGGGACTCTACAGCGCCATCTTAGTGTCCTCTCTCTGCACAGCTCTGTCTTATTCAATTAACTTCTCTTTTACGTGGGTTAGAAAAATGTACTGAACAATTTGTTACTCAGAGTTTTAAAGATAATGTAATAAATTAAAATATCTGCCAAAATAATCCTTAATCATTTTGTTCCAACAAACGGGACCCTGTTTTTTTTAAGTTAGAGATCTTGACTAGACCACAGTTGTCCCTTTTTTCAAGAAATGGATTTAAAGAAGGACATCAGACCCAATAAAGAAGCCCAAGGTGTTTCTAAACACGCTAAAAACACAAATCTTCAAAAGAAACAAAAAGCCAAGGTCTCAACACTGAAGGCCGCGGGTATCTAGTGAAAACGATGGGAATAGTTTCAAAAAGGTGAAGGTTAGAAAGCCTCGAAGAGCGAGAAGAGAGCGACGAGGAGAGGACGGAGGGATGAGGGCAGGAGGAGAGGAGATAGTGAGCAGTTGGCTGATGAAATCAATCATGATCAAGGCTGTGTCCTCGCTGCACCTCAGGCAAAATAGAGACTTCATTTTAGCTCGCCTCCTCAATCGACTCCCTGCCCGTTCTCCCAAATGCGCCGCGCTACAGAAGGCACACGGCTAAAGGCGGCGGCGGATTCCCTCGAGCTACTGCCGCGCCGCTTTTAGGTGAAACGGTCTGAATCCTATTTTGAGCGACGGCCGCCTGCCACCGGGCCGCCGCCTCCGCCGAGAAAGACGGGCAACAGTCGACGGTGGAGGAAAAAGAAGAAGAAAAAACGAGACTTTTCAGGGGATTTCCACACAGTACAGTCAGAGGAATTATTCAGTTTAGACAAGGTCGATAGTCAGATGAAGTGTTGCTGTTGTGGGACACTTTCTTCTGTCAAAATCAAACTTTACTTTATTTGAGCCGACCTTAGGGCAACTTCACAACTTGTTCATTGGAGGGCGTCTGAGTCGGAGCTGGCAGGTGGGAAACCTCACCGAACCATTCAAATGAGCCTTCAAAACTCACTGAGAAAAGAGGCTCCTGGTGCACGTCAAACTAACCTTTCTTTCTTCAAACGTCTTATAAAGCTTTGAGTTTTAAACATTTTCAGCTGCCGTCTATTGGATCTGTATAAATAAGCTGCAGGATACATCACACCGACAATAAAAACACGCCAATTTTAAGAAACTGTGCATATTTTTTAAAGAATAGAGTTACAAATAAAAATATAGATGAGCTTTTTGACGAAACCACATTTTAGTTTGTGCAGATCTTTGGTAAATTGTCCATTTCACCAGTGGACTCTCAAAGCACGGCGATGAAAAAGTTTTCCCATGGACTACAATCTAATTAGAAAGTCTCATCTACAGACAAGAGCTTTAACAAATTAATAAATTCTTGATTTTAAACCAACACTGGCCAAAACTACAACTTTTAAAATGTATTACTGTAAAAAAAAAAAGCTAATTACTCCATGAGTTTGGACTTTGTGAATGGGCTGGATTTGTATTGTTTGGATTTTATCACTGTTTTCTGAGATCTTTTATCATGTTTTTGACTCAGTCTCAATCCCTAAAAGGCTTGGTCTTGATAAACCCTGATCTCAGTTTGATATTGACTATGACGATCCACGATTTTGACATAGTCTTTGTAGAAAACTTGTAGTCCACTTGTGACTGAGTGTGAGGCTCAGAATTAGTCACTTCCACAGATCACAGCAATAAAACTAAATCTAGGAACAATTTGAAGCACCAATGAGCAAATGAATACTGTCTGCCACTGCTGGTTCCCAGGGCATCAAATATTGCTCAGCATTTCAAACCAATTAGAGGAACTTACTGGAAAGCAATTGTCAGCTATTTGCATAAAAGCATAATAATTAACGTCATATTTCTTATTTTATGCGCTATTTATTCCTGCCACAATTGAAAAGAGAAAGAAAAATCATGGCACTTTGATCGAAGCGAACAGTGATTGGTTTTAAGTTTTTATTTCATGTATTTAAAATTTATTCAACTCAAGTCACTTTGATTTCCACTTACTCCTTGAATAAATTAGCATGAAGTTTGATGATTTTTAACATTTTTTTTTTTACAGTGATTTCTATAGTAGCTCAACACCAATATCCATTTTCCTTTTAAGCAAATCTTACAAAATACTTATGACATTTGCCATTTTCAAACCAACAAAGCTCTTTTATCAGACAATAACAGTTAGAAAAGTGTTATTAACCACTTTTAGTCAAATGTCTACATCCACGTTATCTTTTATTCAGCTGAGCCAGTGTTTAAAATTCACAGCGATGATAAATGCTTGTGTAATTGCCTTCCAGTGTTTCTGACTTGTAATCTGTCTTCAACACTCGCTGTGATGAGCAATATCAGCCATGTGCCAATTAGCATTCCCATCATTGTTAGCATTAGCGCTCATCAAGTCTGCCATAACAGTTAGAGGGACGTCCCATCTGTGCCTCCGTTTCACTGCTCGCGAGTTGTTGACAGTCATCAGCGTTAAATTTAAGAGTTTGAACTGGATCTGACTCCAGCGCTCAAGGACTCGAGGACGAAAACGGTAACTCTCGATGGACTCGTTACTGCAGCATAAAAAAAGAACATGACAGATGTTTATAATCAGGAGTTGGTGTTTAGTCTGTGATCGGTAAACAAACTAAATGGATCAAAAACAGGCTGAAATAAAGTATTAAAGTATGAGTTAGGACCAAAAAGTCATTCAGCCATAGTTGGTACAGACTGGGTTTTTGTGACGGGTTTAATAGGTCTTTAAAGAGATTTTAAAACAGACTCTAAGTACACACATTAACACATTAAAGGCCTCTAAATCACGCCAGTAAAAAAAGAAAATGGCTGACTAACTCACAAAATCCCATTATTTCTTGTAATATTTTTTATAAAGGATTTATAATGTGTAATACCTAATACTAACAACAAATGGGTAAAGCTTTGTTATTATAAAACATAAAAAAAAACTATAATGAGAAAAGATTTGTAAAGTTTAATTATTTAATTTGTGTCATGTTCACCTGTGTCAGCTGGGTTTATACATTTTTAAGAAGGAAGTAAAGTAAAAATCAATAATATTGCATTTATTGTTGTCCCTAAACATACTCTAATCACTTTCATTGCTTGCATGTTTATTTATTTATTTATTTATTCAAATTTTTAAAGACAGTAGTAAAATATGACGCTATACTTCATGACAGAAAACCCTAAAATTTTTACCAATTATTGTATTATTTGTATTGTCATTGTCACTGGGACATTTTGATCATATAAAAAAACCAAAGGGTGCCATTACGTACCAATATAGACTTCTAATACGCACATATCTAGAACATAAACATGCTGTATAAGATGCTTACTTATACTCTATGTAACCATATAGAGATAGGATTTGGGAGATAAGGTTGAAATGACTTGAAATACTTTTGAAATTTAAAGCAAAAAGCACTTCTGATCGCTGGATGCAAAATAGCCAATGATTAATAAATCAAAAACTGATAAATTCAGGCATTACAAGCATTTTTGGTTCGGTTTAGATGGACCAATGACCACTATTTAAAGTACATCTGTATCTTGCTTCAACATTCTTTGTTTCTCTGTGAAAGAACGAGCGAGTGAACAAAAGTCACGACATTAAGCCTCGGGATGAAGACGTGGGGCTGTTTGAGGCTCGAGGTGAGGTCTGTGGACGCTAATGTGAACAGAAACACAACACAAAAGGTGTGGAGTCCAACACTTGCACAAACAAACACACACAGAGAGAGAGAGTTGTAGCCAGCGGGCTTTTGAACATCTGTCACACCTGCCCGCTCCGATCCCATCACACACAAACACGCCAACACGTACCGCGGCGCGTGATGAGCGGCCGTGACGGCTCCACGCGGCGCGGCTACATCAGAAAACACATGTTCCCTTCTGCTACACTTTACACACAAACAATGAGCGAGGTGACCAGCTGCCCGCCAAGTCTGGGTCTGCCTCTGTCATAAAAATACATCTAAATTCTGTCTGTTCACTGCCTTTTCCACTTTCAACCAAAACACTCTCTGTAAAAATATCAGTGATTTTATTGCAAACCACGGGATTTCTCAATAACAGAAGTGAACGAACACAGAAGTGAACGAACACTTTTTTTGCAGTGATGATAACATTTGAAAGCATTATTAAGGTCTCATGCCCATATCTAAAATGTAAACATGACATATAACAGTTACTCCATGATTTCACAGCCATTTTTAGTAATTGTTGCGGTCTTAAAACCTGATTTTGCGGAGCATTTTTCCGATTATAAGATTATCTATGTACAATAAAACCCCAATGTTCAACTCCTTTTAGATGTAGCTTTACCTCAAATGCTGAGAATACAGTTTTAAATAAACTTAAACTGTATCTGCATATATCATTTTTAGGATAGAATCATGTGAGTGTAATTTATCGAGTAGGTTCACTGTTTGCAGCTTCTAAACATGTTTTGCACTTGAAAAATGTTTGTCAATCGATGACTTTCACTTGTGTTCAATAACGATATTACACTTTGAACAAAAAAAGGCTGCTTTAAACGGTCATTAGCCATAATTCCTGTTAGCAAACGCATGTCATATAACAGTCACTCCATGATTTTACAGCCATTTTTGTGATTGTTGCGGTCTTAAAAACCTGATTTTGCGATGAAAATTTGTGATTATTTTCCCATTATAAGATTATCTATACAGTAAAACCCCAATGTTCATCCCTTTTTAGATGTAGCTTTACCTCAAATGCTGAGAATACAGTTTTAAATTATATTTCAGCTAAAAACACCCCTTAAACTGTATCTGCATATATCGTTTTTAGGATAGAATAATGTGAGCGTTTGTCGAGTGGGTTCAATGTTTGCAGCTTCTAAACATGTTTTGCACTTGAAAAATGTTTGTCAATCGATAACAATATTACACTTTGAACAAAAAAGTTTACCCCAGCTCTCATTAAGTGGTTTTGGGGGCTGCTTTGCTCGGTCATTAGCCATAATTTCTGTTAGCAAACGCAAAGAATTTTTGTCTCAAGTCTACGTTCTTCTCTTACCGTCATTCACAGAAGAAGGCAGTGTTGTCAACTCCACAGTAAGAAAAGTAGCTATTATACTCTATATAACCATATCTTTGGGTATATTACATTAAGAGATTTGGGATATGTGCTTGAAATGACTTGAAATACTGTTTAAAGGAGCAAAAAATACCTAAAAAATGAATAAATTCAGAATGAGTAAATCTTAAATTGCACATAGTCAATGAATGAGAGTCAAAGTATGTCTCTAAGTGTAAGTCCATGCCGTTAGCAGCTGGAATAGGCAAAAAAAAACAAAAAACAAAGATAGATGAATGGTTATACACTCTCCACAACACTCTTTCGTGTCCTGTTGTGTTTAAATTATTGTCTTTTTAACACATGCGTCTGTGTAATTACTCGTATCGCTGTTCCCCGTCTGTTCCTCTTTGAGCCGAGCCTGAAAACAGGTGCAAACACCAACAACAAATGTTCAACTCTCTTTAATCTAAACCTTGATCTGAACGAGAGCGGCGTGAACAAAGTGTCTGTGATCGACCAACCTCAAACTGTTTGTAAAACCAGACCAGGGCCAAATGTGATAAATATGACATCACAGTATTGATTTGGAAAGACATCAGACACTAGGCTCAGTTCTCAGATACTTCAAACTCCAAAAGCTGAAATAAACAGCGGTGGGATTTCCATAATGGGTAATGTTGGTGATTTTTGGAAAAAACGACGAGAAAATACATGTTTTTTAGTCACAAGTAAAAGTGAGAAATGAGCAAAAGAAGAACTAGACCAATCAGCGAGATGTGCAGAATAAAAACACACTAAAAAGTAGAAAACACTAACCTACTTTCACAAAACCATCGCTTTCCAATTAAAACCAACTCAAAAAGCAACTCAAAAGAAGCTCAAAAGAAGAAGAAAAAACAAAAAAAGGAGAACCAAAACTCGAATAACAAAAGGGAGGCACTGGATTATTTAAATCGCATTTTTGTGTCATGTTTGATTTAAATACTTGGGTAGAAATCTATCCCTTGACATTCGTAGAGCCATAAACTTAAATGAAAACACTTAACTAAAGATTGCTCCAGACAAATAAGTGAAGCCTGCAATGTGGGACTGTTTTTGAAATTATTTGAGTCTTGAGTCTGTGTCTTTAACACAGTTTACTCGTCTCTTCCTCACTCTGTGTCCCGTTTGTTTCATCTTTGTGCTCTGTGATATGAATAAAGTAAAAAAAAAAAAAACCCTGACGAGGACTTTTGTCTCTGTTGGTTGCGTCAGAAAGCAATCTCATGAGAAAAAACAGCTGAGTGTGGAGGACGGGACACAGGTGAAGAAATGAAGACGGACCGAGGTGGAACAGACGAAGTGAAGGGAAAAAGAGGGAAATCTGAAAAAAGGTGAAGGATATTACAGAGAAGTGAGGAAGAGATGACGAAAACTGAGGACCTGCAGATGAAGCAAAGAGATCAATGAAGCTGAAAAAATAATAAGTGAATGTGTTTAAACATGATTCTGAAGAAAAACGAAATCCAACTCTCCAAAATTAAACTATTTAACCTACATTTCTACAAACCATAGAATTGATTTGTGCATATTTAACTTTACAGAAATCTTTGAGTCAAGTACACCACGTCATATCTGTCTCTGAGTAGAAAAGAAAAGCCAGAAACTTTACATTTTTAACCTGAGCAGAAAAGCATCGACCAAAATCTTTCCTACAGCTTTTGTCTTTCTTTCTTTTTTGTCCTTCTGTTCTTGAATGAAGTAAACAGTGTTCGACAGCTTCACCTTGTCGTGTCCAAACCTGTGATCCTCAAAACTGACTGTGGTTACTTCCATCCTGCCCCTAATCCTCGAGTCCTTCCTAAAAACCTGAACTGAAAACACTGAAAGCGTCACTAATTTACCCAAATGTTTCTGAACTAAACAGTGACGGTCCTGCCAATTAGGAAAATGACATGTTCTGATTTATTAAAATGTGTTCAACTTCCATGATGATGTCAAAGTCTAACCAGAAAGAAAGTCATGAACATTTTCTCACAAACCAAGCCTTAATCAAGACACACACAGACTCCTACCTGCACACTTGGTCCTGGTGACCAGCGGTGGTCCCGGGGGTCCCGTGCCTCCCTCTCCGGGTCGGGACAGCAGGACTTTGATCTCGTACTCCACGTCGGGGTCCAGGTGCCACAGTTTGTAGGTGGGAGCGTCCACCACGTGGGTCTCGGCCCAGTTTCCAGACGTGGTGCGGTACTCCACCTCCTTCAGGATGATGGGCCCGTCTCCGATGATGCTGTTGGCGTTGGGTTTGATCCAGAGGTAAGTGGCACCGACCGCCAGCAGCTCGGGCGGAGCGATGGGGGTGGGAGGAGCTGGGACGGACAAGGAGACCAGGTTTGTTTTATTTACTCAAATGAATGAATAATTACTAAAGAGAGGGTGTTACAATACTTCAGTAATTTGTGTGCACTTCCAAAGAATAATACAAGTAATTATACATCTAATATCTGTATCTACAAAGAGAAAACCTCACACGTCCAAGCTTTTATGTACATGATTAAAAACTCATACAAAGGATTTCTTCTGAATAAAAGCAGTTGGTTTGTGTATTTTATGTATTGCACGTTGGAAAAACCTGCAACGTATTTATGGAAGTGTTTGTATTTTCTACTGGATCTTTTAACTCTCACAGTGAATCTGGAATTAGAAAAGTGGACGAGTTTAAGGCTGTGATTGAAGTAAAATACAGTTGGTTTTAAAATGCTATAAACTATACGACTGTATGGCCTGAACAATGGTAGAAGGCTGTGTAACATGTATGAAGAAAAGCCATTTATTGATGGCATTAAAGATGGATTCAAACCAGTCAGACTTGTTGGTGATGGGAGTGAGTGCAGTAAAAAGCAGAGCTCATTGTGTGTCATGATCCAAGAAAGAAGCTCTGTTATATTGTTGAAATGTAAAACCCTTTATCACTTTTTCTGTTTGTTGTTTATTTGTTTATCTTATGTCTTCACTCTATGCCTTAATACACACATGTCAAACTCAAGGCCCGGGGGCCAATTGCGGCCCTTTGCAATGTTTAATGTGGCCCTCCAATACATTCAACAGGTAATATTTGGTACTAGGTTTTAACTGGATTTGAACAGGTTTTAGATGGATTTAAATCTGGTTAATTTTATTTCTTCATGAAATCTTGAGCCAGTTTCTGCTACAAAGATGTATATAATCTGTTCAAATCCAAATAAAACCTGTTCAAATCTAACTAAAACCTGTACAAATCTAACTAAAACATGTTCAAATCCAACTAAAACCTGTACAAATCCAACTAAAACATGTTCAAATCCAACTAAAACATGTTCAAATCTAACTAAAACATGTTCAAATCCAACTAACTAACAAAAACACTGTTCAAATCCAACTAAAACATGTTCAAATCCAACTAAAACATGTTCAAATCCAACTAAAACCTGTTCAAATCTAACTAAAACCTGTTCAAATCCAACTAAAACCTGTTCAAATCCAACTAAAACCTGTTCAAATCCAACTAAAACCTGTTCAAATCTAACTAAAACCTGTTCAAATCCAACTAAAACCTGTTCAAATCCAACTAAAACCTGTTCAAATCCAACTAAAACCTGTTCAAATCCAACTAAAACCTGTACAAATCCAACTAAAACCAGTTTCCATAAACAGAGGAAAATAATGTTAAGACAACTTTTGTAAGACTCAAATAATGATGAAATCTCACATTCCCAAGTGTCTCCATCTTCAGCCTCTGAAAGGATTCTGATTCTTTCTTTTTAGTTTGACCCCACTACACATTTTAGACAGCATTAATTCAAACCAACACCACAAACCTAACTGAGCGTTGTAAATAATTATATCAAACTGATAAAAACACGTATTTTTGTCGTTTCCTGTAAACTTTTGATGCACTGTATTCTACCACACACAGCCATACATCATCTTAATTAAGAGCCATAGCCTCGCTCATTCACTCTGGGTGTTTTCATGTGAATAAATCAGGCTGCAGTGTGAACAAGGAATAAAAGCACCTTCTGTATTACTGACAGCTGTATATGCAAATCAAATGTGTGCACTTTTAACTCGTGCATTAATATGGAGTGCTCCTAAAAGCTAAAGAGCGCCTCCTCTACCTGGGCCTCTCATCCATCACCGCGTCGACGTGTTGCTGACAGCTACTTTGCCGCTGGAGTTTTGCATTTTAAAATAATGGCCTCTGTCAAGCCTAAAAGCAGCGAGTGTTTTATTACTCCTCTCCAGTCTTTCTTTGCAAAAGCGAGCTCACATTTTACAAACAGCGGCTCCTTATCAAAACGAGACAGCCCGCACCCACAAGAATACTGACATCTCCTTTAAAATATTCAAACTGGGAGATGCCTCAGAGCACAAAAACGAGAAAAAAAGAAAAAAAACCCGATATCCTGTGTTTGAAGCTGGTTGTGACAGTGTAGTTGTGCAGTGGGTGGTCCAAGCCAACATCAATACCGACTCAACACTGAGGACAACGTATAGAAAACCTCCGCCGACACTTTTCAAAAGCAACGTTGTCAGAAAAATAAGACGTCTCTGGAAAAAACAAGCGCCCACAGCTTCAGCTCAATACAGTAAATATGACGTGGAGCAGGTGGAAACAATGACAACTAAATGAAAGATTTCCTGACCAACAGCACGAGTCGTGGTTGTTATTACGACCAGCTTCATCTGTCGCAGAAGAAACACCTGAGACGAGACGGCGCCGGAAAAAAAAAAGACCTGGCATGGATTTGAAGTTTGTAACACATTTTGATTTATTATTAAAATAGGCATGCACAATTTTGAGTGAATTTAGAGAATTTTTTCTTTTGTATATATATAGAAATATTTTTTTAATATTTATAGAGTGATATTTCTTAAATTTTTTTAAATAATTTGCTTTTCTTTATTTCCTTTTATTATTTTAAAATGCTTGTTTATTTTTACTGAGGTGTTTTTAGATTCTGGGGACTGTATTATTATTTATTTATTTATTTATTTATTTATTTATTTATTTATTTATTTATTTATTTATTTATTTATGTTATTGTCTTATCTCTGGTCTGTTACAAAAAAGAATTTCCCTTTGGAGATGAATAAAGGAATTCTGATTTTGATATAACAAAAGCAAAAGAGACAGGAGATAAACGTAAAATGATATATTCCCCATAAAAATAATAAATAAAATAAATAAATAAATAATAAATAAATAAAAATAAAATTACACAATATATGGCAGATTATCGTCCACACATACATATAAAATAATATTTGTGTTCTCCTGGAATACAGTTATACATGATTACATTATTACAGTTTTTGGTCAGTTCCCTGTGAAACTGTCAAGATTTAGTCCAAAAAGCAGTGGTTTTCTGTTTGGATCCATGCATTTTGGCCCCTGATAACTCCATATTCACAATATCCCGAAAGGTGTTGATGCACTGTGGAAGACTGAGCAAATAATGTTCTTTTCTGATGACAATTAATGGATAATACAGACATTCATTAAGCAACAAGAGATGTGTTGAGAGAGGCATCAGGACTTTTAGTGATTGAGATAAAGAAGTACAAATAGTTCTCCAAAACAGTTTACTTCTGTACATTTCCAAAACATGTGCATGAAAGAACCACTAACATTAATAACAGACAGTTCTAATTATAGTTTGATAATGTCATTGCCCCGATCTGTAAATAAACATGTATCAGCTTGTTTTAATTTGGTAATATTAATACATTCTCACTTCCTATTCTTTCTTTTTCCTTTTGGAGTTGCCACAGCAGACCATCAGCCTCCATCTATCCTTGTCCTCTTTATCTTCTTCCCTCGTTCACTACATTCATCAATTCTTGAATAATTATATTTTTTAAGAGACTGAGACGAGGCCGAGTATAAAAACCAGTCAGACTTGTCTCAAACGCAGACTCAAAACACTCATGAGGCTGTTTCTGGATGTTTTCCTTTTAAGAATTATTCCAAACGTTACAGGAAAATAGATTAATGCCTGCAGCTTATAGTATTGGTCACGTAAAGGGATATCTGTAGCACATCCAAACTGAAACTTCAATCATAAATGGCTGAAATAATCCTATTAACAATGGTTCACAGCAGTCCCTACCAACCATCCCCAATTTAACATCTTTAAAAACTTATCCTGACTCTCAGTTCAAAACACAGCAACCAAAAGGCGTTTAAACATTGAACTATGCTCTCTTTTAGTATGAATCTTTGAGTTTCTGAGTGTGACAGGTGCTTTGTCGGTTGACAGCTGTGTTAGAGCGCTCCAGAGTAATGGTCCCGCAGCTCCCATCGTCTAAAACAAAGTCCTGATTTGAGTCTGGAAGTTTCTGACTTTCCTCGAGGCTCCATTAGAATATGTATGACCGATGAATCAGCCGTCAGCCGCCGAGCACTCATCCATCTCAGAGAAACACAGCTCTTAGTGCCACTATGCATCATTGCAAAAGAGCGAGAGACAGTATGAGGATTTACCATAAAAGTGGGTTTTTTTATTCCAATATACACATAATGGCAATGTTTCCACCACAAATACAAGTTATTTATTGACATTTGATTGTATTTTTGTTTATTCTATGTCAATAACCTCTGCATCTGTTTAGCAATCACATTATTCCAGCCTGTTGCCCATTTTATTGGTTCCCATCTGTGTTGAAGGAAACACAGACGTCTCATCGGTAAACGCAGCTGTCAACACTTTTATTATTATTTATTTTTTCATGTAAACTCAAAATAATCTGCTTTATTGCACCGATTGTCTGACCACGTGGATGAAAGCTAAACTCCACACAAAATGATAGGAATCCTGTAGGTTTCTATGGCACATTTAATACAGTTGATTAAAGTGCATTAGCCATTAATTCAAATTAAATACCAATCCATATTTATATACATATAAAATTAAAAAAATAGCCTGTTATCAATGGAAAATGTTATATGTTAAGTTATAGAAAAACAAGCAAAGAAAAGTCGAGTTCTCTGAGTTTATTAGGCCTTTTTTTTTCTTGAATTGAATTGAACTTTAACGACAAAATCATCAAATACTCCTCATAATGTAAAAGCCTATAACAGTGAAAGTATCTACATGCATTTGTTCCCATCACATGACTGTTTTTAATCAGTTCCTACTTTATACAAACCCTGAAACTCAATGCGACCATCTAAACCTAAATATGGCCAGTGCATTAGTGAATATCTGTGGACGAAACATTTAAATGGACGTTAAAATAGTTTGGTTTAGTTTGTGTCATTGCTCCTGTCTGCTTTTCCAAACTGGCAGTGTACTTACTAGAGAATAAATTAGCTTCAAAAGTATCTAATGGAACCACATTTATAAAATACTGAACCACTTCCTTCCATCTTCAGCTCCGTTTTCTGACTAAATGCAGACCGTGTGCGTCACTACTTACATTTATTAAGCATGAATAGCTTCTCAAAGAACGACAAACACAAAGAACAAGGAAATGGATGAAATGCTCTTGTGAAACTTCAATAAAGACAGCAATTTAGTCAAAAAGGACTTGTTTGAAAGTGCTGTTCCTTTTCATTCTGCGGTTTTTAATCATTTCAGAAGAAACAGTGTCACATTTACTAAATGGTTTTGTCTCTGTTTTAATGAAAGAGCACTTTATGTTTCCCGAGAAAAAAAACAAAAAAACAATTGGGGCCATTCTGTGGAAGCATACAAAATGGTTTTATTATTTTTGGTTAATTATATTCAATTGAACAAGGAACAGTGGTAAATCACACAGAGGATGCAGATTCTGTTTTTGAAAGATAAGTGAGGGACAAAAGTGAATAATGGTGATACTTTTCTGCTCTTTTCTCTCTCAGTGCCTCAGATTTCTCGTTGTCGATTGATCGCTAAGCTTCGTTTCTAACCTTTATCTGGATCTTAACCTTTTCTGGAGCAGTTTAGCGTTTCAGCTAAGTTTCCACAGAGGTCTTCTTCAATAGAAAGTAGACTAAAAACTGCTTACTAATATATTTTTAAACTAGGAGCTGCTCCAAAATCATGTCAAATGTAAAGACAGCATCTTCAGGAAAAAAAAACAACCAAGTCCCAGAAAACTATTGGCTGCAGGTGACACAAAAGTAGAACAACAAAGCAATAATACAACGTTTTCTCACTTGTGTTGTGTGGACTGCTAGCGTTACTTCTTCTTGTGTAAAATTTGCAGCAGTGTGGGTCACAGCACTCCTACTGGCCTGGGACACATACTACAATCTCAACACCTTAATTAATGTTTTAGCATTGTGTAAATAGCCCCTTACAACCTTAAAATCATCATTTAATCTCATTTTCTTGGTGCTTCAAGGTGGTCTTAGTTGTGTGAAGAGTTCCCATCTTTATCCAGCAACAAGAAGGATTAAGACAGTATGAATATAAATGTGATAGCCTTGTGTGGAATCGATGATATACAAGGAGTAAACGCACAAAAAGAAGAAAAACATGTGTTTAATGAGTTGCCTTTAAATATGAAAATGAGTTCACATTTTCTCAGCTTCTTTTATTATGTCTCATTGTTTAAAAATCTTATGGAGCTTTTTAACAGCATTAAAGGGGACAGTGCCTTATATCACTCATTGAGCATAAATGGGGCACAAAGCAGACTAAAGAGATATTACCAATATGACAGAAAAGAGCCTAAAAATGTCCAGAATGAGTGTGAAACAAGAGCAGCCCAGTCCTTAAGCAGCGGTTTGTTAATTGCGTTTCACGAGTGC
The DNA here is from genome assembly GCA_036850595.1 of Rhyacichthys aspro. Taxonomy (NCBI): domain Eukaryota; kingdom Metazoa; phylum Chordata; class Actinopteri; order Gobiiformes; family Rhyacichthyidae; genus Rhyacichthys; species Rhyacichthys aspro. The sequence continues at coordinate 23,399,310 of CM072152.1, read as the reverse complement.
TTGAACGCAGGCCCGACTTTTCATTAAGATTATTTATATTCAACGAGTCGTCCTGATGTCACTCGGCGGGAGCGGGGACCGAAGTCGTTCAATCACTCCCTTTCTCCGTCTGTTCCCCTCTTTTATCCCACCAGCCCTTCCCCGTTCACTCATTTACAGCCTGGAGTTACACAGGCTTTACACCGGCCTCCCAGCGACACACAACCTGCCAGCGCCACCGCACGCAGAGAATTACAAATACTCACAGAGTTTTACATAAAGTTCAAATGGGACAACACTCAGTCTCCTGAATTAGTTTCTGCAAATCTCAATGAGGAATATTCGGAGAGAGCTACAGTGTGTGTTATATTTATGTAATCTGTCTGTTCTAACTTGATAAATGCATCATGAACAGGTCGGAATAGTAGTTCTTTATTAATCTGTCTTTTGGATATCTACTGTTCACCTACAATTGGGACTGTGACTTCAAACATACAGCAATTTCAACATATTTCAACAAAATAAACATGAAACAGTTGAGTTGTCTCTGCATTTGTCCACCATGTGTTTCCAGTTTCCATTGATTCAATTTAACTATATTTATATAATGTAGTGGGACAATATGCTTTAAATAACCTTGTTTCCTCTTTTAATGTTTGAAGGTAACCTCAGCGTTCCACTGTGTTTTGTGAAATGGGTTAAAATGATGATTAATCGTAAAAGAATCGTAAAAAAGATTAGTAATATTCAAAAAAGCAGTACTGTTTTGGGAAAAAATAAAAAATAAAGGATTCAGTTTTGTAAAAGGGCTTGAGATAAGCCATTGGTATTTGTTTACATCACACATGTCAAACTCAAGGCCCGGGGGCCAAATGCGGCCCTTTGCAATGTTTTTTATGGCCTTTCAAGGGATTTGGTGAGTGCTATCTTTGGACACATGGACTTAAACAGGTTTTAGTTGGATTTTAACAGTTTTTTGTTGGATTTTAATATGTTTCAGTTGCATTTGAGCCAGTTTTTGTTGGATTTTAACAGTTTTCGGCCCCTAAAATGATTCTTATTTACTAGTGTGGCCCCTCACTACTTTGAGTTTGACATCCATTTAGGTAACCACAATACTACATTATACACTATGCTATGGTTAAAGCCACGATTGTTATATATTTTTATTTGTCGTTGGGAGTTTTTGGTTAAATGAGTTTGAGATGAGTGTGACAGAGGTTTTAGGTGAAAAGGACCATGATTTCCTGCTAATTTATTTCAGAAAGGTCAGAATTTACTCAATAAAACCGTTCTGAGGTTAGTTAGAAAGTGAGAGATAGTGTTTTAAGTTTAAATTCATAAAAATGTAATTAACCCTGTGACAGTGATAGTGTTCTGTTGCTTTATTTGTGAAAACAGAGAATCAACATGTTTCTTTTCCTTCACCGACCCATGCTATTGCTTTGTAGGAACGTCCCATTGATCCATTTGATTTGGAGAACAGGTTGAAAAGCCACGCTTTCTAAAACACAAACAAACGGCGCCCATGAAGTTTTAAAGTGATGAACAGCGGGAGCAGAGGACAGGAACTGCTCTCCAATAAAGACTGCAGCTGAACGTTTGTTAGGAGCAGTATCAAGGCCATAAAGGTTTTATTTTGCACGTCCCGGGGCCTCGTTGTCGGACGAGGCGCTGCACACTCACAGTGACCCGTGTTACTGCCCCCCGAGGCTACGCTCCGTTTTATATCTCTGTATCTTACTCCGAGCCCGGACTGAGGACACGCGGCGGGTTTGTTTGTGCAGAAGAAAAGCCGACGCCTGTGGTCATTGTCGGCTGACCTCGAAATCTTAGACGCCTCACGTGAAGTAAATAAAGAAGGAGAAAAACACTCGCAGCTGGTGAGGAGGCCACTCTGAATGATGACGAGGGGATAAATAATGGGCAACGGGCGACTCGAAGCTGAAAAAGTGTCTTGGCGGAGGTCAAAATTTCACCTACATACAATTTTTACAACTGCTAAATGTTGCATGAGTCCCTTCTGTCCAGTCACTCTTTATGTATTTATGGTTTCTTAATAAGCAAACATTTTCTTACAACACAGTATCTGAAGTTGATAAAGGAGAACACTAGCTAAAAGGACGTTTGTAAGCTCAGTAGGTTAGGTTGTTGTCAATGTTTCTACTTAATGTTTAATAACTTAATCTAGTTTTTAAAATGTAATATTGTTGGACATTTAATTCAAAACCTAGACCAAGAAACAAGGCTCCGTTTTGTTGATCATTCCAAACTCTTGCCCCAGCTTTGTCTTTGCAGTAAAAACCAATGCACAGCTGTATATAAATTCACTTTTTTCACATTTAACATTTACCTAAGAATGGACAAATAGCTCCACATGAGAGACAAATACAAGCAACTCTCCAGACAGAAAAAAAAAAACAGTGGATTTAGACGTTTTTTTTGTGTGTTTTGCAATAAAGTTCTGCAAATGAATTCTTATTAGTTTTTTCTATATTTAACAATAATAATAAAATACAGCATGAAGGTTGTGGGTTTGATCCTGATAAATATAAATTCATATAAATAAGGTAATGCCTCTCTGATTTTGATTTGAGTACTTTACTTACTGCGCCATTTTCCAGTTTTATCTCACTCTTAATTTAAAAATCATCAACAGAGCAACAGGAAATCTGCTTCAAACAACTCAACGATTTCTGTTTTTAATGATTTCCTTGAATATGCATGTGTGTTTTCAGGTAAATTACCCCAAAGTAAAGCTTGACTGGTCCAATATCAAATGAAAGCTGCAGAAAGAGGAACAGTGCTGGCCTCGGTCCAACAGAGAAGTGAAGAGATAGAGGCGTCACGGCGGAAAAGATGGAAAACTCAGCTGTGGCTAAAATGACTAAATCTGTGGAGCAACAACGGTTCGATTAAAGACAGTCAGCCATGTTTTTTCCAATTATAAATGTATCTTAACGCTAATTAGCATGCTAACGTCGGGAATATGAGAGTTTCCAGGTCTCGTTTGTGGAGCTCTTATCCGTTTTATTTTCCGGGTCGATTTCTCAGCTGCTTGAACTTTATCTCATGAAGAACTGATAAGGCCACACACAGACGCTGATAACATCGACCGAGCTCATCGTGATTTAATGATAACCCGCCGCGGAGTGTCTCACTGGAACAAATTGATATTGGATATATTTTATTTGAAACCACTGTGTTGTAAAAATAAATTATTTCGTTTGATATTTGCTGATATTCAGTAACAAACCCATGAACGGGGTGAGTTTGTACAGAGATTTATAATTATGTAAATTAAAGCACATGTAATCTCTTTTTTGTGCTTCTGAGAATAAAGGATAAAGAAGTATGCTGCTACATTTATTGGGAATTTGGCTTTTTTTCTCATTCTGGAAATCATATTGGTAGGTTTTACTTTATTTTTTGACAGCAAATTACAAAAAAAATTGAGATAAAATAAGTTGTTCTCATGATATGTGCATTAAATAGTGTGTCAGCCAAACTAGCGTTGTTTAGGGATGTGTTAAACATTACTTGGATTTGTTTTTGTAAAATAAAATGCATCAGTTTAATTGAGGATGCACACATTTTTATTGAAAGTGAAATTCCCGGCGATTCATCTAAAATTCAGATTTAGTGGCTTATTATTTATAACATTACAACAAATATTAAAAAGGTAAAGAAGATTTTCATTCAGAATTGTAGATATAAACCTACTTTTCTGCAATCTCAACATTAATGAGGGCTTTTGTAAACAAATAACACATCAAATAATTACTTTTTTCTGCCTCATCATCATTTACTAAAGGATAAGCATTAGTTATTATGTTTATATCCCACTATTAAGGCTTATATTGTGATGCTGGTCCTGAGCTGGAACATAATAAATAGTAAATGGTTGTATTTCTGTAGGACTTCCACTAGAATCAACGGAGACAAGGTAGGATTCAGTGTCTTAGAAAAGATTAGACAGAAATATTACCATTTATGATTTATATATTTTTGAATTGCCAAATATGGAACAACAGTACGCTTATATTCTTAATCATTTACATTTTGTCCGTATGTTTATGTTTCGTAATGCACCTTAAAAGGGATTAAATCTGTGTCAACTATATATTTGTAATCTGGTTATTCCCTGTTGTCCATGTGTCCAAGGGTTGTACAATTAAATTAATTACTGAAATGTGACACTGCTAAACATGGGTCAATCATCCAAACTAGAATAATTTCAATTAAAATGGCAAAACAATGCTCAGGAACAGGATTTAATAAAGTTAATACAGTAATAACAGTATTTAATTTCATTCTCCGTGTTGCAACACTTGAAGCAAAAGCCCGAATTCTTACCGGAGCAGTTTAAATACAGTTTTTTGTTTGACTCTAGCCTCTACTTTGGAGAATTGACTCACTTTCTAATTTGCATTTTGCTTTCGTTCAGGTTTCAGAAGTCATTTGAAACGGCTCTTTGTGTGTAAATAAATAAATGACTTTTCATTCTTTATAGACTTGAGGTATAATGTAGCTCGACTTGGAAATTACCCTTCCACTGAGTGCTCCCTGTGCTTTGTATGTGTTTATTTGGTTCTATGTGCATAGAGCCGCTGCAGACTCCCTCAGGCCTGTTACTTCAGGTAATGAATTCACTATTCACACTGAGACCGGCCACAACCAGCGCTTTAATCAAAAACAAGCACAATGTTTCACTCAAGAGCGACAGCGGAGGGGAAAAAGCAAAATAAAACCAGAAAATAAGAACATTTAAACCCACGGGGCAGCAAGGAATCATGGGTAATAAGATCTGATTCCCCACTCTTCACAGTGAACTCAGTGTGGCGTGCACCTGCTGCCTTATTACACAAAATAAGAAGCAGAAAAACACAGACTACAAAGACACAGGGAGTTGTTGAACAGATATTCTTACACACCGGAGCCATCTGAGCCCAGTACGACACAGAAATATCCCAAGAGCCTCGGCTTCCTTAAACAAAGACCTCATAATCTGGAAAAAAGTCTGTCACTGACTCTGTGGCTTTGATTTAAAACGCTGAAATGTAAAGCTCAAACCTGCAGCTGGGTCTATAATCACAAACTATACAGATGTGTTGATAACAATATATACGTTTATACTTTATGTACGGATCAGATTTATTTATTTTAGGTTTCCAGTTTACCACATCTTCCTTCCTTCTTTCCTCACTTAACGTCAATAACACGTAAAGGATGCAAGGATTGTTCAAAAGTTCAAATTTGGTCTTCCTTTCTGCTTCTCCAAAAGTTAAATAAGAAGTGGGTAAGATAGTTTTGATAGAAAAAGGGTTAAATTATTCAAAACTTTGTTAGAAGCAAAGGCTGCTGTTTGGGGCTTGACACAAACGGAGCCTGTCAGTCCAAACGGAGGGAATACTAAACAAAATGAGAGAAGAAGGAATATTTTCTTTTTTCTTTGATTAAATCTGAGTAAGACATTTAGATCCAGTCCATAATTATTCTGGAGAGTAGAGTCGGTAACATAGATCCGCTTTACAACAAACAAAATCAATTCCTGATTAGCTTAAATAGGAGCAGGTAAAAATAGCAGCAGGTAAGAGCTGGATTTGACTCTAAAATAGTCAGATTGAGTTCCTGGGTAACTTTATATGTTCTATTTAAAGGAAAAGTACGTTATATTTTGTTTATAAAATAGCACATTTGTTTTATATTTAAATACTGTATGTTAAGTCAGTAACATGGCGCCTTTTCTGCTTTAACTCAGAATACATTTACTAATATCCTGCCCTGTTTTATCCAATCAGAGCTGAGATTTCATCAGAATGTTTTGTCAATGTTTTTACTCATGGATCTAATACCTCAGCAGGTTAAGTTGAATGCTAGTGGCTAATTTTTCTGGATGTGTTTGAGGTAAACGACGGGTTTAACGTCCAAATGCAACCATCACTGCAGAAACTGACAGAAGGTTAGACAAAACATGAAAGTACTCCATATGACAAAACTAAATCACTGGGGTTCATCTTGAGTTTAATCCCCTTCATTTCTATCCAGAGACGGAGCCGTGGCCCTGTCCCTCAAACAGACAGTAAACCTCCTCGAGCCGGTTCCCCGTGAGCTTCTTAAATACAGAACCAGTGAGAATCTGAGGCCGATAAAGAAATCAGGACGAGCGAAACCGTGAATGAGACACTGATCTTCTTATTCTGTAAAAATGTGTCGTCTTTCCGGTGTGAAACAGTGGGTTTGTTTTGGTAAATTATTGTCGCTTGGTGTCTTTCATCCAAATAAAGTCCTTAGAAATAGATGTGTCAGATTTGGCTTTGAAACACCTCAACATTATAACCATTTGGATTTTGTTTTTATTGGTCTTCACTTCCTTTTCCAGTCCTGTCTTTAACATGTTTTGCCCTTAAATAAAAGATCTGCAAGGTTTTCATAAAAGTGTACGAACAGACAGTAGATTTGATTCATTTTAAGCATTAGGCACATTCATTAATTTGCCTTAATTTCTTATTACATTACATTTCTGGTAAATAAAAGCAAAAAATACGACCTGTCTCTTGTCTAATTAGCTGTTTTCACTTTACATTAACCTTTTTTTTTTGTGTACTTGTTACTTAGGTTCGAGTTTGAGCTTTACTCTACTCTTCTGACCACTCTACTGTAAACTAACAAGACTGAAATGAGGTATTTACATGACGGTAAACACAAACACAAGCCAATAGTGTATTTAAAACCATCAACACAACAACATAAATGTTTCATCCTGCTGTTTTCTGAAGCTCTGAAGCATCAGTTTGAATTTTTACATCTAATACTAATAGTGTTTTATAAGAGCACAAGTTTTGACGAATAAAAACACTACATTTCATCATTGTTGTTCTGCTAATACAGTATATTTAACATCTATAGTTCATCATTTTCACTGAGGATCCAGTGTTTTCAGTTCATGGAGCCACAGTTAAACAAAAACACCTTTTATCTTCTCGGATGGTTTTAAAAGCTGGAGTTTTTGTGGCGAGAACACAGTCCCAAACCTCAACAGAAAACAATGTCACATAAACAGCTTCTTAGTTTTAAGATTAAATTACATTAAAGTGTTTTTATATTTGATTTATTGAGATATCTACTCAACACTTGATTTTACAGAACTGCATAAAGCTGTGGTGTCTTTCTCTGGAGTGTTTTTCTGCCTTAACTCTCTTTTCAGTGACTTTTTAGAAGCAAAATCCACAAACCTACAATGATTTTTACCCTTTCAGTCATTGATATTCCACGTATGAGCGCTTTTGATTCGGGAAACCTCAGCCTGCCTCGGTCTGCTTTGTTATCCTCACGTTATTCCTTGTCTTTGGCTTTAACTTTTCACCTCAGTCCCACCTCCTCTCTCCGTCTTTTCCCTTTCGTTGCCCCCCTTTTCTCCGGCTGAGCTCGGACCCCTCCTCGGCTCTCTCCCTACCTGTTCATGCATTACTTATATTTCTCCTCAGGAATTCTGTGTGAAGTGTCCGTTCGGGCCGGCAGACACACACAAAGGCACATGAAAGAGCGGCGGACGCTGAATACCAACGATGGGACAAACGAGCTGCTCCGCACAACGCGACGCACACAAATAAACTCACACAGGCCTAAGGCGAGCCCCGAGAAGCTGCTAAACAAACACACCGCACGGATGACTTTCTCACATTTCGTTAAATTCACTTTTCATTCTTTAAAGTTTCTATTTCTCTGCTTTTGAGATGAGAACCGAATCTAAAAGTAGAATACGGCAGCATTTCTTTCCCTTCATGTATTTTTCATGTTTCCTGCCACAATTTATTCTGCTGTTCTTAAACCCATTCTCTTAAATCAAATGAAGTCTTGCTTTAGGAAATAAATATATGCCATTTAATAACTCTCAATGTGTACAGTATTAGTCCAGATTTGAGTGATTTTGGAAAGTTATAACATTCTTTTAACATTATCAAAGGAAGACAGTGCTTTGTGATAAATAGACAAAAAAACAACCCACTGTTTGGGTCAAGACTCAAAAGTAAAAAGTAAAAGTCATTAAATCACACAAAGAAGAGAACTAGTGGATCCACATATGAAACACTGCTCTAGGACAATATAGACGCAAATGTACGTATAAAAAAAAAAGAACTAAGACCAAGGATCAACACTGATGTATAACACATGTACATTAAGTTAAAGAACAGTAGTAGTTAATGTAATTAGGGCTTAAAAAATAACAGGAGGAAGTTTTTTCACTCTTAAATGATGAAACATACATGCACCATATGACAGAGCACTTATTTAACAAAATGTGACCATCAACATCTCATTTTAATTTATGAAAAAAGTCACATGCACCTTTTTGGCGCCAACATTTAGGTCCATATCTAGTGTAAACAGTACAGGAACTATATGCATTTACGCCATTTTAACACTGACTGAATCCACTGTTGAGAGAGGGATTTGGTTTTGACTGATTATTGTAAAATTCATTTAATAATCAGAGTTTTCATTTGATATGCATGACTCAGTTTCAACCAAAATGTGACTTTTGGGTTGATCTGTACCTGTAATTATACACTTTAATTACTGCATCTGCCAAATGTACATCAATATTTATTTGTTTTGATGATTATTATGTTATAAATATGCACTAAGCAGATATTAAACAATGACAATAGCATATATTCTTGGGAATTCATGTGTGCTGTGATCATCTGTGAGCTACATGTGCGCGGTTTTTCATTTGTGGCCTGTTTTTTCCGATGAATTTGAGCGTACGCGTGTGTTCTCGGGGGCTGCTAAGTGAAATGGGGGTTAATTAGTGCGTTGCTCAGTCAGGTGTGACCGGGGCAGTCTGGAAGGGCTCGTACCGTTCTGTGAGCATTAATCTGTGAGTTCACTGCCTCCTGCCTCAGCACATCGTGTCCTGGGTACCGTTTTAGAAAAGAACATCAGGGAATCGAACCAGCAACCATCTGGTGGAGCCTAGACGGAAATAGGAGGTGAACTCAAATGTGTTTTATCATGAGAACCGATGATTTAATTGAACCTGACCGAGCAGTTTGTGGTGGAAACTTCTCATTGGCAGGATTTTTTAACTCTAAAGATGAGCTGCTGTTTTTGTGATAAAAGAAAAAGACTCTCTTCAGTTAAAGAAGAAGTAAACTGAGACAGAAAAGCCTTGAAATAGTTTAGGTCTTTGGTGTAAATACACAACAAAAAGATTTATTTTGTATTTAGAAACTTGTTTTCAGAATCCAAAGTCTCAAATAAAAACACAGTGGTCAGAGGAAAGTGTAGGTGAACAAATTTAAAGTGTTGTTTAGGTTTGTGTTGTGAATTTACACTGTTAATTAATTAAAATAGGTCTTTTTTTTAAGTTTATGGTGTACTCATGAGGCAACAGTGTCATAGTTTCTTTTTCTGTCTATCACATAAAAACAACAACAACAAAAAAACATTAGCTTGTGGAGCTATCACCATTAGCTTTACCCACTGTCACGAGTGTTGGACCTTTTTCAACAATATTCCTTTTTTAGAGCATGTGAGAATCTATGGTAGCCCTGCAGGGACACACTGTCGTCTATGAACAAACTCAGTAGAAGTAGGTTTGTAGTTAATTTTACCTAAAAATTAAATCAATTCCTCAGCCTTTTATGTAAGAATATGTGCTCAAACAGAAACATGAGTGTGCTTCTCCTCCAGCAGTGCTCAGTTTGTCCTCTCTGGGCCTCCATAGAAACATTAAGTACTACTGGTTTCTATGAATCTTTAAAGGTGTATTTTTAAAGACAGGCAAATGCAAAGAGTGCACCTTGTACGGCAGGCTTTTACACAATAAATGAACAAACAAAAGTTCAAAATAATGAACTAAGCTTGAAAAATATCAGCTTACCTAAAAAACTAATAGAGATATAGACATTTGGTAGACATTAGCCTTGATTAAAAACAGTGTGACTTATTCATAGACAGCTGACAGTTTTCACACTGCATGTTGTTAGCGCTAGAAAAACACACCAACACCACATAAGCATCAAAATAACAATCTACGACTGACCATGAAGGCGTTTGTTATTGTTTTCCAGCTGAAAACACCAGGTGACTCCAACAAAGCCTCAATTTTCACTTGTGACTCCTTCATTTGGAGCGCACAGGATGTGAAAACGCTACGAGCGATATTGTTTTTCGCACCTTTTCTCCATCAGCGGCGTTTCGCATTTATCATTTCCTCAGGTTTGACACCTCTGCCTCTTTTCAAAGCTCCCTACAGTTCATTTAAGGTAAACAAAGAAACATGGATTTGTCATCGGCAGATTCTGGCATATGCTTCCTTATTGTAAACAGCACATACAGGGCTCATTAGTGTAAAATGTGTGAAATTATAATTATTGTGGCATCAGAAACCAATATTTAAGCATGATCTAAAAATAAAAATAAGTGCTCCATCTTCTGAGACCTGTTATTCATTTGACAACTTATTTTAAGATATAACATAATGGAGAATATAATGTCCTGGATGACTAAGAACTTCCACAAATACATAAATTATACTATTTAAAGTGTGAACTGCATAAAATATTTCCCCACATCTCACTGAGTTCTTTTTTTTTTGCCCTAAAATAGCCTTTTTGTGTTTTTAGAGCGCATCAAAGACTCCAATACTGACAGTGTTACAGGTCAGAGGCTAATACACAGATCATACTATGAACCTACTTCTGATCTCATGTTGTTTATTTTCTATTTAAATCCTATTAAATAATGTAAAATAGGATAAATCCACAAGAATACATCAAAAAACAGCTTTTACACCCAATTTCTACATCGAAGTCCTGGTTTAGTTTAGTAAAGAGTTGGATTCAGTGAAGACTTTGAGTGCTTTAAGTTTATACGAATGATTTAAAGCAGTGGTGTCAAACTCAAAGAGGTGAGGGGCCACAATATTAAATAAGAATCCTTTCAGGGGCCGGAGATGGTGACAGAAGCTCAATTTTGAATTAAATGTTTTGTTTTCATTTGAGTTTTACAAAAGTTATCTTTAACATAATTTTTTTCGTTTTGTGGAAACAGTTTTTTGTTGGATTTGAAGAGTTTTAGGTGGATTTGAACTGGTTTTATTTGGATTTGAACAGATTTTAGTGGGATTTGAACAGTTTTAGGTGGATTTGAACTGGTTTTATTTAGATTTAAACAGATTTTAGTTGGATTTGAACAGTTTTAGTTGGATTTGAACTGGTTTTGGTGGATTTGAACTGGTTTTATTAGGATTTGTGGAGGTTTTATTTGGATTTGAACAGTTTTTGGTGGATTTGAACTGGTTTTATTAGGATTTGTGGAGGTTTTACTTGGATTTGAACAGTTTTAGATGGATTTGAACATGTTTTATTTGGATTTGAACAGGTTTTATTTGGATGTGTTAATTTTTATATCTTTTTAGCAAAAACTGGCTTAAGATTTCATGAACAAACAAAATTAATCTGATTTAAATCCATCTAAAACCTGTTCAAATCCAACTAAAAAACCAGTGCCAAAAATATCACCAACTAAATGCATTGGAGGGCCGCATAAAACATTTCAAAGGGCCGTATTTGGCGTCTATAGAGCGTGAAGGTAACATGTCTCTCTGCTTAACGAGAAACAGAAAATGCATGTGTCTTATCCCGTCTTCTTTTATTCAATCAAAAACTCAGAGATTAGTTGGTAACACGTCTGTACTTTTAATCAAACAAAGACCTGAATGTTGTGTTGAGTCAGTTTTTTTTTAATAATATCAGACATACAACTATTGCATGTTAGTCTATTTAGTTTTAGACAATGCCCCAGTCTCTTTTTTACATCTGACAGTGAAACATGTTGTTGTGAACCCAATCACTGATAAATTCCCTCATACAGATGTCGTTCATGCCCCGCTTTGTGTCTTTGTTGTCGAACAGATGCAGTCAAAACCCCGGAGCGACCCGGCCTGCGCTGAAACCCCCGGCTGTGTGTTTTTGTGTGTGCGGTTTGTTTGTTTGTGAGTCAGCCGCTTGCCTCTTGGCGTGTTTGCATCTCGTCCTGGAGCGTTTGAATGCGGACTGCACCCGGGGCTCGCGTTTTGTTCGGCGTGAGCATTCAGGCCGCGGTGTGTGCGTCCTGTCTGCCCGAGATAAGACTCGGTGGGGCGTAGCAGAGATCCAGGAGAGCCTCTGTCAGCCGCTGCCCCGTGGATACCTTGTGTATTTGTGGTCCACAGTTTGGACGCGTCTCTGGGTGGCCATAAAGCAGATTGTAGTCCAAGAATTAGACCCAGCAGTGCTATCGCGGTGAAGGAAATGCCTTTAAACGCGTGTGTGTGTGTGTGTGTCGGCGCCACGAGCTTTCCGCACAAACCTCATTCCCACCATCTTCTATCTGTCCGTTCGCTGATAAGAAAATCAATAGCGGAGTTTACAGCTCAGCCTCGCGCGTCAAATGTGGAGAAGTCCACTTCCACCCGGCTCCGGCTTCAATTCACTAAAGTCTCTGGCTTTTAAATGATGTTTGACTATGTTTCAAGCCGTTTTAATCCAGCGTGTGATGTCTGACATTTGGAAAAGCAAACGTGGAGTATCCGATTTCAAACAAGTGTAAAGACGGAAAACTTTAGGCAGTAACTCGGCAGTAACTCGCTCATTCTCACTTCATTTTCAACAAAATGGCGTAAAAATCTGGAATAATTGCATTTAAATCTCAATATACCACCTTCTACGCTTCAAAACAGAGTCATCTTGACCTCAATTTACTTTACATTAAAAATCAGTGTATTGCTGCATTAAATTATGATTGTTATCAGAATGTTATGGTTAGCCGCTGATATAAACTTGTCTCTACTAAATACAACGTTGACCTTGTGAAATTGGTCAAAATTGCAGGTAATGTGGGGTTAAATTAACATTCCAATAACATAACATCTTATTGTAAATGTAAAATGGGGCGGGCTTTATGCAGTGCTTGATTTCTCTGATTGGTTGTATGTCTATCCACTTTATACATTAAAATACAAAGCCTCAAATCCTTTTAATTACACTGTTTTCACACAGCAGCATCTGATTGTTCTAATTTTTGAAGGAAATGTGACCGAAATAAAGAAAACTGAAATCTAAAGGTCGTCTAAATGTGTTTGCTGTAAATAAAGTTGCACTAAGACGCTGTGAATCCTCAGAAATTAAACTTTTTAGCAAGACTCTTTGTATATTGTAACAAACCCATTGAAATAAATGAGTGTATTAGTTCAGTTATTCGTTTCTGAGACTTATTCTATTAAGGCTCAAGATAATTGCAATAATCAAACCATTGATAGATGATTGTGATGTAAGGTTAGAATTTAAAAGACAGAATTTAACACCACTCTTTTCACTCAATTCAAAAAAATCGAACAAAATGTATTACTTTTAAGATTCAAACTAATCCGGTCCTTTCTTTAAATCACTTGTTGATGTGTGCCTCAATAAATAGAGCATAATGGCACCAGTCTGGAGTAGAAAAGTGGGTTTAAAGTCTTGCCTAAAGGGAAAAAAAGGCATTTATTTGGAATAATTGTAACTTTTAATTGGATATTACAACAATCCTAATGTTTGACGAATACAGCGATATTTTTCCTCAATCAGACTCTCCACCAGACTTAGACTTTAATTTTTAAATCCATAAATTTATCTTCTCAAGGATGTTTTTGGATGTTGTAAAAGAATGTCCAATAAAATATTTCTGGAGAAGTATCTTAATGAGGATGAGTATTAGCCATTTAAGAAATTATTTAGTGACGGGGACGACTTGGTTTGTGGCTTGAATATTTAGTTTGTTTGTCTGTTTATTAGCATGTGTATAGATGTATGCACAATGGGAGTCAAATTTAGATTAAAATAAACGAAATGGAAAAACAGGAGGTGGGAATAAATAAGCACTGCTTCCTCCTGATCCTTTTCAAACACCAAATATGTGTTTTTAGTTTGAGTTTACTACTGAAGAAGAAGTATTATGATGGAATTTAATGTTTCTTTTCTTTCTGTTTGTTTTGAAATAAATATATATTCATTCATTCATTCATACTCAGAGTCATCATGCATCAGTTTGACTAATGTTTTGTACATTCTCATCCCTTATGCTCCATTTCTACTGCATTTAAATTCTTTTTGAACTGAATATTTGTATTTTCTTGCTCATCCTTCCTTGACTTTAATGCAAGTTATTTTTAAATGCGCTTCACAAATAAATAAGCTTTTTGTCTCCTTTCTAAACCCCGATGTTTTCTGTCTCAATGGCGTCAGATACGTTGGATTTTGGAGACTGCGTTGGACTAAATCCACAAATATACAACGTATACTCAGCACATTTACACGGATTAGTACAACTGCGAGTACACAAAGGCCCGTAGGAATGTTTGTGCGCTTCTTCCTCGTTGACTGCGTCGGCATCGGTCGTTTCCCTCGACGCAGAGCGCGGCTGACGGCACCTGAGCTTCACACACGGACTCACGCCGACAGAGGACGGGCGACGGGACGGAGCCAGAAGCAACGACGCGCTTTACAAGAGGGAGACAACACGTCCGCATTTGGGACGGTCTCCGGAGTAAGGCCTGTGTGCTCAACGAACAGATGGTAATGACAGTTCCGGTCCCAGGACGTTCATCTAATCAACACAGTGCGCACACAAAAACACACACCGGAGTCGCTCGAACAGATTAAAACATCCTTCACTCCAAATAAGGTTAACGACATAATTCAATCCAAATACGCAGAGAGGATTTCTGGTTTCGGTGCACTTCAAAGGCAAATACAGCCAGCTCCTTCTAAATCTAGAGGTAGATCGTTTTAGATGATTAGAGTCTCAGAGGTGTCTTGTTTTTAACGGTTTGTTAAGCGAATATCAGCAATTTTTTAACACTTACCCAAAGAATAAAGCAGAATCAGCAGTAAGGTTGAAGCACTGTGAGCTATCAGATTAATTAGGGAAGTCAAGCCAGTAAAACTCTGCATTTTTACATTTTACAGTCAGTTTTTACCACGGTGTACCTCAATAATGTTAAATGGCATGTATTTATATGGTGCTTTTCTATATTCTCGGGCTCTCAAAGCACTTTACGTTAGGCTTTCACTCATTATCTGTGTATCTTCATCTTAAAACTGTAACATTGCAGCTGTTATAACCTTTAAATTATATTCTCTGTCACAATACTTTCACTATGTCCTAAAGCACACACGTCAAACTCAAGGCCCGGGGGCCAAATGCGGCCCTTTGCACTGTTTTATGTGGCCCTTCAATTCATTTAGTAGTTTATATTTTTAGCATTAGGTTAAATTCAAACAGGTTTTAGATGGTTTTGATTTTTGCTACAAAGATTAACCTACCACTTCCTATTACAACCTGTTTAAATCCACCTAAACCTGTTAAAATTGGACTAAAACCTGTTCAAATCCACCCAAATCCTGTTCAAATCCAACTAAAACTTGTTTGAATCCAATTAAAATCTGTCCAAATCTGACTGAAACCTGTTCAAATCCAACTAAAACTTGTTCAAGATACAATTTCTCAAAATTTAATCTCCATCTTCGGCCCCTGGAAGGATTATTATTGACTATTGCGGCCCCTCACCACTTTGAGTTTGACACCTCTGTCCTAAAGTCTTCCTCAAACTGTGATATTTATTTTAGGACCATTAAAAGAGGAAATAGGGCCTCATCTATGCATCTTTTGTGATAATGACAAAAAGGAAAACAAATTGTCTTAACATTTATTCATCTGCAGCAAATATTTTGAAAATTTAAATCTCTGAAAAACAAAACATGCACACAACAGTAAACAGTGTTCTTACCTGAGCAACATATTCATTTATTAAAGTTTACATTTCAGTGGAGCTGTTTAATATGTTTATTTCTATCCTCTTTATGTCTCTCGTTGAATTTTATTGTCCAGCTTCTTTGTTTGAAGTGCTACTAACAGAAGGTCACTGTGAACATGGACTTTAGGGGAACAAGTGCAAAAGTGCAGGAGGTTATTTATCCCTAGTTTCTGTGTTGAATGGTTTAAATTACACTTTTTACAGTCCTTTGCATCAGGTGGTTCTTCAACTCTACTTTGTGTATTTAAAAATGATTAAACTTGTTGATTAGCCCTTATTTAGATCATAATTTCAACATTTAATTCCAAATTTAGGCCAACATTTTAATCAATTACCAGTCTCTTAAGACAGAGCTAGCTATGTTTGTAGCCTGTAACTATACTTTTATTGTCCATGAAATTCCTCCCACTGTTCTCTGCTTCTTTTAACTCTTGTATCAAGTTACTAAAAGAAGAATACATTGCCATAAATCTAAGCCCTTGTCCTTGTTTGACCGTATGCTACAGCTCCATATGCTCAGTCACTGTTAAGCGGAGTTCACGCTTCGTCGCTTTAAACTCTCCGGGGCCGACTTTTTGACAACACTCTCAGCTGCAGCTCAAACTAAATAAGTGCAGTGGGGATAAAGACGGTGGAGAATGTGGTAGTACTGCTCTGCTTCTTCTGTACTCTATTAGATATACACTTCAGTCACTCTGGGCGGGTTACGTAAATGTTTAATGCCGAATACTGCTGTGTTTGACGATAAAAAAACGTCACTTCTCGTCGTGAAACTTTACGAGCGGACGAACAGAAACGGATCCAAACGCATCATTTCGGAAACACAAAGGACAGTGGGTAAAGGAATGTAATTACATCTGACAACAACAGATAGCGTCCAGGCTGTAATCTTATCAGAGATCTTACAACTACATTATCTCAGCTCCGCACTGCATCAATATCCTTCTCAGCACGACGCCAGCGTTCTGTTATTGTTCACATGTCGGTGGGACGGAGAACGCACCCAGTTTCATTTAGATCCACTGATATCCGTCGTCTAATAAGCCAGAATGAGAGTTATGGGTGTGTCGTTTACATAATCTAGACTTATTTATCCTCCAATCCATCACACATCAAAGTCTGTTAATTATAACGACGATGAAATGTGAGAAATGTTGTTGAACGGAAAGCATCGGGACATAGTTTTTGTCTTGAATTGTCTGATGTCCACCTTCAGACACGGCTCAAAATCCAGACAGAATACTGGATCTAACACGGACAGTAATGCAAGGTGTCAATGTGCTAAATGTGTCCTGAATGTGTCTGGGGAGATCAGTTTGAGAGAGAATGTGTCTGGAAGTGTCAAACTGAGACGTCCTGCAACAACCAGATGATGTTTAAGCCAAAGAGTTACCCTTCTGTTACCCTTTAACCTTTTAATTATGGAGGTATTTATTACGACGGGGCACTGCTGTTTCCATCTAATATGGGATTATTAATGAAGTGTTGAGTCATTAGAGAGAAAAGTAACCTGAAGAGTTGGACACTGGATTTTTAAGGCATTATTTGGCAGGTTTTTTTGTTTGTTTGGTTTGTTTTCTGTGATGTTTTAAGGTTAAATTATATATCCCCCATATAAACAACAATAATAAAGATTAAGAACCCCTGAGCTCATGGCCAGATCTCAATTTCATTTCCATTTTCATTTAGAGAACACCTGGAATACCGCTAAACTGGATTACATTATAATAGTATTTGATAAAAAACAAAAAAACAGAGCATGCCCACTACAGACTTAATGCCATACATATTATTTTTGACAAATAAAAAGGTTCTCCAAAAGAATCTGATGATGAAAGTGTATTATTTTAACAAACTACTCTTTTACACATGACTTTTACATTTTACATTAGTCTACAATGAAAGGTGCAATACCACATGTGACCACTAGTCAAATTGAAAACAGCTAATCAAGCAGCACCATTTCCTGAAGCTGAATATTTATCAAATTCAATATTGTTAAGACAGACTTTTGGGAGAGTCTTGTTTCCAAATAAACCCAATCTCTGTTGTGTGTCTCATTATTGTGTATTTCACCATCAACTGGACTGAATCACACCAGATTTGGCTCAGTAACTAACTCTTGTCAAAAGTGAGATGAGAAACACAAGTAGGATTTCCAACATTTTGACAAGATGCACAACGAAAAAGTGTGAAACAGACAAAGACAAAGTGTCGTTATCGTGAGCTCTAGTCACAGTGAAGCCTGCTCAGTATTCAGTCCTCGACTTCCTCGCGGCGCTAATGAGCTACAACCAAACACTGACACGACTACACAACCATATGGCTTGTTTCTCATTTTGTCTCCACATTAAAGACGTCCCACTTCGCCGCATCGACACCGATCAGATCGCTGTAATTCAGACTCCACGCGGCGCCGAGGGACACGTGGACAAACGGAGTGAGGGCCAATGTGTTTGTGTAGGACATTATTTCATTTGAACGAACATCTGAGTCTAAACAACAATGATGGAAAAAGTACTAAAAAATACTCAAATGAAAAGTCACTGTGTGGTTATTTTGAAATAATATAGCCCACAGATATTTAGAAAAAACTTGTAAGTATATTTGAACTTTACTGGATTTTTTCCATATTTTTTTTGCTGCAAAAAGTCCTATTATTGATAATTAGTGCTTTAACGTGATGCAAAATAATACTTCTTTAAAAAGTAGCCTGAAAGTGAAACTAACAAAATTAGAAAACTAAGTCTTTTCATCCGAATAAAGTTCACGTTTTACACCAAGTATATCATGCCACATGTTAATCTTTTTCTATTTAATAACAACATATTTTATGGTAAAGTTATTAACATATTTTGGGGAAAACATAGCAAATTTTTGGAATAGAAAACATTTTTTACAAAGGGGCAATCTCAGTTTAATAAATGCTGTGATTCATTTAGAGTTTATCATAGTGAGGGTCAAATGTACAGTTTTATCACCTTGCTTTATATCATATAATCAATGTTTCTTACAGATCATGCAATAAGAAGCCAAAACTTACAATTATTTTGAGAAAACTTTGTAACATTTTGACCCAGTTTGGTGCACATTACATATTAATTTACTACTACGGCTCAGTGGTGTGGCATTTAGTAAACATAATGGGAAAAAACTACCTTAATGGAAGTTCTGTGGCAAAAAACGACTGAAATTCAGGTGAGTTGTCTTTTTTTTGAACCAATAAAGACACATCTGGTAACTCTTTTACCATTTAACATTACAATATCAACACAATTCAGTAAGTGTGAGTTTAAAAACGCTATAATCCCTTCACTGCTCAATGTAAGAGATACAAAAGTGGTGCTGTACCTTTAACGATGAGGTCAGCGTAGTTGGAGACCCCGGAGCCTCCGTCAGAGCGGATCACGCAGCGGTAACGACTCGTGCTTCGCTGCGACGTGTCCCCGACGCTGACCGTGGCCGAGAAACGCCGGTGGTTCACGACTCTGGTGACCATCAGAGCCGTGTCTTTACCGTTCCACTGCTGCAGTAAATAAACAAGAAAACAGATAGAGCTGGTTAGTGTCGGACCAACGGGAAGATGGAGAACAAAAGAGTACTGCTTTCTATTAAAAGACTGAATGTAAAGACAGTTTATCTTTCCATAAACTTTGATTAGATACACTATTCCAGATTAATATCTTCGTAAATTAAAGAATCAATGCTTTTGTTACTTGCCACTGTTACTACTTCATTGATGTGATGGGTTTTTGAACATCTTTTGTAAAAATATACCCCGTCAGAGATTGTTACATTTGGAAATATCTGGAATAACATTAAAAGATGGCTTTTCTCTCCATTAAACGTCAAGAAACCATTAAATTGAATCTATGACTATTATTTCAATGATTTCATGGCACATTTTGAAGAAAAAAAAAGCTCCACAGTGTTTTAAAATCTGCATTTAGGTCATGTGAAAGCTTTTATCCATTATGTAACTAAAAGAAATAGACTAACATAAGCGATCTTCAGCATTAATTAAAATGAGGTGAATCGTGCAGTTATTAAGAACCATAATAACATTGGTGCTGTATAGATAAACATGAATCAAAATGTAATTAATTGGAAATGGCACTAAATGGCTTTATTTCACACATTTACTGTAAATGACTGATGTGCTGAGGTGTAATCTCATGCATTTTAAGAAAAATAATCACATTTCCTCGACATTTGATAAAACTAAACACAACTTCTTCGTCACCAAGTTTAATTATTTCAAAAAGACCAAACCCTTGACCGTGTGATTTGAATTTAAATATGGTTCAAATGGCCCCAAAATTACATCCATTTATCCATGTGCAAACTTAAATATATTGAAAACACAAATATAGGGCTGCCAACCTAAAAACCCGTCTCAGGCCGTAGCTGTCATTGGATCGGACGAAAAAATAATATTTGATTACCACTTGTTGCATGTTTTTTTTTTTCTTAAATGTGTCGAGTGAGTTTCCAGGAAGTGTTGCCTTTGGAAAAACAGATTTGAATTCTCATAAATGACCACATATTGATACCACAGGCCAAGCGTGAAACACAAGCGATTTAAAATGAGCCGGTCAGACATGAAATCACAGCCCTCGCACATTCAGATCCAATCTCTGGCTGCTTCGGTGTTATCTGCCAATTTAGAGCAACATGTCTCCCCCACAGACCCGCGGCGGAGAGGGTCACCGCTCTCCATCGCAAATGTCATTACCGTACACGGCGGCGCTCTGCGGATAAACCCGTGTGGCCCGTGAACATGGCGCTCGTCGGGGAACGCGAATGTAAATGAGAACGGGCGCACACTGTAGACACGGATACACAACACGCACTCGACTCTGAACAACGCCGGAGTCATCGGCGCGAAGCAGAACAAGTTTTAATCAATGCTGAGATTGGACTGTGAAAGCTGAGAGCAGACTACTTTTTAGGAATAAAAAAGACATGAATGAATAATCGTTTTCTTGGTGTTGTGTTTATACTGATGGATACTATGAAAGTAGGAGGATATTTTCTAAAAGTCTGAATCAGGAAATGCAGCAGGCTTTGTCATTGTTTGCACACAAACCCATCTACAGCTACTTAAGAGACATTAGAATAAATTGTTCCTACAAAATAAGACCAACATCTAGCACTTCTCTCAACACTTTTCCCAATTTGAACTTAGCTTTCTTTAGTTGGGATTTATATTGTTTTGTATTGATTTATTTAACTACGTCTTAACAGAAAAGTAGTCCAGATTATCTTTGTGTGTTTTCATAATAAAAGGTCAATCCTCTCCATATGTTTGGTGTGATTCTTTATCTGAAGAGTTTGACATTTCAAACTCTTTTTTCGTTAAGTAATGATTACATTAAGTTTGAAGTTTGCAGAGGCCGCAGTTGAATTATAATGATGCACTTTTGAGAATAAATAAGCCGCCTTTTTTAAATGTTTATCAAACTATTGTGTGTCTTTCTATATTGATGGTGTCTGTTTTGTCAATGTCAGTTTTATTTATGTAGCACATTTAAAACAACCATCTCTGCCCGAAGTGCTTTATAGAGAAAAATAAGAGCAAAAATAAAAAAAAATAAAAAAAATAAAAAAATTGGAGGGATGGCAGAAGTAAAAAATAAATAAATTAATAAATTAATTAAAAAAAATAAAAATAATAGAAGACATAAAATCAAGTAAAAACAATAATAAAAAAAAAAAAAAAAAAAAATGGATGTAAGTAAGTCAAAGACCAGCTCAGTTTGTGTTAAAAGCCAGTGCAGACTTTTTCTATTCAGGATTGGACCAGAATAAAGTTGAAATAATGAAGTGTTCAGTGTTCAATGACGAGTTCACGAACCTGGAGCCAGAGCTTGTCGTGCTGGGACCACTTCCCTCCCGCCGTGCACTGAAACGTAGCGTTCTGTCCCACGTTCACCTCCACGTTCTGGAGCCGCAGGAAGTGAGGTGCTTTTCCTGCAACACGCCGTCATATTGTCAAAAAAACCCCATTAAGTTAATCAAATTAGAGAATCACATGCACCACGACTGTTTGAAGACATAGATATAACATTTATATTGATGAAAAGGCAGACCAAACTCTAAAATAACGTAAAATATTGGGTTTTAAAGGTTTCAAGGTGTCAAATATCTGTATTCTAGGCACAGAGTTTTCAGCACAGATATGTAACCTTCATATTTAAAGTATGGTGCACATAATATTTCCATTCAACACGTGCATTGAGTGAAAATGTTGCATAAAGTGGACATTGAAAAGGCAGACGGAGACAGACAGAGGGTGACATTGGCTGGCATTGAGACCAGTGTGCGACTGGTTAATTTCATTTTGAGCGTCTGCAGACAGAGATGAGACTAACGGAGAAGGCATCGATCATTTAACGATGAGAATTCGCTCTGACGCTAATGGGCTGCTTGTTGCGTATTACGAGGACTTTCTCTTTAACATTTTCTTCCTTTATATCTCTACAATCATTTTATATCTACATGTTCCGGTTTTCTTCCACTAAGATTGTTGCTTTTATATTCGATCTATAATTTTACACCAACACATGCACTTTGACGAATGTGATTAAAAACTGGCGCAGATTAAATGATATGCTGTGTGTCAGCCTTTCAGAGAGAAGCAGGTTATTACAAAGAAGAAAAGAGACAAAAGAGATGTTTTTCTAATGCAAGGAAGGTGAAGAAAAAATATAGAGTAATAATATGAATAAACATAAATGGATGACTGTGGGAGGTCTTTATTTTTATGCTCATTCATTTGCCAAACGTACGGTGGCTGGTTGGATTTGAACAGTTTTGGGTGGATTTGAACTGGTTTTATTTGGAATTGAACAGATTTTAGTTGGATTTGAACAGTTTTAGTTGGATTTGAACTGGTTTTATTTGGAATTGAACAGATTTTAGTTGGATTTGAACAGTTTTTGGTGGATTTGAACTGGTTTTATTTGGATTTGAACAGATTTTAGTTGGATTTGAACAGTTTTTGGTGGATTTGAACTGGTTTTATTTGGAATTGAACAGGTTTTAGTTGGATTTGAACAGTTTTAGTTGGATTTGAACTGGTTTTATTTGGAATTGAACAGGTTTTAGTTGGATTTGAACAGTTTTAGGTGGATTTGAACTGGTTTTCTTAGGATTTGTGGAGGTTTTATTTGGATTTGAACAGTTTTAGATGGATTTGAACATGTTTTATTTGGATTTGAACAGGTTTTATTTGGATGTGTTCATTTTTATATCTTTTTAGCAAAAACTGGCTTAAGATTAATCTGATTTAAATCCATCTAAAACCTGTTCAAATCCAACTAAAAAACTAGTGCCAAAAATATCACCAACTAAATGCATTGGAGGGCCGCATAAAACATTGCAAAGGGCCGTATTTGGCCCCCGGGCCTTGAGTTTGACATGTGTGTTCTTGAGGATCAATAAATCAAAGTCCAGGACACAACTTTCACATAATCAAGCCGTCATCCTGCATCTTCCAGACAGAAATGTGGAGGATACATAGGCTCCTCCAGTGTGACCCTGCTTCTCACTTTGTAAATCCTGTTTAGTTCAGCTTCAACAAGTTATTTTCTTCATTTAAAGCTCCAAACCAGCTCTGATCCGTCAAGGCTTGGACTCCTCGAGATTATTTACCTAAAGATATATTCTTTTATATCTGTCATGATCATAAAAAGCTGGTCCTTTAGTTCCTGAAGGTTGTCTTGGAGAATGTTTATACACCTTCTAATGCAAAACATCTCAAAGGTAATAGACTTTAGTCCAAACACAGCTTTTACACCGATTTTTTCAAATGGCGAGACCAAATTTTAGCATTTAATATATCTGAAGACTAAATATAAAACTGAACAGAATGCATTATTATTATTAAATGAATTATTAGACTCTTCTTGGTGCCTGATCGTACTTTTCGTGTATTTTCTCATTTACAGTGGTGCCTTTCTATCAGGACCATCGTGACTAAAATGCACTTGAATTTAAGGGGACCGCAGTGGGGTATAAGTAGGACAGCTTGCGC
This sequence comes from Rhyacichthys aspro, assembly GCA_036850595.1. Taxonomy (NCBI): domain Eukaryota; kingdom Metazoa; phylum Chordata; class Actinopteri; order Gobiiformes; family Rhyacichthyidae; genus Rhyacichthys; species Rhyacichthys aspro. Next base: position 23,375,449 of record CM072152.1, on the reverse strand, counting down.
CATAATAACCCCGCTGCAGTTTAGTCGAGGAAAGTGTTGTGTCAGATTTGAGTGATGAAGACCCTGGTTTGGACCTTCTTCCTTGTTCGGTGCAATCTGTCAGCGAGCCTCACAATCTGTCAGCGTGTGCGCACGAGCCAACGCGTGGAAGTGTGAGATAACGACAAAACAGATGATGCTCAGTGGGGCGACAAACAGAGCGACTTACGGCAGGGGTGAGCCAGGACGCGGATGTCGTCGATGGCAATGAACCCGGGATGGCCTTGAACCGAAACAGCCTCAAATATGACCTGGAACGCAGAAAAATACAGAAAGGATTTACTGGAATGAAAAGAAAGAATCAATCAAACTGTTTTTTCTCTTTTTCGATCACATGGTCTGGCCTTCGCTGTGAAGCTCATATGGGACCCCCAGGGGTATTCACTTAAAGTCAGCAACTACTCCGTGGTTTCCTCCGTCTGCCTCCCTCCGTCTGTCAGACACATGCTGCTGATCCTTGGACTCGTTCCTCTTCATCTTCTTCTGTCTTTTCTCACAGCGGCTCGTTCATTCACTGTGATCGTTGCTTATCCTTTAATATAAATGTGCATCATACTTCTTACTCCCCAAAAAAATTAGAAATCAGAACAGAGACGATACTGGAGCTGTGACAATTACCAGTGTTTAGTCAATAATCCATAATGTCTAGGACTGACAGGTTAAAAAAGTCTGAGATAAACTGTTAAAAGTCCATTACCTGATTGTTTTTATTCTTGCATTTGTTTGACTCGCCTAAAGTTTACTGTAACAGGAATCGTTTGTGAAAAAATGAGCCCTTAAGACGTGATCTAGTCTTTATAATGAAGGATTTTAATAGATGAGAATGATCAGTCCACAGCAGGATTTTGTCCAATCACAGCTCACTTCAGGTAAAAAGGAGCGCTCCCATTGGTCGACACTGATGTCAACAACGAAGGAACGAGGAAGTAAACCGAGGAAATGGGTTATTCTGTTGGAAATACGTCTTATTTTACAGAAAAAGAGCTCAAAAAAGATAAAAATAGAGAAACAGGAGCAAAGTAAACATGCTTGTATTCAATTTAATGAAACATATTAGTATTTTGGAGTGAAAAATTGGTCCAGTTTCACCTTTTTAAAAAAAATAAAACCCTTTAAAGTAGTCTGGCACAAAATGTAAAATAGTCTGGTTTAATATTCTTATAGAAAACCAACACAGTGCATCATCGGACGACACTACTCTGTGTTAATTTTAGCAGAAGATGCCTATTGATCAAGTACTGCTACGTTATAAGAATTAATCAAAATGTACCTATATGGAAAACTTCAGCAAAAACGTGATTATTTTACAGTTTTGAGTCGAGATCAAGTGAAATAGCTCAAGTTCACCATCTGACTTTGTAAAATGTTGGGCGATATTACATAAAAACAAGCTGTAATATTTGATAGGAGACGTTTAAATCACATTTTGAATCATATTTTCATTGTACAAGTTGATAGAGATGTGCTTTAAACACCTTCAGACAAATCCAAACTGTAAAGGTAAAGATAAAGGAGACTGAGGAGTGTGATCTATCTTTTGTGTCTGCCTTAAATCCTTTCCTATTCCTTCCCTCCTTTATTTCTTTACTCTTTCTTTACCGTGGACTCTCGCGGGTGACGGACGGAGCGGGGGCCGTCAGGGGTCCGTGCACCCGTGACCCTCACTCATATCCAAACACACACCTCTGTCTGCGCTGCTCTCGTCAGGATTGTCAGGCGAACGAGCTGAATACTAAACTCCACCGGCAAAATGTCCACCGGGAGGGCTTTAGTCTGCTCTTTTCCCTCGACAAATACAACTGTCTCTGCTCAAAGTTCACCTTCTCATTGTCATTCTGCTCTTTCAACAAACCAGCATCAGGAATTTCACTGCAAAATACAACCAACTAACATTTTCAAATCACTTTTAGTAGAGTTTTAGACATTTAAATATCTCTAAATCAATAGATAAACCCTTCTTTATCCAATATAATGTTGGTTTATTGGTCCAATGCAGTTGTTTGTTTAGTAATTATTCATTTTTTTTTGTGAAAATATATCGACTGTTGCATCAATCTGTTATTTTTACTTTATTATTTTTAGCTTTATTTTAACCCTTGTATGTTTTGTTTGAGCAACTGTAACTCAAAAGCTCTTAATGCTCAGAGTTTCAAAGGTTTATATAAATAAGATATATTTGTTGACTCCTAATAGGACCCACATTGAGATCTGAAACATATTTACATTTTCTGTGAATTAGTGTCAAATACAAAGAGTTTTTACTCATTGTGTTACTTGCAGTGTGTTTGTGACACCTAAACTACACCTGAACTACACCTGAACAACACCTAAACTACACCTGAACTATGCATCAACAACATCTGAAATACACCTGAACTACACCTGAACAACACCTAAACTACACCTAAACAACACCTGAACTACACCTGAACTACACCTGAACTACACCTGAACCACGCATCAACAACACCTGAACTACACCTAAACTACACTTAAACTACGCCTCAACAACACCTGAACTACACCTGAACTACACCTAAACTACAGCTGAACAACACCTAAACTACACCTGAACTACACCTAAACTACACCTGAACTACACCTGAACTACAGCTGAACAACACCTAAACTACACCTGAACTACACCTAAACTACACCTGAACTACACCTCAACCACGCCTCAACAACAACACCTGAACTACACCTGAACCACGCATCAACGACACCTAAACTACACCTGAACTACACCTGAACTACACCTGAACTACACCTCAACCACGCCTCAACAACACCTGAACATATTCATATTTTCTGTGAATTAGTGTCAAATACAAAGAGTTTTTACTCATTGTGTTACTTGCAGGGTGTTTAAACTACACCTGAACTACACCTAAACTACACCTGAACTACACCTAAACTACACCTGAACTACACCTAAACTACACCTGAACAACACCTAAACTACACCTGAACTACACCTGAACTACACCTGAACTACACCTGAACTACACCTGAACAACACCTAAACTACACCTGAACTACACCTGAACTACACCTGAACTACACCTGAACTACACCTGAACAACACCTGAACTACACTGGAACTACACTGGAACTACACCTGAACTACACCTCAACCACACCACAACCACACCTGAACTATGCCTGAACTATGCGTCAACTACACCTGAACAACACCTGAACTACACCCGAACTACACCTGAACTACACCTGAACACCTGAACTACACTGGAACTACACCACGCCTCTAATCAAATCAATCATACAATTTAGCAAACCAATTTGATCTTAATATCTCTTCTCAAAATAAAATAATAACACTTTTAACTCAAAACACAGCCGACGACTAAAAAGAAACATTAGTAAGAATCGCTGCTGAAACACGAGCCTAAAGCGGTGATTAGTTTGTTGAAACTTTGTGTGTGCTCCTGCAGTTCCACTCTTTTATTATGAAAATGTTTTGGTTCTTTTAAGATAAAGAAAGTGTCGTCTCTCGGTGGGATATGACTTCTCATTAGGGAGAGAAACGCACACCTAATTCGCTTTAACGTGCAGTGCGTACGCAACACGGGGTCCCACTGTTCCTGAACGCAGCTCGGTTATTAACTGAACCGCTGTCACCGTGAGCCGCCTCAATAAAGCAACGCAGCGGGGTCCGTCCCTGAACCTTCAACAGAGACACGCGGCGTACAAAGGGCCCTATTTAAAGACAGCTCTTTGTTCTTAAACATTGAACAAATCAGCGTGAGAGAAAAGTATTGGTTATGTGACTAATTGGGAAGTTTAGATAACAGAGTTTAAAATGTAACTACATCTATAGCTCTTTATAGCTCTTGTATACCTTTTACCTGTGTCTTTTTAATGTTTTTTTGGTCTTCCTCAAGGTATTATTCAGGTTACATCCAGGTGTTACTTTTATATGACAAATACGGGTCTGCAGAGAGTGAGAATGTGCCCCAAACTAACGTGTGCTGTTGTTACCTGGTAAGAATTGGGCCAGAAAGTAGAAATAGCCAGTTCAGCCTTGACCCATCCTTCGGTGACAGTGTCTGAGGCGTTCCACACTGGGTTCCCCTGAGCTCCTCCGTTCACCTGCAAAAACAACACCAAAACAGCCGTGTCCTTTAGTCAATTTAAGACAAAACCGTAAAGAAAAGGGCAGGTTGAAGAAGGAAAATGGCAAAATAATGAAAAAGTTATTAAAAGCTCAATTCTGTGTGTAGTTTTGGACTGTGTTTGTGTAAGCTTTTCTGGGAAATGTGTGAGAAAGGTCAGAAAAACCTGCAGATTCATGAAAAAATGTGATATAACCTGAAAAAAAATGCTTACACAACAGAAGTCTATTCTCATGAGATCAAATGAGAATAGACTACTTCTTCTTCTTCTTCTTCTTCTTCTTCTTCTTCTTCTAGTTCTTCTTCTTCTTCTTCTAGTTCTTCTTCTAGTGCTTCTTCTTCTTCTAGTGCTTCTTCTTCTTCTAGTTCTTCTTCTTCTTCTAGTGCTTCTTCTTCTTCTAGTTCTTCTTCTTCTAGTTCTTGTTCTACTTCTTCTAGTTCTTGTTCTACTTCTTCTAGTTCTTCTTGTTCTACTTCTTCTTGTTCTTCTTCTTCTTGTTCTACTTCTTCTTGTTCTACTTCTTCTTCTTCTTCTTCTTCTTCTTCTTCTTCTTCTTCTTCTTCTTCTTCTTCTTCTTCTTCTTCTTCTAGTTCTTCTTCTTCTAGTTCTTCTTCTTCTACTATCTACACCTCTATCTCCTCTTGTTTCCTAAAAGCTTGATTTCTGATTTTCCACTCTGACTTTGACAACCCAAAGAGCAATCGGACGTAACTTTGACTCGACTAACAAGGGCACACACCTCCTTCTCCTGTCAGTCCTGCTCAAACATCAACACACAACAGGATACACACCTTGATGTAAACGTTGAGGGTCCCGGGGCTGGCTCCGTCCCGGCTCGACAGCGAGTACAGGAAGTCGATGCAGTGGGTGTCGTTCTCCTTCAGGGTGGGCATGTACAGGTGGGCTTTCTGTCCCGAAGCACGGCCCGAGGCGTTCACCACCATGAATGAGCCTGACGGGACAGAGAAGATACTTTTATTATTATTGGTGTAAGAGCTCAATGTTCTAACTCAAAGAAGATTGTGTGTCCAGCTACAGTTTGTCATTTCTGGTTCACTTTAGACCGGCTGCTTTCACTGTAGAACTTCTCTGGAGCTTTAAATCTACTTTTTTTCCCCAAATACAAAAAATACAAAAGTGTTTTATTGATATGTTCTATTTTGTTCAAATCAAAACTAAACACAGCAAGTATTTTTTCCTATTTGTCAGTTTTTGTGTCACTTTGCTCTTTCAGTCTCTAAATGATCAGGTACTTTGTATTTAAGTACAATAAGAAGGTTGGCCTCATAAAGATGATAAAAGAAAACTCAGAAGATAAAAGAGAAGTTAAAAAGTAGATTTTGGAGGAAAACTATGTAGAAAAGATGAGATCAAATGAGAATAGACTTCTTCTTCTTCTTCTTCTTCTAGTTCTTCTTCTTCTTCTACTTCTTCTTCTTCTAGTTCTTCTTCTTCTTCTACTTCTTCTTCTTCTAGTTCTTCTTCTTCTTCTTCTTCTACTTCTTCTTCTTCTACTTCTTCTTCTTCTACTTCTTCTTCTTCTACTACTACTTCTTTTTCTTCTTCTTGTAGTTCTTCTTCTTCTACTTCTTCTTCTACTTCTTCTTCTACTTCTTCTACTTCTTCTTCTTCTTCTACTTCTTCTTCTTCTTCTACTTCTTCTTTTTCTTCTTCTTGTAGTTCTTCTTCTTCTACTTCTTCTACTTCTTCTTCTTCTACTTCTTCTACTTCTTCTACTTCTTCTTCTACTTCCTCTTTTCTTCTTCTTCTTCTACTTCTTCTACTTCTTCTTCTTCTACTTCTTCTACTTCTTCTTCTACTTCCTCTTTTCTTCTTCTTCTTCTACTTCTTCTACTTCTACTTCTTCTTCTACTACTTCTTCTTCTTCTACTTCTTCTTCTTCTACTACTACTACTTCTTCTACTTCTTCTTCTTCTACTACTACTTCTTCTTCTTCTACTTCTTCTACTTCTTCTTCTACTTCTTCTTCTTCTACTTCTTCTACTTCTTCTTCTACTTCTTCTTCTTCTCCTTCTTCTTCTTTTAGTTCTCCGTCTTCTTCTTCTTCGTCTTCTTCTCCTTCTTCTTCTTCTTCTTCTTCTTACAAATGCAGCTTGAATAAATGGACCCTTTATGCTTTATACATTTGTACATTTACACAAATGTCACAAAAGCAAATGGGATACAGTATGACCATAATTTAATGTGCTACAATGGACAATTAGTGGAACTTGCCAAAGATGACCAGAAACTCTAGTTATTATTTATAGATATTGTGTATTATTTTCTCCAGTGAGAGTGTTCTTATTTTCCTGTGATCTTCCTCCACAGTCTTCCTTTTTAACTCTGGTGATAAAACACTTCATTTCTTGGAGTTAAGTATTAAACTAAAGTGCCCAGGCTTGTTTTGCACCATTTACTTATCCTTGTTGACATCACTGACACAAATCTAGCTCCTGTTTCAGTGAACGGTATATCAGCTCCTTCTACGGCTCCAGGTTCCTGAAGCACAACATAAAACACATTTTCACTGTCGACTCTGGGTTTAAGTGTGTTTTAGCCTCTGCTTTATGGCCCGGGATGGGGCTTTTATGACTCGGCCCTGTCCATTTGGCCGAGCGCCACGTGTCGGACGGTGAGTTGTAAGAAGCTGTGAAACAAATACTGAATCAAGCCCGAGCTCTGGACGGTTCAGAGCTTCAACACGATGCTCTAATAAATCAGGATGAAAGAGCGAAGGTGTGAAGCAGCCAGAAAGTTAAAATACAACTCTGGAGTTTATTATGTAAAGGGTTTTATCTGCTTTGTAATTGTGTCGGCCCCAAAGGCAGAAGATGAAGTGTTGAGAAACGCTCACATTTCAACTGATGCCACATAAATGTCGTTTGTGATTAATGAAAGAAATGAACAGTTTTACTTATTTGAGAAATGATCTGGCACTTTAATTGAATATATACAGGGACTGAAACTTACTGGAAGAAATATAATTGTTTATTTTCATACATTTGGATTGCCTCGCTGCATTGTTACACAGTGTTATTAACCTAAGTGCTTGTATAGATGATTTACTATTGCATTTAGGAAACAACAAAACTCTCTGCACAGCTTTATCCAAACAATATTTGGCACAGTTTTTTATTGAATTATTATTTTAAATGTTTTCATGTCTATAATCACATGTCACTGTATGTTATGTATTTTGATGTTTAATAATGGAGCTGATTTAAAATAAACGCACAGCAATATTGAAACCGATGCATATATATTTACTAGTGTTCAAATAAATACAGACAAAACTGTGTGTTTAAAGCTGAGTTGTTTTCTTTAATTTGTTGCCGATTTGATTTTAAGATGGACACCTTTACAATAAGTTATTTAAGTGTGTTTATATCAATCACACAGGCTCAGGATCAGATCTACCTGCTTTTTAATTTGCTCTATGTCTTTCCATATCTTATCTTTTTATATATTTCCTGCCAACATACTATTGTCACTATTAAATTAACTTTACAGCAGAAATAATAGTGTATTTTACTTTTATTATCCTATTTTACTCTAAGAAATGTCTTTTTTCTCTTCAAAGTCTTCTTTAATCTGTGACTTATCTGATCACTTTTTGTTGTATTTATCACAAAGGGACAATTAAAGTGTACC